>OX359274.1:44167063-44754563 GCA_947179155.2 Hedera helix
CTTTCAAGATTCTACAGGCTGAATCCAATGACAATAAATTATATTAATTATATGTTATATATATTTTCCTTTATCAAAATCAATAAATCATTATTGATACCAATAATTGAGGTGATGGGCCATGTTTCTGGATTATTAGGCGTGTTATCAGATTATTTTCCTGTATGTTTATACCCACGAGACGCAGCAGGCTTTGTTTCAGGCTTTCTGTATACTTCAGCTGGCTGAGATCATTCTGGTGTATAACTATTATCGGAAAGTTGGATATAAGCAAGCTTCTTTGGGCTACTTTCTGGCCTTCATTTGCAATAATAAATACTTGCTCCAACCCAAAATGAGTCTCATTTGACTTTAATCTTGTTAGTAGTATTAAGAAAGTCGAAGTATGTTATGACAAAAGAATGTCTGAAGTATTGACAATGTTTGAAGTAAAAGTTATAAATCAAGGGAATTTAATACATATGAAACAATGACATTTTCACACGGTTTGTCTCATGCATAGTCAGTGGATTTTAAATTTATATGAAAGAGGTTCATGTAAAATTATTATTTTTATATGAGTAATTATTCAGTAGTCCTGAAGTACCTATCACGTGATGTTTTATACCACTTATATGTTGTCACTTCAGCACTTAAAGTAGGTCATTTTACTTTAAGTGTTAAAGTGACAGTACATAAATAATGTGGAACACCACGTGAGTAGTGTGAAACACCACGTGACAGTTATCCCAAGAACATTTAATATTTTTTTTATATATAAAAATATCAATTTTCTAAATAAATCAATCAAACTTGTAAAGCTTGTGCAAGAGTTACTATTATATTTGGGGGTTAAGAGAAAGAGTGTTGACTTTAATGATTTGCTTAGAAAGATAATACTTTAATTTATAATTTTTGGGGATCCTGCAGACCCATTTTTTCAGTGTCTCAATACCATTGTGTGATTAAAGACTATTTATTTCTAGTTCGGCATTTTGGCCTCCTTTGCACCCAAAAAAAGAAAGAAAAACAACAGCATTTGCAATTGCCCTGCAACAAGAATGGGTATGGGGTCACTAGGCCTGTTGATATGAGCACAGAGCCTATAATCATTTATTCGTATAATCCAAAATTTTGGTAATTCAATTACCAAATGGATCCATCCATGAATTTCCAAATCTCAGCAAAATTTCCAAATCTCAGCAATCAAATTGAGGCAGAAAATCATAGGATGCTTTGGTTATGGGTCTCTTAGTAAGCGAGACAATATTATCATCTTGGTTTGGCATTATGAAGAAATCTATGCTGTTGGATTTTCATTCCAATATTATTGCAAATGCCTATTTCTATTACATTAGTTTACTACTTGAGCACGTTAAATTTAGAAATATTTTCCTTCACTAAATTACATATTTATATTTGAAAAGTTAGTCCATACCAAGCAATTTAGATCAGTAGATGACTTTAGAGCTGTATAAAGCGCTACACAAACAATAAGAAAGCATGAAATGGACTAAAAGCCATGCTAAATCACAACATCTTACAGTTGTGTCCAGGCAAAAGAAACTGGGCTGCTGACTTGGTGTTTAGCATTATTCCAGCTGATTGAGCCGAATGCGCTTCTCCCATTTTGTTCCATGCCCTTTTTCGACACGAATGTAACTGTATATCGTAGCTTATCTCCAACTTGTTTGAACACAAGCTTTGTGGGATTCACAGTCACTGTAATTGCAGATGGAGCATTCACAATAACCTCATACTCAGATCCTGCAGTTCCCACATTTGTCAATTCACGAGTGTAGCGTACAACTCTCGACTTCACAAAAAGAACCGAGAAGGATGGATAGTTCAGCTGGCCGGGGTCGGAGAATTTCTTGGAGCACGTGACATTTGGATGCTTGACAATGGTTTTTATATGATCAATGGTGTAGTCCAAGGAGCAAAGGAATGCAATGTAGTCTTTTGCTGACAAGTCGTATACAAGTCCTGGGGAGATGGCCTTGTGAGGGTCGACATGGCCGGATCCATGTGCCCACGGATTGGAGAATGCGCCTCCGGCTGCATCGCGGAGCGGGGATCTGGTGTTGTCTCGTGTGTAGGCAGTGGTCATCAGAGCCGATTTGATTGCGCTTGGGCTCCATTCTGGATGTGCTGCTTTGAGAAGTGCTGCTAACCCACTAATATGTGGGCAGGACATTGAAGTACCTATAACAGATATTACCATAATAGCAAAGTTAGAGGTTGCAAAATCCAAACATAAAATAATGTGTATGATCAATGCAAAATCTAAAACAATGTGTACAGATTGATATCCATTTATAGTGGAGGTCAAAATCAGAAAGTAACCAACCCATGTCTATTTTCAGTCACTAGTTTTGGTACTCGTGCATAATCTTTGTGTGTTGTTGTCAGCCCACTATAAAATGGGGGAAAGGCATATTAATTCCCTTCTTTTACTTGCAGAAATATTAATTCCCTTCTTTTAAGCATATTTGATCTACCACAGTAAAGGCCAAAAATGAACTGTTCTTGGACCAAACTCCAAAGTGATTTATCCATTATATCCCACCTTTCATGGGATGGGAAAGAGTGGTGACAATTCCACTACTTCATAAAACTATATTTTAAAATTAAAATATGCAAGGATTCTACGCTCCTTTTAAGTGCAAATTTAAAATTGAAACTAAAGAGCGTATGAAACTAGGGTGATGTTAGAAGTCTCAAATTTTTTATTTCAAAAAGTATCTCAAATGATGTGTCACCATAATATTAGTTGGATAAATCTCATGTGATTATCATTTAAAACATTCAATGTCATATCACTTGAGACTAAAAATTTGAGACTCTAGTATTATTCATAAAACTAAAGTAAATACTCTTGACCAATTTATGTTATCCGAGTAGCAAAAATCTATTTAAGAATTGGGTTCCCAAGATGCAAATACGTTTTCCAAGTAATATTTGCAGCTTCAATTAAAAATTAAAAAGGAAAAACACTTCCAAAAAGTTTAAATCCCTCAATCAATGGCCCAAACCAAATAATAACAAAGTAACACTGCTTTTGGCATGTGCTGAACCTAACAATGCCAGCTCAATTAGTAGCAAGTCTCACCCCACCTAAAAAGCAAATCTAAATTAAAAGAGGGAACATTTATTTATTTATTTATCTTAGCTGATTCCCCACCATAACATAACTTCATCAATTACCCATTATCATCACCCTTATAACTCCATTAAGTTAGCTTTTCAACAACCCATGAATAGCCAGCTAATTTTTAAAATTCTATTCCGCTACAAAGAAATAAAAGGAATTTTTTTATGTAGATACTGTAGTACAATAATAGTCATGGTGAAGTATCAAATTATGGACATTACCGAAAATAGTGTTACTGCGAAAGTTTCCGGACAAATTATAATTATGGTAGGTGTATATATGAAATATGTAAGAATAATAATGATCTTATCCTAATTTATTTTATATTTTATTTTATCGTATAGATCTTAATTTATTCTATTCGCAATTCAACTTATCTGTATATTATAAAATATTCTTACACTGTTTCATATTCCTATTTTGCATGTCCCAAAAACTTCCTTCCTAAAGATTTAATTTTTTTTAAAAGATTATCACACTTCATAAATTGTACTTGAATTTTGTATCAGTTTGAAACAATGCACAATTAAATGGGGACTTTTATAGTAGGACAAATTTAAGTGATAATGAAATATATCCGTTGGAGTGTATAATGAATCGGGGGTTACCTGACATGATGTTGTATCGAGTCTTCCTAGTGTCGGAATCCAACCCAGTGGGCCCAACAGAGTCGGACCATCCAGCCAAAATGTTGACTCCAGGCCCAATCACATCAGGCTTCAAGATCTGCGGCGTCACAACATTGGGCCCCCTCGAGCTAAACGCCGCAACCACCGGCGACGGCCGTACGCCCAAAACCGTCCCACCGAAACTCAGCACCGCCGTCGGCTTTGCCTCCTTCACGAATGCCCTTATCACGTCCCCCATTTTCCTCCCAACCGCCACCGCCGGCAGCAGGTGGCTGTCCGCCACCAGCTCCTCCCCACTCGCCTCCGTGTTCGCCAATATCATCCCCACCCCTCCGGCGTCCCTAACCACCGCTCCCTTCTCCACACGTGCGTTAATCCCCCTATCACATAGCACCACCTTCCCACGTACAACTTCCGGTTCAAGAGAACCAGGCAAACATAAATTACTCGAACTGTTCCCACCTTTATTATAAACCACCCCCACCGGTTTATCACCCATACCTTTCCCACTATACAATGACACCCCTTTGAACCGGTGGCCATTTCCAAAATCAGCATAAGCCGGAAAATCCCGATCCAAAGTTCCGGCACCGACGGTCATGATCCACGGCGCCACATTAGCTAGTGAGGACCGAGCCGGGCCACTATTCCCAGCCGAACAAGACACCAAAATTCCATTCTCCATGGCGGTGAAAGCTCCGATGGCTATTGTATCTCGATGATAAGGAGCCGACCCGCCGCCTAAAGACATTGACAGCACGTCAACACCGTCGGTGATTGCATGCTCCATTCCGGCAAGTATGTCGGAGCCGAAGCAGCCGGCTTTCCAGCACACTTTGTAAGTAGCCACTCGCGCGTGCGTAGCCATTCCACGCGCGATCCCATTAGCATACCCCAAGAGGCTAGCGTTCGCCACGTGGGTCCCGGCGGCCGTGCTGGCAGTATGCGTCCCGTGACCGTCGACGTCACGGGGTGACTCTGTTTCTTTTGCTTTCTTGGGACCGCTGCCAATGGCCATGTGATATCCTTTGGAGAAAACTCGGGTCCCAATTAATTTCTTGTTACATGCAGTGGGGTGAAAATCGGCGCCCGATTCGCATTTTCCTCTCCACCGGGATGGTACATCTGGCATTCCGGTGTCGGCAAAGCTCTTCGATTCCGGACAGACTCCGGTGTCCAGGACGCCGATGATGACATCCTGAGACGCCTGATTTAGTTGCTGGGGAGAACGACCAGCCCACAAACCTTCTTCTCTCTCCAGGCCAAGGAATTCAGGGGTTCGAGTGGTGTGGAGGGTGTAAACGGGTTCTTCATAGACGCCGATCACTGAATCGGCTTGGCGGAGGGATTCGGCTTCTTCAGGGCTGAGAGTGGCGGCAAAGCCGTGGTAGGCGGTAGTGTAGGTGTATAGGAGGGAATCAAGGGAGGAGGAGTGAGATTGGAGGCTGGCGTAGTACCAGTCGTGATGAGTAGCGTAAGATTCAGGTTTCTGGTGGTGTTTCATGTGAACTATGTATGTCTGTTTGGCTGTAACATTGATGGATTGAAGAAGAAGCGCAACCAAACAGAACCAAATTACAGACCCCATTCCTCTAGGCAAAAGGGAATCGAGATTGATGGGTTACTGTGGAAATGGGATATGATATATATAAATATATATTATATAGTTTGGCTGTATATATGGTTTACTGTAAAAATGGGCGTTTTGAGAGAGAGGGAGGAAGAAGACAGTCGCTGACGGTCACAGAGGGTATAAAGGCATGAATGGACTGATGTCGGGTATTTAAACATGTCATAATATATAAAGAGGTTTGGAGGTTGGTTTTATTACTTTTATGCCACCGTGTGAAAGTTTTTACCAATTAATCACTCTTAGATTACATCAAAAAGGTGATTATGGAAGAACTGGATTAGCTGTATACAGACGACAGGTATTAAATGGATGGATGTCGGGATCTGTTTGGATTGGATTGAATACTAGAATTTCAAGATTATAAATTATCTGAAAAATATTATTCATTTCAAGATTTAATATTTCATAATTTAATAAAAAAAATTAATTTTAAGTTTAAAAATATTTAGAATTCAAAATTAATTTGATTCGTTAGAATGACGTTTATATTTTTAAACGGATGGAAGAATTTATTTAATGTAAATAATATGCAGGGGTAGTTTCAATTAAATTTTTTGACTCCGCCGCTGATAATATATTGAATGTATTTGATCAATTTGAAAAAGCATACACACACAGAATGTCTGTTTATTATTAATTAGGTCGAGCAGAGCAGAGCCAATCTGATTACATGGTTCTTCAAACGAAGGCGTCAATGAAATGGTTAGGTTAAGATGAGAGTTCATCTAATGATCTAAAATTAACCGGAATCCAAACTAATACTAAACTGTCTCCATTATGATAATAAGCCATCTACTTGCTTTCAATTAATAATAATAATAATAATGGTAATATTTTACTGCTGCGGGTTACTAAAATGTCCAAGTTCTGCAGCAATAAAATGATCAATTTTTTATTTGCTTGGAAGCACTTTTAGCCGAAACATAATTTGTTCATAAATTACTGAAAACAATAAAAAGTTAATATCACATTTTTGGAAAATTTAATTTTTTAAATACCTTTACAATTGTGCAATTAAAGCTTTTATTTATTTATTTATTTTTTATATTAAAATACTTTTGTCAAATATTACATTTTTTTTATTCTATTCCCATTATACCGTACCACTCTATCAAATGAGCAATTATGGATTAAGATACCCTCTGATACGTATATTTTCTAATTTTTTTTAATACACATCAACGTAAATATTATATTTAGCAATAAAATAAAATTTATCACAAATAATATTATCACAATAAAATTTATCATAAATAATCGTAACACAATAAAATTTATCATAAATAATTATGTCGTTGAAAAAGTTGTTAAAAATAATACTTTTGTCATTGAATAAAATAATTATTCAAGATTTCGGGAACTGGTTTAATGGTGCCCTCATCAATCATATATGTTATTATTTTATCTATTACACTAGATTCAAATATGATATTTGCGTAAATCAAATATAAAATTTGTGTAAACTTTATATATATCTGATATTACTGGTGAAATACTGAATAATTTTTTTATTGAATGAGTATTTTGGAAAATTGACGAACAACCATAATGAAGGGCTCCTAAGCCAGCAATTATGTATAAATTGAGGTGTCTGAAAATCTATGGGAGGAGCTACTTCATTAGGTACGTACCTTTAAAAGCGTGGAAGAAAAGAAGTAATGCTACGTTCGATCATAGAGGTAGCATGAGTGGTGGATAAAACGAAGATAAAAGGAGGGCATTTCAGTAATCAGAAAATGCAATTAATCATGCAATATTATTGTGGGGTATGATTTTGTTTTTTCTGATTGATGGGGGCAGGGGAAATAGTCCAATGTATCCCTCCTTGTGTAAGCGCACATGTAACGGCTACAAATTCAACTGGATTCTCACTCTCTCTGCCGCCCTCCACTCTCTCGGTCTTCGTTATGACTGAAGTAGTAAGGAACACTTCACTGAAAAAGTAGAAAAATTGAACATCTTTATGCAAAGTACAGCTCTCTTTACTTGACAGCTTTGGAAATTGTGGTCCAACATAAAATTTAATAATATACGAGTATTTTCTTTATTTTTTAATTCTATATATTCTCATATTTTAATATTTGATATTAGCTAAAATTTGTGATTATATAGTATATAATAGGGTCCTCTTAATATATGTCTTTAGGGTATATGTTAAGCACAAAAAATAAGGGTAAATTTTATTTGTTTATATATTTACACAAAATTCAATACGTGGAGTCCACTAGTATATTATTTTTTTATGCATTGAATTCAGTGTAAATACATAAATAAATATTATTATACATTATTTTCAGCGCTTAGAATGTGCTCTTAAGACACATTCTAAAAAAATCCTATATAATATGATATATTGTAATTATCATTAATTTTTTAGTCTTACGTTTAGACTAAAAAAATGGATGAGTGAAATAAAATAAGGAGTGAAATAATTCAATTTATTTTAGTTGAAATGAATTATTTTAAATTTTTTCACAAAAAATAAAATTTGTAAATTTGTAAATTTGTAAAAAATAAAAATAGTCTATTATATTTTAATAGAGCAACTAAATAGTATAATTTTATTTTATTTTATAAGAATAAGTCATTTTATTTCTACATTTATTTATTCAATTCAAACGTAATATGAGTGTTTATTATTTATAATTAATCACTATATAATCTTGGATAAGTTTAGAGACACAAAATCTAAATATTACATCTATCTCAACCGTTTAAAAGTGGGACATTAAGACCGTAAGATATCCAAATAGAAAAAAAGGTTCGACTGAATTAGATACATGTGGCTTGATTAATGAAATAATATTTCTCTAAACAAAAAAAAATAAAAAAAATTCCCTATATTTCTACACTACATACTACGGAGGATTAGGTCTTCCACAAAAGTTCCAATATGGGCAAAGCTGGTGAATGTTAGTTAGGAACCTCAACTAATTGCTTAAAAGGAATATATATATGTGATGATTATGGAAATATGGAAAACGTTATATCAAAGTTCTAAATTCAGTCCCAAGTACTAATCTAATATTAACAGTTCAACGTGTTTCTAGGTCTCACGTCCCCATCAGCCTAATTTTCATGGAATACATTTATTTTTTCAGCATAGCTCATTTAGAGGTCTCGAGTGTAAATAAAATATTTCTTTCGTCTCATAATAGAAGTTATTTATTAATTTTTATGATTAAATTAATTATTTTATAAATTAATAAAAATTATTATTCTTTTAAATATATACAAAAAATCTATAAACATTATGAATTGTATACAGTTTAATATTGATCTCAATATCTGTTTTTTTTAAATTTTAAATATATATTTAATTATTAATTTTAAAAATAATCAATTTAATCACAAAAATCAATAAAAGACTTTTATCTTGAAATAAAAAAAGTATAAATTTGATAACCTATTGGTAACGTCCCATAAACAATTAAAATGTTATAGTATATATTTTTAAATAATAAAAAATTGGCTAACGTAAGTAGGGTTGCAAACGATCCGATCTGATTTGAACTTTGTTGAATTCGAAACGAACTCGAACACTATTAGTTGAATTCGAACATGTACGTATAACATGATTCACTACAAAGAAATAACATATCTGCAACCGCAGTCAGTTGCAGATCGACCGCTATCAGTCGCCGATAGGTATCTGTGACTGATTGCGGTCACTACTAGTGGTCATAAATTATCCAGTCGCTAGATAGACGTCGGTGACCGATATTAGTGACTGACTTATCACCGACCACCAATAGCTATCGTCGCTGTCGCTAGTTTGAGTCAACTTTCAGAGTGACGTTGCTAGTTTAAGTCTGTTTTCAGATTAATTAGTGGATTAAGAGAGAGATCTAAATTCAAATGTCTCCTTAGTTGGTCTTTATGTGAATTCAATTCTCTCTTAATCCACTCATATGGGTTCCTTTCATGGAGGGTATGGTGTCGACAGTGGATACAGTGGTGGTGGTGGATACGGAGGTGGTAACGATGGAAACACTTGTTACAAGTGTGATGCGATTGAACATATTGTAAATGAATGCTACTAGAGTGGTCGTGGAGATGGTGACGGTGGAGGATCATATTCTCATATTAATTAAGACTGTTGCATATATAGGATCATATTATATTATTGTATAAAATATCATATGATATTTAAAATTAAAATAAATTATTTTATTTTATTTTAAATTATATCATATTATATTATTTTTATTTTTTCCTATCATTTTAATTTTATTATATTATATTATATTATTTTATATAATATAATATGTTGTTTAAAATTAAATTCTATTATTTTATTTTATTTTAAATTAGAGTAGAGGCTCATGCAAATTGGAAATTAAATTTTAAATATAGAAAATCTTGTTCCTAATATAAACCCAGGTAGTGGTGAAAAGTTCAAATTCAAAACCACGCAACTGCTATCATATGAATATTATTTTCTTCAAACGACTAATGGCGCATAACATTTCTTCGGTAGGCTCCATCCACTTAAATCACTCGACAATAAATTTAAGCATAGCCATGGACACCACGGTGGTTATCAAAATCAGAATAACCCCACAACTTAATACACTCGCACAAAAACAACCACCCAAAACATAAATATTGGATAAGTTTATATATACAATATTCAAACATAATATTAAATATTATATTTATTTTAATTATTAAAAAATAAGACATAACATAAATTTTAATATCATATCTTATTTTTTAATAATTAAAATAAATATAATATTTAATATTATATTTAAATATTATATACTTATACTTATTCATAAATATTTCGCAACGAAAAATAGAGGACAAGTAATTAAGTATCACAGTAAATATCCAACAACCAATATAGCTCACTATCAATAATAGTCAAGTGATGAAGCATGAAAATGCAACGGCTAGTTTGTTCATGCCAACACTCATGCTGCCCATGAAACTGCCACGGAATCACTCGACAATAAATTTAGGCATGCATAGCCATGGACACCACGGTGGTTATCAAAATCAGAATAACCCAACAACTTAATACACTCACACAAAAGCAACCACCCAAAACGTAAATATTGGACAATTCTAATACAATACTAAATATTATATTTATTTTAATAATAAAAAAATAAATTATTACACAGATTTTAATATCATGTCTTATTTTTTAATAATTAAAATATATATAGTATTTAGAGTTATATTTAAATGTTGTGTACTTATACTTATTTATAAATATTTCAAAACGAAAAATAGAGGACATCTAATTAAGTATCACAGTAAATATCCAACAACCAATATAGCTCACTGTCAATAAAAGTCGAGTGATGAAGCATGAAAATGCAACGGCTAATTGTTCATGCCAACACTGTCATGCTGCCCATGAAACTGCCATGGAATTACAAACGTGAATATATATATATATATATATATATATATATCAGCATCAGAAACCAGAAGAAGTGAAGAAATGATGGGAATAAGCAATTTAACTATTGAAACTTGTGAGCCCATGCATAAAATTAGGGTTTACATTTGACCTAGTGAATTTAATGAACTAAAGCGAATAAAACGAAAATTAATGAATAACGAACTAATGTAACTTGAGAGGTGTTATCACGAGTCTCGAGACAGAAGGCTCGTGGGGGCAGCTCATTTTGGGAATCAATTGAGGGATTAGATTGGTGACTAGAAGAATCGGGCAAAATAGGCATTACCCGGGTAACCAGGGGTGTTCTAGGAATCTCCCCATTACTAAGGGTATTTCTGGAATTTCCCCGAAGTCACATGCCTGGCACATGACCCCTTTGTCAGGAAGCTCTATAAATAGCTCCTCATCTCATAGGAGAAGGGGACTTTTTGGAACTCTTGGAGAACTTTGAAGCCACAATGAGAATTCTCTCTGAACTTACGAAAGTGGGAATATTCTTGGAACTTATTGGTGATTCGGAATTGAGTTATAATTTCAAGATAATCGTGATCTCGTGATTACACGAGGATCTTCGAAGTTGAACTTGGATTCCCTCGAAATCTAACACTTGATAGAGGCTCTCGGACACTAGCGATTACGCCGGGACCCCGAGAGTTCTGCCTTGTGTTACTCGAGTAATTGCTCACCGGTTTCTTCTCCTCTCTCCAATCTCCCAATTGATTCCGTATTCTTCGCTGATTTCTCGCCTCCACCATTATTACGAACCCTAACCCTAGCAAGGTACGAGATTTCCTTGCCTACATTCTTTTGGCGACTTTGCTGGGGAGGTGAGAATTTGTGAAGGGTATGCCCACGACTCGGAGTGGGAGAGCTACAGGAAGAGTTTCGCCGACAACAAGTATTACTTCACCTGAGTTTACGAAGAGACTGGTGGATCTTGATCAGCCTATTGTTGAGGAAGCATCAGACAGTAGTTTTGCTTCTCCGATGGCTGAGCAAAGACAGACTGACAACACACAAGGAGGGGGTGGAAGGCCAGGTGAGGAGGCTGCAAGAGAACAAACAGTGACAATGAATGTGCAAATGGAAATGTTAAGGGCATTGAAGGAGGCGCGAGAAGGACGGGGATGATGATGAATATGATGTTGGACATGCAAAGGCAACAGGAGGAGATGACCAATTTTCGACAACAGATGATGCAAATTCCTACCTTCAAAGCTATGCTTCCGGGAAGTTCACATCAGCATCAGTCGGCGGAGAAAGATGATAGCAATAAAAACCACCATAATGTGACCCCTGTGACAGAAGCCCAATCGATACCGGTGATAAACCTTGAAGCACAAAATAGTGGTGAAGGATTGCAGAAAAGGGTAGAAGTAAGTCCCACACAGCAACCCATTGTACCAATCAACCCACAATCATTTACACAACTACAGATGTCTACTGTTCCACCCATACCTTTTGTTCCGAACCCACAGCCAGTTTTATAAGAGGCAAGTGTGCATCAACCTGTTTTCACGCCCCAAATGAATCAATATACGACCACATCCCAAAAGGCACCAGGGATGGGTCAATATGTGACAAAGGAAGATATGATGGATCTGATTAATCAGATGAAGAGGCAGACATCTAGGCCTACCGAGTTAGATTTTACCCCACCGTATCCAGCGTACGTGAGAAAGCAGCCGTATCCTGGGGGGTATATCGAGCATCCCCCACAATTCCCCAAGTATAGTGGAGAAAAAGGAAATGCAAGGGAACATATTGCACGATTCGTGGAGTCGATGTCCCCGTGGTTGGGAATTGATGAAGCAAGTAATCATAATCTTTTACTGAGGGAGTTCAATAAAACGCTTACTGATGGTGCATTCAGTTGGTATTACAATTTGGAAAATGGGTCGGTTAGAGATTGGGATGATATGAAGCTTCAGTTCTTCAAGAAGTTCTTTTATGTTCAGAAACATGTGACAATTGTGGAACTGATGAGGATTCAGCAGAGACAGAACGAAGAGTTGTCTGATTATGTCGATAGGTTTCGGGCTCAGGCGCAGAAGTGTGTGGAGCCAATTGAAGAAAAAAACCTAGTAAGTATATGCAATAATGGTGCACTGGATAGCTTTAAGCCCCACTTGATCACCAAATCTTGTGACTCATTTGCAACGCTGTCTACCTTTGCACAAGACATTGGAGGAATTGTTACAGTGTCAGTGAACCATCCAACTGCTACATGGAAGGGAAAGCGAACGACAACTGTGGCTTTGGCAGATTCTCAGTCAAAACCACAAGGGGGCAAGAAGGAGAAGACCGAGAAAAATGACAGAAGAAGGGATAAGCCATGGGATTACTCGAAGTTGCCAGTTCCATATTCCATCACATGCAGTGAAAAGGCTTTTAAAAATTTGTATGAACAATGGATAGAACATGGAGTTATAAAGCCCCTAAGAAACAAAGTGGTAGTAACAGAAGAGATGAAGAAGAGACCAGATTTTTGTACGTTTCACCAGTACACGGGACATTCTACTATGGATTGTTACAGTCTGAGGAGGATCTATCATGAAAAGTTAGAGGCAGGTGAAATTGAGCTAGGGCCAAGAAACAACGTACATGACACACCATTGCCCAATCATAAAGGAAAAGAAACATGTAACACCATTATCCATAGCGAAGTAGCGGGAGCAAGAGAAGTTGAGATGACAGAAAACAGAGAGGCGTCAGAGGAAGTTGAAGAGGCCCCTGAGCCGGGATTGCAAGTGACGACTTTGATGAATGGGATCAAGTTTAAAAGTTTTTTTGATCAAATTGGGTTGTCTAAAGAGGCAAGAATTGAGGCAACTAAAGCAATAATCAAGGTTGTAGAAATACATGAGGTGTGCATGGCAACAAACAAGAGTTTTATCAGAGTGATGGAGCAAGAGGAGAACAAAATCTCCTTCTCCAAGGCAGATAGAGAAGTCAAGTACCCACATAATAGGCCATTATATGTGACGGCGGTAATAAATGGAATGGAGGTTAGGAGGGCATTCATAGACAATGGGGCATCTGTGAACATCATGCCCTATAGTGTGTTCAAGCAGCTGGGATTGTCAGAAAAAAAGCTCATTAAAGAAAAAACAAGCATCACAGGGTTTGCCAATCAGTGCACCAGAACTCTTGGCCATGTGAGAGTGGATATGTAGGTGGGGAAGATAAGAGGACCTGTGACGTTTCATGTAGCAGAAATAGATGCGGCTTATCATGTGTTGCTAGGAAGGGCGTGGCAAAATGATTATGGGGTGGTGCCATCGGTGTTTCATCAGTGCATCAAAGCTATCTGGAAAGGGAAGGAAGTTCGAGTACCCGCAACAAAAAATCTATTTGCACCGGAGGAGGCATACATTATTGAGGCGACTTTCTTTGATGACATCGTCGAGGAAGGAGAAAACAATATTGTTAAGCCCGACTCCTTGAAGTTAGCTAGTTGGGAAGACGTACAGGCAGATATAAGTTTGTGCCTGAAAGGAAAGAAAAGAAGAAGACAAATACAGAACAAGGTGAGAGCTCTAAGGGAAAACAACCAATGGTGGTAGACTTAGAGAAAGAAGGAAAAGAACAAGGGAAGCAAGAATTAGCCCCGGATGACGTCAGAAATGTGATTAATGCCAAGAGGGTGGAGTTTGAAAAGCAGAAACTGCTCGGAAAGAAGAGAAAAGAGGAAGAAAAAATAAGGTGGCAGAGGGTTGTTAAACCCGATGATAAGGTGGTATTTCGATTATGACAGTGCGAGGGGGAAGAGTCTGAGGGTACACTCAAACCTGAAGACTCAGGAGGTGTCCCCCACTCCAGCAGTAGTGGAAAGGAAGATGTTGTGCAACAGAAGGTAGAACCAACTCCAGAAAATTTTGAGGATCGACCTAGACCCCAACAAAATGAGTTGGAGGAAGTAGATTTGTCAACAGAGGAGGGGGTGTCAAGGCCAATTCATATCAATAAAGAGTTGAATGCCAACCAAAAGGAAGAATTAATAAAGCTGTTGCGGGAGTACAGAGACGTGTTTGCATGGAATTATAATGAAATGCCCGGGATCGATAAGGAGTTGGTGGAGCACAAACTCAACATAAGTCCAGGGGTAAAGCCAGTGAAGCAAGCACCTAGGAATTATGCACCGGAGGTTGAAACGCAGATAAAAGAGGAAATCCAAAAGTTGTTGGAAGTAGGGTTCATAAAGCCAATCTAACACCCGGTCTGGCTATCCAGTATTGTACCTGTAAAGAAGTCTAATGGGCAGTTGCGGATATGTGTAGATTTCAGGGATTTGAACAAGGCATGCCCAAAAGACATGTACCCATTACCCAATATAGATGCACTGGTGGATGCAACAGCGAATCATGAGATGATGTCGTTCATGGATGGGTTTGTGGGATATAATCAGATAAAGATGTCTGCAGAGGATGCAGAGATGACGGGTTTTCGTAAACCTTTTGGGAATTTTTATTATGTTGTGATGCTATTTGGGTTGAAGAATACCGGGGCAACTTACCAGCGAGCGATGCATGCTATCTTCCACGATATAATACATGACATAGTGGAAGATTATGTAGACGATGTAGTGGTAAAGTCAAGAAAGAAGGCGACCCATGTTGAAGATTTGAGGAAGGTGTTTAAACGATGCCGTCAATACAAGCTAAAAATGAACCCTAAGAAGTGTGCTTTTGGAATGACTGCTGGAAAATTTTTAGGATTTCTCGTATACAACAGAGGATTGGAAATAGATCCCAGCAAGGCTAAGACGATTACTGAAATGTCCCCTCCAAAAACGCAGAAACAGTTAAAGAGCTTTTTAGGAAGGGTTTCTTACCTGAGGAGATTCATGCCAGCATTGGCAGAAGTTACAGAACCTTTTAGGAAGCTATTGAAGGGAAATACGAAATGGGATTGGGGGCAAGAACAACAGAAGGCTTTTGAAAGGATGAAGGAGATACTGGCTTTGACGAAGACTATGGTAGTGCCACAAAGAGGAATACCGCTGCAACTGTATATCACATCTACTTCAAAATCTATAGGAGGAGTGATCACGCAAGAAGTAGAGGGAGAAGAGAAGCCAGTGTACTACATTAGTCGAATTGTTAGAGGACCGGAGACCAGGTATTCACAGTTGGAGAGGCACTGCTTGGCATTGGTGTTTATTGCGCAAAAAATGCGACATTATTTTTTAGCGCACGAGGTGCAACTTGTAACAAAGACTGACCCGATTAGGTACTTGCTGACTAGACCTGCTTTGGTAGGAAGGCCCGCAAGGTGGATGATGATCCTCTCGGAGTATGACATTAGATGTGTGACACCGAAAACAATTAGATGTCAAGCTTTGGTGGACCTGTTCGCTCAGTTTCCAAATGGAGAATTTGAACCACCATCAGAAGATCTTCCAGGAGGAGAAGTAGAGTTACTCGATGTGGAAAAAGAAGATATGGAATGGTGGAATCTAGCATTTGATGGATCATCTACAGGTGGAAAAGGAGGAGCAGGGGTAGTATTGACTACTGGGAAAGGAAATGAGGTGGCCTTGTCTTACAAGTTAGATTTTCCTTGCACAAACAATGAAGCAGAATATGAGGCGTTCATATTGGGTTTATTGGCGGCTCGAGAATTAGGAGCAAAATGTCTCAAAGTAAAAGGAGAGTCTAACTTGATAGTGCAGCAGGTACGTGGACAGTTCGCAGTTAAGGAACCTATCTTGGCGCCTTATCGAACTGTAGCTCAAAAGGTGATGGAAGCCTTCCAGAAAGTGGTAATCGAGTATGTGCCAAGAGAACAAAACAAACAGCCTGATGCATTAGCAACGGTAGCATCCAGAGTGTACGTCACTAGTGAAGACATGGATGTGAAGGTGATCAAGAGGACCCTCCCGACCACGGTGTTGGAGTCATTCCCCAAAGAGCTGACAAATGATTGGAGGCATCCAATTTCTCATCAACTACAAACAAAGGAGGGGACAATACCACTGGTAGAACTTCAAAAATACCGCATTATAAAAGGAATTCTATATCATAGAGAAGCAGATGGAGTTTTGGCAAGATGCGTAGGGATGAATGAATCAAGGCGAATATTGCATCAGATACATCACGATAACTGCAGTTTGGCAGAAATCAGTTTATATCGGCGTTTACAACGACAAGGGTATTATTGGCCAGAAATGAAGAAGGAAGCAGAGCAACTGCAGAGACAATGTCTTTCGTGCCAAGAATACCCTGGGGAGGAGGAGTGCGCATTTATCAATGAAACAGTGGATTGACGGGTTCCATACGTAGAGTTCTTACAAAGCGGCATTCTCCCAATCGAAAAAAAAGACGCAATTGTAGTACAAAGGAAAGCCTAGAGATTTTTCATGCAGGATGGAGAACTGTTCCGAAGGGGATTTAATGGCAAGCCTTTACGTTGTTTAGAGTTAGGTGAAGCCAATGATTTGGTCTACCAGATGCATAAATACGAGCACCAAGGAGGAGCCAAGCTATATAAACAATTGATTGATCATGGGTATTATTGGCCAAAAATGGAAGGAGACTGCTTGGAATTTGTTAAGAAATGTCACGCTTGCCAAATCTATGGGAACCTGGTGCATGCCCCTGCTGTGGATCTACGGACTGTAGCAACACCTTGGCCCTTTCATACATGGGGGATGGATCTCATAGGGCCAATTCATCCTAATTCTAAGGGAAACATTTGGATTTTGACCGCCACAGAACTGTACACGAAATGGGTGGAAGCAGTTCCCTTGAAGAAAGCTACAGGACCGACAGTGGCAAACTTTATAAAATGGCACATCATTTGCCGTTTTGGGATTCCAAAAGTTATCTTGTCTGATAATTGGACGCCCTTCATAAATAGGGATGTCAAGAAACTAATGGACATATACAAGGTGAAACATTACAAGTCATCACCATACTACCCGAAAGGTAATGGCCAAGCAGAGGCTACCAATAAAATCCTGATCAAGATCCTCTCAAAAACCCTGGATGATCATTCGAAGGCATGGGCAGAACAGTTACCAATGGCGTTATGGGCTTATCGAACTTCAAAAAGAAAACCTACAGGCGAAACCCCATATGCCCTAGTATATGGTAAAGAAGCTGTCTTGCCCGCAGAGATAGAGATTCCTTCTGCCAGGATGAGACTCCGAAGTCTAGTTGAGGAAGAGAACAGACCAGCTGCTCTAGAAGCCTTAGCTGAATTTCGAGATAAGGCCAAGGAAAAATTAGAACGGTACCATGGAAAATTGCAGCAACAATACAATACTGCAGTGGTGCCCAGACGAATTTTGGTGGGGGACTTAGTGCTCAAAACAGCGAATCCAGTCATGAGGGAAACACCAACCACCAAATTTTTTCCCAAATGGGAAGGCCCGTATAGGGTACGAGAGGTCTCCGAAAGCGGGTATTGCAGAATATCTCGTGTGGGATCTGATGCTATCTCAGACCCATTAAATCTGAAATGGGTGAAGAAATATTATACATGAGATAGTCATCGAATTTCGGTTACACTTTCCAACCGTTAAAAAAAAGTGATGGAGGTGCTTGAACCTAAGTCCTCGGATCTTTAAGTTACACTTTATCTTCAAAAGTGGCGGGGCACCTGAACCTAAGTCCTCGGATTTACAAGTTACACTTTATCTTTAAAAGTGGGGAACGTTATGCTTTACACGTCAAAAGCAGGAATGATGTGATAAGCATTATTCAAATTGTAAAAATTATGATTTATTAATAAAATTGTTCAAACTTCCACTTATACTTGGATGAATTTCTTAGTTGAAAGTATGGATCAAAGTGTTAGTTTGCGGAAACAATTTAATTTTATGTCATATTGCCTGGGAACATTAACTTTAATAAATTATGATGCAAGGAACAAATATATGTTGTGTCATGAGAATTCGAGTTAAGGGCAATAACATGTATTAAAAAAAATGTGTTTTGACAAATAAAACATGATCTATAAAACTTTCTTGTGAGTTTTTCAATATAGGAAGGAAAGCTAAAGGAAGTCATGATCCAGAGGCCATGATACATCAAATTGGACAGGGGGTAAAGACAAGGACTCCAAATCAGTAATGACACTATTATGATCTTCCATGGCAGCCAAAATTCTCTTTTTAATCTCTTGAACGGTTGACTCAAACTCTTGAACTCTGGCTTTCAATTTGTCCAAGGTGTCATGAACTTTCGACAATGTCTTTGAGAGATTCTCCTGCTCTTGGTGACGAAAAGTGATCCTCGAGTGAAGCCCAATTGCACGTTGACTAATAGTAATGAGGTCTAGCCGGGAATGAAAGGGAGACATATCAAAACCAAAAAAGGAGAGGGCATCAACCTGATAGTTTAGATGATCTAGATCTTTGGCCTGTAGTGACTGGATGGAAAGCTGACGCATCTCAAGAACCAAATTGGCAAGTCGGTCCAATATCACGGTTTGGAAGACAGGACTACGAAGATCGAATCGACCCAGGATCTGTGGGTAACGGGTCAGAAGGCTCTCGAGAATTTCTCGGCTGGGGGCAGCAACATAAAAATCTCTCCAAGGGACAAACACTCCGGTTGGATTGAAGGGAGCTCTAGTAGGGGATACCTTTGAAGAAACCATAGTATCTGGAGTTACGAGGTGTGTCGTAGGAGCTGAAGTGTTGAGAAGATCACTGATCTTACCAAAAGGAAGGCTGACATCCGGATAATATTGATCAAAAGAGGCGAGATCCCCAAAGGGTATATCTAAAGAGTCCATCGCCTTAGCCTGAAAAGAATAGAGAAAACAAAATAAGAAGGGGCAATAAATAGATAAGGGACAACAACGATAAATATGTGACAACCCTTACCAAGTGCCCAATAGAGAGGGTGTCATGAGAAGCCTCTCCCGCAACACTATCGGCTGCACCCTTCCTTTCAGATATCCTCTCAGTAAAATCTTTCGGGGGAGGAGTGGGGTCGACAGCAGGTGAAAGATTTTCCCTCGAGGGAGTAGGAGCCGAGACCATGGCACCAACCTCATAAGAATCACTAGTGCCTTCAAGGTGGTCGGTAGATAACGCCGCAGGAGGAGATGAAGGAGGAACTGTACTGTGCACAGCAGGAATGGAACTAACATCAGATAGGGAGTCGTCGGCACTAAGGCTAACACGTTGGTTATGAGGAGAATGAGTTTTGCCAGTGGTATTACCAACAACTTCAACAGGTTGAGAAGGTCCACATATGGTAGAGCCCACAACCTCGTGCCTAACACCTCTGAGAATTCCTATTGGAAGGTTATCATCCTCATCCTCGCCATCCTCGTTATCCTCATCAAGGACCTAAAAATTATTGAAAAATAGCAACATAAAGAGATTAAAAGACGAAGATTTAAATGTGGAAAAGAGATAATAATGCAAATTTTACCACAAGTCTTCTCCTTTGCCTAGGTGGCTCTTCGACTACCGGTTTGTTAGAATCATTGTCATGGGCACGCTTAGATAACCTCAATCTAAGGGTAGTGCCAGTGGTAGTATTACGCCGGATGACCTCCCGAGCAGGTGGACCTTTGGTAGTTTGGGTAGCCCTCGAACGAGTGACTCTCATATCTTCAACAGTAGGACGTTCTGGAGAAATGGGGTGCCTGGATGTAGCCTCATGATTGGGGTTAGGCCTACGCCTTAATGTTTGAGACTCAAGGAGTCGGGAGCTGGTGGGCCAATTTTCGAGGCGAACATTCGATTTTGGGGTACATAACAGTTTGGCCCATTGTGAATGGCGAGGAGGAAAAACTGCAAGGGCAGGCAAGGT
Source organism: Hedera helix (assembly GCA_947179155.2). Taxonomy (NCBI): domain Eukaryota; kingdom Viridiplantae; phylum Streptophyta; class Magnoliopsida; order Apiales; family Araliaceae; genus Hedera; species Hedera helix. The sequence continues at coordinate 44,187,654 of OX359274.1, forward strand.
TGAGTCATCCAACCACCGTTCTAGAATAATCTGCCAATAGCACCGCTCATTTGAAGAATATCGCCCCTCTCGAGAAGTATCAGGAATGACAAATAGGAAAAGGTCTTCACGAGAAAAGGATAGTCTCGGGAATTCCCACATAAAAGTCCGAGCTGTAGGGATAAAGTTGTCAATAGCCCTCTCATGATCTCCGTCAAGAGCCTCACTGTAAGGTCGGTGCTGATCAAAGCCAAATTGCCTCATCACTCTATGTGGAGAATATAATACGGCCCCATAGTCATCGTCCTCTACAGAATAAGGTAACTCTCCAGCCCTAAGGAACAAGAACCAGAGAAGTTTTGATCCCTCTAGATTCTTAATGGGTGCAATGGAACGAGACACCCTCTGGTAATAATGTGGGAGATGTCCATCCTCGAGAATAATGGTGAAAGGACGAGCAACGAAGGAGGAAAAATCATCGATATAATGTTGTAAATCTGAGGTGCCCTTATGATCAATTCATCGGGCCATGCGAGGTACAATGTTGGGTGATACGGAAGGCGGGGATGACTTCTTTTTCTTCTTAGATATATACGACGGAACAGCGTGGCTGGGAAAGCGCTCAAAGAGAAAAATCTGGAGAAATGAGCCTGGGGCAAATCAGTTCACGTCATACCTGAGAAAATTGTCAAAAAAAAAAAAAAAAGCATTGGTAGGTATAAAAAAAAAGAAGTACATAGTAAGAAAGGAAAATATAGCAATTAAGAGAGAAGTACCTTCCGACTGATTCCTTCATGGTTAAGACGGTTTCATCTAGGCGGCGGTACATGGTCCTCAAGAAAAGAGGAGCTAGAGGGATTGATAGGCCACGAGCTAGTAAGGTGGCCAGACAGAACATGCGTGCAGATGGTCCATCTACTGGGAAACCAGGGAAAATGAAGCGTGATAGCCACATGACCAAATAAGCTGCTAATGGGTAAGGGCATGATTCTCCATGAAGAGAAAGCACCGACTCCCTGTGAACTAAGCTGTCCCAATTATTCGGCTTGTAATCACGAAAGAAGTACCGCACCCAAGAAAGCCAGGAGGCCTTTTGACGGCTGAACGTCTCAAAATCTGGTAGTAGATCATCACCTTTGAATATGGAAGTATGGGTGGATGCCTGCTTAAAGGCCTCCGTCAAGTAGAGTATACAATCAGTGTCCTTTTGCAGTAGATGTGTCGGAACACAGGAGGCCGAGCCTTTGACGGGAAGTGATAGAGCTAAATTATACGATATTTTTATTCCCTAACACTTAGTTTTTATATTTATTGTGTGCTTAAATGTTTAATTATTTAGCATATTGTGGTTTTAATAGGTTTTATAGGATTTTAATTAATTTATGTTAATTTAGGTAATTTTATAGTATTTTTATATTTCTTTTTATTTATGTGTTTTTATTTATTTTTAGGATTTTAGGAGTTTTATTTATTATTATGTGTTTTTAGGATTTTTAGTATTTTTATATTATTTTTATTTATTTTTATATTTTATTTTGTAGGAAAAATAAAGCTTGGGGGCAAATCTGGAAAAACCGCAAAAATCTGATGGCAAAACTGTAATTAACCAACACGGATGGCAAAAATGTAAATAAGAAGAAAAGACGCGGAGGGGCATTTTAGTAATTAGCCAGATCTCACAACCGTGCACTGCGCGCGAGGTCAGCAGAAGCGTTGCAGGACGACGTCGTTTCTGGATAAGGAAGGAGGGCCGCGCGCGTTGCGCGCGAGAAATTCGGTCAGTAGCAGCAGGGCGCAAGAAACGACGCCGTTTCGTACAAAGGATGGAAGCTTCCGCGCAATGCGCGGAAGCTCGCTGACGTCACCCATGCGCGGTAAGCGCGTTGACCGGTCAAAGCGCGTGGAAGGCTTGTTTGGCACCGCGGAAATGCTGGGAAAACGAGATTATTTTGGATTTTTGCTACTTTTTGATTCCAAATTGGATTTTAATTCCAACTAGGGTTAGGAGAATAATTATTTTTCTTTTTCTTTTATTTTTAATTGTAAATCCTATTAGGGTTTGGACAAAGTAGAGGCCTATAAATAGAGGGCCAATATTTCATTATTGATAGTAAGTTTTTAGGAGTTCTTTCTCCTAATTTCTTGGAGCAAGTTTTTCAAATAGTAGGTATTATTTTTATTATGTTTGGTAAGTTTTTATTTTCAGTTCTAAAGGGATGTTGAACCTTATTTTTAATTAATGTTTTAATTGAGTTTTATTATATATTCCTTCATGTATGAGATTTATTCTTGATAATCTGTTTCAATTGTTTTATGATATTTGCTTGATTAATTTAATAATGGCCTGTTCGATTAATCAATAATTTGTCATATGCTAGATTAAGATTTGATATTAAGCAAACGATATTTTAACTGATCATAAGTAGCAGTTAATAATATTTAATTGTGGTCAAACTTTTGAATATTATTATGATTATCAAGATGGCAAGTTAAATGGTCCGCGATGTTGAGATTGTTGCTTGGAATAATCTAATTCTCTAATTTTTAATGCAACTGTTATATTAAATCTAGACTGATAGTTCTAGGTTGTATGATAGTTAGGATCTTTTGTGAGCGATTGCTGCATTAGATTTATAATTTAAGGAGAATTTTGGGTAGCTTGGCGATTGTCGGTTATCTAGGATTATTAATTTCAATTGAAGGAAAATATAATAATAACTTGATTAATTTGTTGATTAAAAGAAGGGGATACTGAACTAAGGAACTGAAGTTTGTTTTAATTGATTTTTCTCATATTTATTTATTATTTAGTTTTATTTGTTTGAATTTTAATTAGTTAATTAATAATTCCAAACCCCCCATTTAATTAGATATTTTTGAAAACATTAGATTTATTAAAACAATTTACTCTCTGTGGGTTCGACTCTTACTTTCGCTACTACATTAATATTTTTTAAAGTAAGATTTTATTTTTGGTTGCTTGCGACAGCTTCCCAGGAAGGCTACAAGAACGCGAGTAAAAATGGTCAACACAAGCATAATGTAAAAAAAAAAAAGAAAGAAAAGGAAATGAACACATGAAGAAATGAAAGGGCTCTCACTAATATATGGCATAGACGTCCTCTAATGTGGGGGTGAACTCCCCCCAAGCCGCAATGAAGGTACATGTGGAAGAACACCATCGGGACAAAAGTGTGCAAAGTGCATCCTGATCCTGGTGGATACGAAGATCCCTGCACAGCTGAATGCAACGGAAGATACCAGCACTCTTAAGTATCTGCACATTTTCTGGATTGCTTAGTATTTCATCAGTCCAATGTTGCCACCCTTGGAGACGGTTGCAAGAGTCGGGCTGAAAACGAACATGGCTGAATGGGAACTCTTGTTTCTCTATGCGTATACGGGGAATACTACTAGCACTAGGAGATTGTTCCCGGTTTTCGCAAGCCGTAGCATAGAGAAACAGACCTTCTTTGTCAGGGCGTGGATAAGAATGATGGTCATAACTGCTAATACGATCCCAAAAAATGTCTGAAGGCCCGAAGAAAGGGGCTTTTCCCCATTCTGAGATGAAATGAATTGGCCTAATGGCCTTAGGGCCCGCATGGTGATCATTAGAACTGGTCTGCAACGATAAAAGTTTAACATAAGGATTCTATGGGAATGAAGGCAATAAAAAAAAAATGCTTACCATGGTAAATCTGAACTCCTTCAAGGTAGCCTTAAGACAACCTCTCTTCGCTCAAACTTGGCAGGAACTAAGTCGGAGCGCTCGAATGAGTGAACTTAGTCCAAGGAAAGAGAAATTAAGGGCACCTGAAAAGAAAACACTGAACGTGAAAAAAAAATCACATGAAAAAGGCATGAGGAAGAAAGCCAAAACCCCCTAAGGTTTGACTACCCTAGGGTTCGACCACCTATGGGGAGATCCATTGGTACCTTCTTTGAGGGCTTGTTGAGGCGTTGGTTGTTTGACCCGAATGTTCCTTCGACGGGAAAAGGTATGTTTTCTTTAAAAAGTCAAGATCCCGTTAGGGTGAGGTGACCTAGAAAAGAAAAGATTGAAGACACCTGAAATGAAGAAGAAACAACCATCAAGAAATATTCGGTAAAAAAAAATAAAAATAAAATAAAATTATTTAAGTAATATTTATAAGAAATAATTTTCATATATATATATATATATATATGTATAATTCATTCTTAGCCGCGAACTCTAAGAATTCCACGAAAGGCTCGGATTCCTTATTTCCTACTAGGATTCGGACAATAAGAAATCGCCTACAGGATTTGATTTTTTGGCTAGGATTCGGGAAATTAATATCAACTACGGTGTTTTACCCAAATTGAATGGAGGGAATCAGTCCATGTAATAATAAGAATAGACTATGGGCTATTAAAGTAATGAGAATCAAAGAAAAAAGTTACTAAATCATGTAAACATGTATATATATGTATGAACCGCCATCATGGATTTAAAGCTTGAAGGATGCATGGCCTATATATGTATATACTTTAACCTTCAGGCATAAATCTTCATATGTATATATTTTACATATGAATAAAATAAAATGTATGAATACACACATGAATGATAAAATTAATACAACTCTAAAATTTACCCAAACATGAAACTATAAAGCATAGCACAGATTTTTGGGAATTATAAAAATAATGATTATTGGACAAAATATGCTTTTCCAAATAAGGGTATATTATATGCCTGTGTAAAAACAATTAACCGAAAGGAAAATATAGTTATATATGTTGAAAAATTTCTCTGTCGCCATCACTTTTCATGCTTCTATATATTGCTTTGAATAAAGGGAATCAAGAATAGGATCATGGATCTTACTTAGGGAGGATGCATTCACGTGGTGGTGGCCGCTTAGCTTTATGCCTATCATTATTTGACATAAGCATAAGGCATTATTAAACCTATTCTCTAAGACATATTCTGGGCGGCCCACAGGAACTTTACAAAACTAAAAATTATATGGCATGGTCATCACGTTAATATGAAGGCTTTTTGTCCTAAATTCTTATTATCCTAAAACTTCTATTCATGTCCACTAGGATTCGGTCATGAGAGTTCATGTATAATAATAATAATAGTAATAATAATAATAATAATAATAATAATAATAATAATAATAATAATAATAATAATAATAATAAAATAAAAATAATAATAATAAAAATAAAAATTAATAATAATACTAATAATAATAAATAAATAAATAAAATAAAATAAATTTTGAACTCTAGAATTTTCATGCACAGTCGTCACTTTAAAGCGTAACTCACGTGCAGGGGGCAAATGTGAGCCCATGTATAAAATTAGGGTTTACATTTGACCTAGTGAATTTAATGAACTAAAGCGAATAAAACGAAAATTAATGAATAACGAACTAACGTAACTTGATAGGTGTTATCACGAGTCCCGAGGCAGAAGGCTCGTGGGGGCAGCTCATTTTGGGAATCAATTGAGGGATTGGATTGGTGGCTAGAAGAATCGGGCAAAATGGGCATTACCCGGGTAACCAGGGGTGTTCTAGGAATCTCCCCATTACTAAGGGTATTTCTGGAATTTCCCCGAAGTCACATGCCTGACACATGACCCATTTGTCAGGAAGCTCTATAAATAGCTCCTCATCTCATAGGAGAAGGGGACTTTTTGGAACTCTTGGAGAACTTTGAAGCCACAAGGAGAATTCTCTCTGAACTTACGAGAGTGGGAATATTCTTGGAACTTGTTGGTGATTCGGAATTGAGTTATAACTTCAAGATAATCGTGATCTCGTGATTACACGAGGATCTTCGAAGTTGAACTTGGATTCCCTCGAAATCTAACACTTGATAGAGGCTCTCGGACACTAGCGATTACGCCGGGACCCCGAGAGTTCTGCCTTGTGTTACTCGAGTAATTGCTTACCGGTTTCTTCTCCCCTCTCCAATCTCCCAATTGATTCCGTATTCTTCGCTGATTTCTCGCCTCCACCATTATTACGAACCCTAACCCTAGCAAGGTACGAGATTTCCTTGCCTACAAAACTCAATATCCAAAATACCAATTTCAAAACCCTAATCCATATATTATTTAAATAAAACACCAGTCATATCAAAAGACAAAATCGAAACTTTAAACCAGTAAACATCAAAGTTGCAAAAACAATTTTTCTCTGGCCAATTAACGGTAAGATTTCCGGAACCTGGCACGAGCACATATATTTCGTTTTTCATCAAGGATAAAAGTAAAACCAAACAGATGCAAGCTAACAGGCACATGAAACATAAGATTTTACAGGAACTTTTTTTTGCAAAATATAAACCCACGACAAATATAGGAGCATAGATTAGGACTCCCAAATCCCAAATGAATGATTCGGTTGAACACATATTCTACTACTAATACAAAAACGTCTAACATCCACATTAATTTTTTCAATACCGGAACAATAAACTCATCAAAAAATGTGTGGAGCTAAAAGCAAATGGGCGTCGTGGGGTGGTCCGATAGTCTCACGGCGGTCTGGGTTCTGCCCGATTTCGCCCTTCTTTTCTTTCTTCGTTTTCTTTTCTTTCTTCTTTTTCTTTCTTTTTTCTTCTGCTCAACTGTCTGGGTTCTGATGAGATTAAAAGGAATCAGCAACTGCTGTCTACGACCACACGCGGTCAATGAAACTTATTGACGTGGACGTATTAGCGACTGCTTGTTATTAATCGGTTGTAACAAGCCTTTCTAATTTTTTGGCGGCTAAATTCTATCAGCGATTGCTATGCGATCACTAATAATAATAGCGACGCGATTGACCTGCGGCCGATAGTGTAACACCCCGAACCCGCTACATGTCCGAAGTGTCACACGCCGCAAGCCCGAAGACTCGTAAGGTAACAATATCAATAGCGCAGCGCAAACGAAAACACAATAATGAAACCATCTTGAAACCGAACTGTCTTTCATTGTTAAAATTACACTAAGGTTCAATAACTAAAAATTGAAAGCATAAATTTGGAGACACAACTCCCTTGTACAAAAGTCTTATCAAATTCAAAATACTAATAACCATCAAAACTAAAAGAACTTCAGCTCTCCCCAAAAGTATCCACAATGCTTGACTCTTAATAAGGTATCCTGTAAAAATTAATGTAAGGGTGAGCGGTAAAGCCCAGCAAGTAACAATCTTTACTATTTAGGTGGATCAAGTACAGTTTGCATTACCTTTTTCGAAATAACTTTTTGTTCAATAACAATAGTAAACATACTTGTTGAAAATAAACTTTTCTTGTTCGATAATAATAGTCGATATATACATTCAAAACCAAAATCAATAATTATAAAACACAATTCGAAAACGATTTCAATATGTTTAATAAACGATTTCGATATGTTTAATATATTCGATGTATCTTTTAATCCATAGCCCCAACGACTAAGGTTACAGCAGCCCTGTAACACGGCCCTTATGTTCGATAATGTCAATGATACGTCCCCTACTAAGGTATCTTATCATGCACACGCCCCGAAGAGCGCTCCCTAAAGGGTATCTAATGGTGTGCGCCTTAGTAGGTCCTAAATTGTTCCGGAACTAGCGTAGACACTAACGGATTCAATACATAGTCGGACTGAGGTTTCTAAAATCAATTTCTTAATATTTTCGATATTCAAAACTATACTTATTTCACAGTTCAAAATCATATAATCTCATTTTCTAAATCAAAATTCTATTTTAATACTTGATCCGGTTTTTTAACAAAATACAAGTGTAACATTTTCATTCAAATGGAAGCCTTAAATAAAGTATAACAATTTTTGAAACAATACATTTAGGCATCCGAATAATTTTCAAAGCATACATAATTATAAACGATAATTTTAAAATACTAAATAGTTCAGAAAGTCACTTACACTATACAGTTCGAAAATACTAAACAGCTCGGAGAGTCACTTACCTTGATATTGCTGAACACAAAATTTAATAGTCGAACGATTCCTAAATATAAATTTAGAACAAATAAATGTCATTAGGATAATTCTATTATTTAACAGCTTTTTTATTTCTTTTTCAAAATAACTATAAGTATATTTACCAAAAATATTCTTTCAATATTTAATCATTTTTTTAAACAAATATTATTATTATGCCAAAGTAATAATCTAAATTGCAATTATAATTAAAGCTAATTATGTTAATCTAAAATTATTAACTAATAATCTAAATACAAAACAATAATTATAACCAATAATACTAATCTAAAATTATTTACTAATAATCTAAATACAAAACAATAATTAAAGCTACAAAAATAATAACAATGCAAAAATATTAATTACTAACTAAATATACCAAATACTAACAAACTAAATACAATATTTAAAACTATATAAAACAAATAATAACAATACATAAAATTAATAAGAAACATACCCGAAAATTATGAGTTCCGCAGATTGCCTACGTCATCGATGACGAAAATTTAACTAATGAGGTCTTTTTATGAAAAGCCCTCACCCAACAAGGTTTTTACTCAAATTGGAGGTCCTTAAGTTGGTGAAGGAAAACAAGAAGGGTAGAATCATATTTATAGCCTAAGGAATGAGTTTGGTTTTGCTAAAGGGGTGATGTGGGACTAAGGCTTGATGATTTCCTATTTACACGATGAGAGACTTGGGAACTTAGGGGTATTACAGATAGTAATACTATTAGCGACCTAAAAAGGCGGTCGTTGATACTCTTGGTCGCTGGTGGGTCTTTTTCTTGTAATGATTGAACCAACATACATATGCGAGTTCGGATCGTCAGCTGTTCACGAACATGCTTGAGTTCACGAATAGTTCGCGAACATATATAGTCGAACTCGAACATGTTTGAAAACATCTAAACGTTTACGAACACAAACTCTTTCGCGAACAACTTATGAACATATTCGAACTTGATCAAGTTCACCAACATTAATTTCAATCAACTATTTGTATTCAGAATTTAAAAACACTAAACATGTAAGAAATACATTTCGAACTAGAGCATTTCACAAACTACTCACGCACCAATTGAATCGAAATCGAACTGTTCACGTAAAAAGTCAAATTGAACCACATAGTTCGCGAACATGTTCGATCGACCAATTGAACGCAATATTATGTGCAAACTCGACTCAATAAGTTAATCAAATCGAATTCGAACTGAACCGAGCTCAAATCGAACCGAACTTGCTTGTGAACTGTTCGGTTCGTTTGCAGACCTACATGCTTACAGATCAGACCTTTTAATTATATTAAAGTCAAGTCAAATTAGTGCACCCACAAAAGACCCATGATCTTAGCCCACTCACTCAAGATGATAATAGATGTGTACATGTCAATGAGTATAACTGAACCGAATAAAGAACATCTTAAATTTAACTCGAAATGTTAAATTTTTATGTGATTTATATTTAAATAACTTATAAATTTAGAATTTAAACTCAAATTCAAGTCTTCACATAGTACTTAATTTTATAATACATATAATTACAAATTAAATTTATAATTTTTTTTAGAAATGAGAAAATATATTTATAATTAAAATTTACAAATATAAAATTGCAATTATAACTAAAAACAAAATAAAAATGAATAGCTAGTTATTGTAATTTTATTTAACATATATATTATAAGCAGAAGAATATATATAACGAGTATCTATTCGAATATGTATTAATCGAGTATGCAACGACGAATTCAAGATTTGACTTTAGTACAGGTAAAATTATTTTTTATATTTATAGATAAATATTTTAATTACAAAAAAAAAATTAGAGAAGTAATAAAATTAAAATATAGTATACTCCATCAGTTCCAAGATTTGAAATACAATTTTAAATTAGGACTTTTGAAAATAATTTTGTATACACAAATATAACATTACTATTAACTAAGGATTTAGTAATGGAGGTTATAAGATGGAAATGATATTAAATTATACTTTGTTCATAGTATTTTTAAGTTTTAAAACAGAGAGAAAATAAAAAAAAACTGAATGAAAAATTTAAATTTTGTATCTATTTATCTTGTTTGTGAGTTTTTTAAGGGACGAAAAAGAAAAGAAATAGACAAAAAGATTAATTGGCCATTTTCTTACTAAAATTTTCCATTAGAAACTGAACGGATTTGGAGGAAAAAGAAGAAGACTTTAATAAATCTTTTGTAGTCTATACAAAACTATTTATATACAAACATAATAAGATTTAATGTAAGGATAAAGTGGTAATTTATATTTACAGTTAATTAGTTAATTTGTTTTCATGTATAAATATAAAAAAACAAAAGGAGACTTGTAAGTTGGTGTAGGCAATTGCCTACACTGACCATGTAGTAGATTCGCCCTACGAGTATGTATCAATTCATAATTAAAAATTCAAATAGTTTGATTTTTAAATGAGCCGAATATAATTTTATTTGAATTATAAAAATATTTTTAAAAAAAAATTTATATTATTAACAAATTCGAGTCTCATCAAGCCTAGCCGTGTTGGGTTTAGAAGTCCAAACCCATGAGATGTTCCAATTTTTATTGGGAGTGTTTCTTTTTTGGCCACCAAGTTATTTACGGATTGATTTTTCCGAAACAATTGTGGAATCAATTGGTTAATTGAGTATGCATCTTTGTGGGGTCAAATAAGAAAAGGATTTATATCCTTTAATTTGGTCAGCACGTGAGCATGTTGGTTTTGGCCAACTCCAACAAGGAGTATAACAAAGGAGTATGATGATATATGAATTGATTTTCTAAATCAAATTAGAAATCAGGGAACTATATCATCAGTATATATATATAGGCCTTTGGTGAGAAGGCTAAATGGCATGCAACGGAATTAAAGAGTTGCAGGATTTTTCATATTAAATATTACTGTGTCTTTCTTGTAGATATTTATTTATTATTTTTATTCTCATTATTAGACTTGTTGATTTCTTATTTAATTACACGAAGATAGACAAATAATTTCTGAAGTTAAGATTATTTTAGGTTCATTTTTCTCAACAAGCCGAACAGTTTGCTTCGATTTACAAACTTGTCTGTGGTAAGAGTCTTGTGCCAAGCTGCCCCGTGAAGGTAGTCAAACTGTAAAAGCCAGTGACTACACCATGTGTAACAGTTTTTAAGTAGGATTGGGTTTGGGCCACATGAGTCCCGAGTGACGAAGAAATAGGGACAAGCACAAATAGGGGCGCCATTTCTGCCAACAATCTTTCTCTCTTTTAAAAGTGATTGAAACTGTAAGAATACCGCATGCTCACTTGAACATGCTGTTTCTTTATCCACTTTTTGTTTTCTTGCCCACAAAGTTAACAAGCTAGCTAGCTACCTACCCAGCTTTTCTCCGTCTAATCTTTTTGGGTTCCGGCTATATATCCAATAATCCACCAACCCTAACGTTTTATATTCCGATCGTGGTATAAAAAGAATCTCACTTGCAAATTTTTGTTAACTTTAAGAATATATATATTAGACGCTGTACGTATCAACGTTAGCAGTACTGTAGTAATATGTTAAGTATCCCGCCTTTTCGCAAGAAAAAAATTCATGTGAGTTAATTTTTTAAATTTATATTTACACTGACAACGTAATTTTTCTCTGATAATATCAACAGCTGTATTATTTGAATTTATTTGTATATTCTTTTCTTGTTTTTATTTGTTTTATTCTTGTATTCTTTTACTTTTATGAGATTCATTTTATATCTACTCAATTAATTTAGGAGAAAATTCAATGTTGAGTTTTGTTGTTTTTTTTTTATTGAGAATAATTGTATCCAAACTTGTCAGTTTCAATTTTAAATATTTAAAAAGTCGAAGGAAAAGAAAAAAAACCTTTTTTTCCCAAACAAAGTAGCTAGCAGAATACCTGTAATGTCCGGTCTTTTTTCTTTCTTGTTGGAGTCCCACATCGTCCCTTTAAGTACAATCCTTTCATTCTTTAGCCTATATATATGGCTCCACCCCCCTCTCTTTTAGTACACTAAACAATAAGGACCTCCCATTGTGAGAAAAGACCTTGTTGTGTGAGGGGCTTTTAAGTAAGAACCTCCATAGTTAAAAATTTTATTTTCCTTCTTTGGATTTTGGGTATTGATATAAGCCCAAATTTCTTTTGGTTTTCTTTGGAGACGGTGAATCTCTTCGTAATTTCGGGTATGTTTCTTTTTCTTTTCTTGTGTATTTATTTTCTGCGTTATTATTTTGTAGCTTTAATTATTTAGTTAAATTGTTAGATTTTGCATTATTATTATTTGTAGCCTTAATTGTTTAGTTTTGCATTAGTAGTATTATTTTGTAGCTTTAATTATTTAGTTTGTTAGTTTTGCTTTATTATTATTATTTGTTATTTGTAACTTTAATATTTGTATGTTATTTAGTTTATTAGTATATAGATATTTTTGGGTATATATCTTTGTTGGTAATTAGCATTTTAGGATATTAAATTATTATTTTTGTAACTTTAGAATTTTGACATAATAATAATAATAATAATAATAATAATAATAATTGAAAATAGAAAGAATATTTTTTGTAAATATATTTAAATTTATTTTAGAACAAGAAGGTGGTTAATTATTAAAATATTATATATGATTAAAATATGTATAACTTTAAGTAGAATTTTGTTAAGAACGAAAGGATTTCAAATTCGCCTAAGAGAAAGAAAATGTGTAAAACTTAATAAATTAATTAACTATTTATTTATTCCTTTATTTTGTTTAATTAGTTCCGACGGAGGAAATTTAACGAGTCGTTTTGGAATATAATTTTGGATATTACATTGCTTAATCCAGGTACGGATTCCGTACTCCTGCATCGATATTTCTTTACTTTTAAGTTTATTCGTTTTGTCTCTCAATTAGAATTCAAATATTATTTCGATATATCATTCATATTCCAATGTTTATAATAAAATTGTTTGGTTTTAGATATTCGAAAATTCATAACTTGTACTCTTTGGACTTAGAGAGCATGTCTAGTATTTATTCTGATTCTATAGCAACGTACATGCTAATATATTTTGAGAACTTTGTGTTGATTCGTTTCGGTTTAGCATGTGCGTATTAGAACCCATTTTGTGATATTGTGTCGCATTCGTTGTGACATGATATTTTTGTTAGAAAGTACCTTAGGGTATACCTGAGCTATAACCACCTGTGGGGGTACCACAGGCATGTCCTCTTGACACCGAGGCATGACACCTTCCGTGGCGGTGTGATCAGTCAACGGCGTCTCCATTTTGTGTTTTGGTGGGCAATGGCCAGCATTGGTGTTTTGTTGTGGGAGGCGTATGGGTCGACCCTAGTTTCTGTTCTGTTCTGTTCTGCGGTTTGGTGTTGTTTGTGTCGAACACACCTTCCGATTTTGCATATATCTGGATCTGCAGTCCAATGTGTGCCTGCCTGTGTGGCAGTATTTTGACTTGTCTTTGTGACAAGGTATATTTTTGTTCTATTTTGAGCTCGGTATGAAATAAACCCAACCATTTGATTAAGCCTATTATGTTATTCAGATTAGTTCAGTCCAGTTAGTTTTGTTATTCATTTTAGTTCTTATTTTCTTGCACTCTATATCCGTACTGGGCATTTGGCTCATGCTGTGTTTTTCTTCCGGCAGGTAATCAGGGGGAGCAAGGGCAAGTGTGAAGAGAGCTTCCTTCATGTAAATAGTGTAGATATTTTGTGTAGGATTTGATATTTTGGTTTCTAAGTATTGTAGTAATACTCAGACCGTGTTTTAGCCAGTTGGCAATTATCTATTTAAACTATTCGGTTTCATATTATAGCTTTGGATGTCAGTTTATTAGTTCTGTTGTGTTTTGTGCGTAACCTCTCTTTCCACTACGGGAAGGGGGTGTTACAGAGTTGGTATCAGAGCTAAGGTTCTTTCTTGTAGAAAACCTATTTAGGTTCGACCTGTGAGTTATGGGTAGATTTATGGGTTAGGTTTTATTCTGTTTGATATTCTATTAAGTTATAATATTAGTTTGCAATCGAATTTGCCTCGAATCTATTTTCTTCCATTCGTTGTTCTTAGATGGCGCGGAGATCCGTTAGATGTGCTGCGAGGCGAGGTAATGGCAGAGGAAGAGGCGAGGCCCAACCCAATGTGCAACCTGAAGTGCAACCTAATAATCTGGATATGGCAACCTTGGTAAATCAAGCAGTTAATCAGGCTTTACCACAGTTAGTAGCGCAAGTCGTTCAGGCGATACAGATGCAACAACAACCGCCAGAAAATCCCGATCAAGGAAACCCGGGAAATGGCGGTCCACAGGAAAATGAAGAGGAAGGAAATGTAAATGGTATTGACCAGCTTGTGGTGCCAACATATGTATGGTTAGAAAGGTTTCAGAAGCAGAGACCACATTCATTCAGTTCAGCTCCAACTCCAATCGAAGCAGCGAATTGGATTGCCCATCTAGAGAAGATCTTTGATGTGTTGGGGTGTTCGGATAACCAAAGAGTGTTATTGGCTGCTTACAAACTAGATGGGGATGCGCAGAGATGGTGGAAAGCTATAAAAGTAACAAAGGGCGACAGATTCGTCGAGGCACTTACATGGGCAGGATTTTGTGATGTCTTTTATCAACAGTATTTCTCAACTGCTGAGAAAGAGGCATATGGTAGAGAGTTTCTGTCTATTCAACAAAAGGATGACGAGTCCATCACAGACTTCATGACAAGGTTCACCAGGTTGGCCGGATTTGCTGGAACTTCAGCAGGGACTGCAGCAGAACAAGCAGAGAAATTTAAGTGGAGAATTCATTACAAGTATCATCAACATCTCATAAACACTAAGTTTGAAGATGTATCGGCAGTGGCTAATGCAGCCAAGAATATCGAGATGGAGCGACAGGACTTTCGGTCTTCTAAAACGGAAGGGAGTCGAAAGAGGGACAGAGATGACCAACAGGGTCAAGTTTCAAGCCAACATGGGAGGAATCAGGGTGGTCAGTGGAACAGGAACCGTGGTGGTCAGCAGGGGCAATGGCGTGGCCAAAATCAGAATAGGGGTTATCAACCATTGCCTCAGCAGGCCCAGAATCATCATCTTCAACTACCTCAGCAAGGTCAGAATCGCCAACAGTGGCAGAATCGTCAGCAGGGGCAGAATCAAGGTCGTTACCCAGGGCCAGTTGGTGGGGGTAACCCTAATCTTATTCCTATTGCTCCTTGCACTATTTGTGGGGCAAATCATCCGGGGAGGCAGTGTCATAGAATTACTGGTGCATGCTTCTTGTGTGGACAAATGGGTCATATTGCCAGAGATTGTACCGGGCCACGAGGTAACGGTGGAGGCGGTGGTAATGGAGGTCAGCGTCAGGGTGGTCGGGTGTTTGCATTGACATGTAATCAGGCGGCAGGTGCGCCAGGTACTATTTCTGGCACTCTTTTAGTTGGTAGTCGCGAGGCTTCTGTTTTATTTGATACTGGTTCTACTCATTCTATTGTTGCTCAATCTTTTGTTCGGCACCTTGGCGTGCCATCTCAGTCCTTAGATTATGTTATGTCTATTGCTACCCCGATGGGGACTTCTGTTGCCATTTCTGATTTGTATCGAGAGTGCCCAATTAGTTTTGGAGATAAGATTCGTAGGGCTAATCTTCTTCCGATGGGTATGCATGATTTCGATATTATTCTTGGGATGGACTGGTTGAATAAGCACCAGGCTAATATCGATTGTCAGGCGAGGAAGGTTATATTTGGAGATGTGAAGTCTCCAGAGTTCGTATTTCAGGGTTCACGACCAAGTAAAGTGGTGAACTTGATTTCAGCTTTGAAAGCTGGGAAGTTAGTGGCAAAAGGTTATGAAGGGTATTTGGCATTTGTGAAGAATACCGCTATAGGCGAGTCTCGTATTGAAGATGTTCCAATTGTTAGTGATTTTCCCGATGTGTTTCCTGAGGGATTGTCTGGGTTGCCACCGCAGCGGGAAGTTGAGTTCACTATTGAACTTATTCCTGGTGCGGAGCCTATCTCTAAAGCGCCGTATAGAATGGCACCGTTGGAGTTACATGAGTTAAAAGAGCAGTTGCAAGAATTGTTAGATCGTGGTGTGATTCGGCCAAGTGTTTCGCCGTGGGGTGCTCCAGTTTTGTTTGTAAAGAAGAAAGATGGGTCTATGAGGTTATGCATAGATTATAGGGAGTTGAACAAGATTACCATCAGGAATCGGTATCCATTACCGAGAATTGATGACTTGTTTGACCAACTTCAAGGGGCGAAGTATTTTTCGAAGATAGACCTGAGGTCGGGTTATCATCAGTTGAGGGTGAGGGATAAGGATATTTCTAAGACAGCTTTTCGCACTCGCTATGGGCATTACGAGTTTCTAGTGATGCCATTCGGGTTGACAAATGCTCCGGCGGTGTTTATGGATTTAATGAATCGGGTGTTCAGGGAGTACTTGGACCAATTTGTCATTGTCTTTATTGATGACATTTTGGTTTACTCCAAGTCTAGGGAAGAGCATGAGGAGCATCTTCGCACAGTTTTGGGAATTTTGCAGAAAGAGAAGTTATATGCTAAATTCTCCAAATGCGAGTTTTGGTTGGAGCAGGTTGCATTCTTGGGTCACGTTGTGTCTGCTGAAGGCATTAAGGTGGATCCTGCAAAGGTTGAGGTTGTCACTAAATGGCCGAGACCTACTACGGTGACGGAGGTTAGGAGTTTCTTGGGTTTGGCAGGGTACTATAGGCGATTTGTAGAAGGATTTTCCTTGCTTGCCTTGCCATTGACTCAGTTGATGAGAAAGAGCACGAAGTTTGTGTGGAATGAGGAGCGTGAGAAGAGCTTTGAAGAATTGAAGAAACGACTTGTGACAGCTCCAATACTTACATTACCATCGGGCACGGGAGGTTACCAAATTTTTAGTGATGCTTCTAAAAAGGGCTTGGGGTGTGTTTTAATGCAGCACGGTAAGGTGATTGCTTATGCTTCTAGGCAACTTAAACCTTACGAAGTGAACTACCCCACTCATGATTTGGAGTTGGCGGCAGTAATCTTTGCCTTAAAAATTTGGAGGCACTATTTGTATGGAGAGACTTGTTATATCTTCACCGATCACAAAAGTCTTAAATACATTTTCACTCAGAAGGAGCTCAACATGAGGCAAAGGCGTTGGTTGGAGCTTCTAAAAGATTATGATGCGAGAATTCAGTATCACCCGGGAAAAGCAAATGTGGTTGCAGATGCTCTTAGCCGAAAGAGTTCAGGTAGTGTAGCAGCCCTTATTACACAACATCAGCTTATCGCGGATATGGAGCGACTAGAGTTAGAGTTGTATGTTCAAGGTTCGGTTGGACATTTAGCAGGTATGAGAGTGGAACCCTCTCTTATCTTACGAGTTAAAGAAGCTCAGAAAGAAGATGGGGAGTTGTGGGCTATGGCGCATAACGTGGAGGAGGGAAAACAACCCGAGTTTCGTATTGATGACCATGGTGTGATTTGGTTGGGTCCGTTAGATTCAACTATTCGGGAAGCAGTATTGGCTGAGGCTCATAGTTCACCATTCTCTATTCATCCGGGTTTTACAAAGATGTACAGAGATTTAAAGGAAAATTTTTGGTGGAATGGGATGAAGCGAGATGTGGCTGAATATGTTGGGAAATGCCTCATTTGTCAACAAGTGAAGATAGAACATCAACGAGCTAGTGGACTACTGCAACAATTAGACATTCCAGTTTGGAAGTGGGAGGATATCACAATGGATTTTGTGACTGGTTTGCCAAAGACTTTCAAGAAGAATGATGCCATTTGGGTTGTAGTGGATCGGTTGACAAAATCGGCACACTTCTTAGCAATCCATGAAGGTTACTCGGTGGACAGGTTGGCACAAATCTTTCAGCAGGAAATTATTAGACTCCATGGTACTCCGGTGTCTATTGTTTCAGATCGGGATCCACGGTTTACTTCACGATTCTGGAAAGGGTTTCAGCGAGCTTGGGGTACTCGGCTCAACTTTAGTACTTCTTTCCATCCGCAAACTGATGGGCAATCTGAACGGACTATTCAGACGTTAGAGGACATGTTGAGGTCTTGTGCACTTGAGTGGTCGGGTAATTGGGATGATTACTTGAACCTAGTTGAGTTTGCTTATAATAACAGCTGGCACGCAAGTATTGGAATGGCTCCGTTTGAGGCGTTGTATGGTAGGAAATGTCGAGCACCAACTTGTTGAGACGAGGTTGGTGAGAAGGCCATAGAAGGGCCTGAGTTAGTTCAAATTACTACGGAGAAAGTAGCGGTGGCTAAGGAGAAATTGCGGTCGGCTCGATCACGACAGAAGAGTTATGCTGATAAGCATAGAAAGAAGTTAGAGTTTGAACTTGGTGAGCATGTATTTTTAAAAGTTTCTCCTTGGAAGGGCATTCGGCGATTCGGGTTAAAAGGAAAACTTAGTCCGCGTTATATTGGTCCATTCGAGATTTTGGAGAGAGTTGGTAAGGTTGCATATCGGTTAGCTTTGCCTCCACAACTAGCTCATGTGCATAATGTTTTCCATGTGTCACTGTTGAGAAGTTATCATTATCATCCGTTGCATGTGGTGCAATATCCGTTCGATAAAATTCGGGGTGATCTTACTTGTGAAGAGCAAGCCGAGGCGATTTTGGATCGTCAAGAACGGATTATGAGGAGAAAGACAATTCCATTTGTTAAGGTTCTGTGGAAGAACCATTCAGAGCGGGAAGCTACTTGGGAGATGGAGGAGTCTATTCGAGCGGAGTATCCGCATCTTTTTGATATTTAGGTACATTTTATTTTTCTTTTGATTCCGGGGACGGAATCCTTTTTAAGGGGGAGATAATGTAATGTCCGGTCTTTTTTCTTTCTTGTTGGAGTCCCACATCGCCCCTTTAAGTACAATCCTTCCATTCCTTAGCCTATATATATGGCTCCACCCCCCTCTCTTTTAGTACACTAAACAATAAGGACCTCCCATTGTGAGAAAGGACCTTGTTGTGTGAGGGGCTTTTAAGTAAGAACCTCCATAGTTAAAAATTTTATTTTCCTTCTTTGGATTTTGGGTATTGATATAAGCCCAAATTTCTTTTGGTTTTCTTTGGAGACGGTGAATCTCTTCGTAATTTCGGGTATGTTTCTTTTTCTTTTCTTGTGTATTTATTTTCTGCGTTATTATTTTGTAGCTTTAATTATTTAGTTAAATTGTTAGATTTTGCATTATTATTATTTGTAGCCTTAATTGTTTAGTTTTGCATTAGTAGTATTATTTTGTAGCTTTAATTATTTAGTTTGTTAGTTTTGCTTTATTATTATTATTTGTTATTTGTAACTTTAATATTTGTATGTTATTTAGTTTATTAGTATATAGATATTTTTGGGTATATATCTTTGTTGGTAATTAACATTTTAGGCTATTAAATTATTATTTTTGTAACTTTAGAATTTTGACATAATAATAATAATAATAATAATAATAATAATAATTGAAAATAGAAAGAATATTTTTTGTAAATATATTTAAATTTATTTTAGAACAAGAAGGTGGTTAATTATTAAAATATTATATATGATTAAAATATGTATAACTTTAAGTAGAATTTTGTTAAGAACGAAAGGATTTCAAATTCGCCTAAGAGAAAGAAAATGTGTAAAACTTAATAAATTAATTAACTATTTATTTATTCCTTTATTTTGTTTAATTAGTTCCGACGGAGGAAATTTAACGAGTCGTTTTGGAATATAATTTCGGATATTACATTGCTTAATCCAAGTACGGATTCCGTACTCCTGCATCGATATTTCTTTACTTTTAAGTTTATTCGTTTTGTCTCTCAATTAGAATTCAAATATTATTTCGATATATCATTCATATTCCAATGTTTATAATAAAATTGTTTGGTTTTAGATATTCGAAAATTCATAACTTGTACTCTTTGGACTTAGAGAGCATGTCTAGTATTTATTCTGATTCTATAGCAACGTACATGCTAATATATTTTGAGGACTTTGTGTTGATTCGTTTCGGTTTAGCATGTGCGTATTAGAACCTCTTTTGTGATATTGTGTCGCATTCGTTGTGACATGATATTTTTGTTAGAAAGTACCTTAGGGTATACCTGAGCTATAACCACCTGTGGGGGTACCACAGACATGTCCTCTTGACACCGAGGCATGACACCTTCCGTGGCGGTGTGATCAGTCAACGGCGTCTCCATTTTGTGTTTTGGTGGGCAATGGCCAGCATTGGTGTTTTGTTGTGGGAGGCGTATGGGTCGACCCTAGTTTCTGTTCTGTTCTGTTCTGCGGTTTGGTGTTGTTTGTGTCGAACACACCTTCCGATTTTGCATACATCTGGATCTGCAGTCCAATGTGTGCCTGCCTGTGTGACAGTATTTTGACTTGTCTTTGTGATAAGGTATATTTTTGTTCTATTTTGAGCTCGGTATGAAATAAACCCAACCATTTGATTAAGCCTATTATGTTATTCAGATTAGTTTAGTCCAGTTAGTTTTGTTATTCATTTTAGTTCTTATTTTCTTGCACTCTATATCCGTACTGGGCATTTGGCTCATGCTGTGTTTTTCTTCCGGCAGGTAATCAGGGGGAGCAAGGGCAAGTGTGAAGAGAGCTTCCTTCATGTAAATAGTGTAGATATTTTGTGTAGGATTTGATATTTTGGTTTCTAAGTATTGTAGTAATACTCAGACCGTGTTTTAGCCAGTTGGCAATTATCTATTTAAACTATTCGGTTTCATATTATAGTTTTGGATGTCAGTTTATTAATTCTGTTGTGTTTTGTGCGTAACCTCTCTTTCCACTACGGGAAGGGGGTGTTACAATACCACCCTCTTTAAGGAATTAGATGAGCTAGAGCGTTGAAATGAGAAAGTTCCCTGCCTGTATTTGCCTCTTTATCTTTGTTTGTTTGTTTGCTTGCATGGTTCAGTTGCACATGGATAGATGCTTTTGACAAATACGAATCACCCAACAAATTAAAACTGTTCATAACATGTTATTTTTCTTAACGTGTTAGAGTTTCAAAGACACCAGCCTTTCGTTTAGGATTTGTTTGAGGGGGAACAGAGATACTGTTGTCGTCTAACCACTCTTGAGAAAAACAATTATAGGAGTAAAATACATACATATATATATATATATATATATATATATATATATAATAGATCATACTTCTTCGGTTCCGAAAGAATAATTATTAAATATATTTTTGTTCGTTTAGTTTTAAAAATAAAGTTTAACGGTTTATTAACGATAGATGACATGATAATAAAAATTGCAAGGCAAACTTGAGAATATATATCAAGTTTTTAAGTTATTTTATATTATTATTAATAAAATGATTAGAATTATTTTTATGTGACAGAAAAAAGGGAGGACAAATGGAACTTTTTTAAGCGGTGGAGAACCGCTATATATACTCTTCCTATTAAGTTAAAAAATAACAGAAGCCAGTTATATATATATATATATATATATGTATGTTGTTTTATATGTCAGATTTGAAGTCCCATGAGGAATACGGGTGTCATATGAATAATAATTGAAGAAAAAGAAACATTATTGGCCTTCTTTTTGAGGTCAAGGTTTGCGTCAAGTTTTGTCAATGCTCTGATGAGCCGTATTATAACTTTTGGAGATCGAGTAGTATGTTATCAGCAAAGTTTTCATATCTGGAGCGGGCATTAAATCAAAAAATATCATGTGGATAGGTCTTTGATTTAATTAGGGATCAAATTATTATTGATTCTGTAACGTTATTAATATATAAAAATATATTATATTAATAATTAATAAAATTTAATTTTTTTTTATTTTTTATGAACTAAAACATAATAAAATTGAATTATAATATTATTAAATGTGGTTAATTTTAATATTAAATTTTTTTTGATAAAAAAAAATAAAATCAGGTCAATAACCAGTTTTTTCGGTCTGACAGGTGGGTCAACAAGATTTTGACTAAAATTATTTTTTTTGTTCAAATTGAACTAAAGTGCCAATCAATTTCTTTTTTTATCCGTCCAACTAACAGTCTAGTTCGATTTTTAAAACCACGGTTATCAGTAGAGTACTTGCATTTTTTTTTGCTTTTTGGTCATTAACAACAATTAATTATACATTCTTTGTTTTCTTTATTTCTGAATGGGCATTGATGCACAAGACCAAAAATTCATGCCCATTTCAAATCACATGGAAAGATGTGGTAGGTTGATGTGAAAAAGAAGAATCCACCATTTTGCTTATCTATTTAAAAACTTACCAATATTATGTGCCACATTAATCATACATAATATTAAGTTACAATACAAAAATTGCAATATATTACACACATCTCTTAAATAGCATACTTCTATCAAAACGACGTTATTTTAATAATTTTTTTTTTAAAAATAATATTAAAAAAAGATGTGACATTTCGCGGCTCCACTTGTTTTTTTTTATTTACGAAAATGCCATAAAAAATTTTCAAAACGACATCGTTTTTATAAAGATATATTATTTAAAAAAATATGTTATTTAAGAGGTATACTTTTGATATATATATATATATATATATATATATATATATATATAATTGTTTTTAAATTTGTGTAATTAATACTATGGTAGTAGAAAAAATTCAACAAGAAAAGTATCAACCAATTAATGATGTTGTTACATTATATGGTAAAACTATGATCATAGTTATGCAAAAATGAAATCGGACATAAAAAACTCTATTTATAGCAAAATATATATTTCTCGTATCATGATTCGAACCATAATATCTGATATGTAAAATGCAAGGCGATTAGAGTTCTTTTGTAACCCAAACTCTAACCCTAAGATTACATAATTAATGATAAGATGTTGATAATGTCAGAGTAATAATTATGCTGCTAAAGTAAATATGCGTTTAGCGACACTTCTGCACTTGTTTTACACAAACATTTTAAACTTTTAATGACATTTATTACTTTGGTCTAGTGATTATTCCCGCAAGAGTTCGAATCGTTTACTTTTATTTTCCATCATCTTGGAACATAGTAATGGTAATACATAAGAACTACTTTTCATCCTCACCTTTTCTACTTTCTGATACACACTTAAATGTGATACAAAGAAATGTTGAAAGAAAACAGAGAAAAAACTTCATTCCTTAGAAAACCACAGAGGTAAACAGGTAAACCACCCATGTATTTTACTATTTTTGTATTATGAACCCAATACAAAAGCTTTATTAAGTTGAGTTGTTGAGTAGAACCCAATACACCATTAATTATTGGGCCTAGGTCATAACCAAGCCCAGGATACTTTCTCCTCCATAAAATGAGTCCATCTTTCCAAAATATCCTCCACCGGGGCCTAAACCATGGCCGATCATTGGCAACCAAAACCTCGTTGGTCCTAATCTCCACCAATCCTTGCACAAACTGTCCCAAAAATATGGACACTTAATACTACTCAAATTTGGGCCCTGTCCAGTTGTAGTGGCCTTATTCATCACCAGAAATGGCAAAGCAATTCTTAAAGACATGATCACATCTTTCCCCCCGGCCAGCTTATTCATTAGCCGGTAAGTTCACCTCCTACAACTACCGAGGCGTATTATGGGCTCCTTATGGGCGTTGCTGGAGAAATGGCCATAAAATTTATCTCTCTCATTTTTTTTTTAAACAATTAATTAGAACTAAAATTGTAATATTAATTAAATAATACAGTACGCTTTTAAAAGGTAACAATTTGTCTTATGACTATCATCTAACACAAACATTAACATATTTCATTATTATTAAATATTAAGAATTAACTTTACAAAAATATATTTGGATAAAGTATTGAGTTTAATTAAAAAAAAACACTTTTAAAAAAAGCGCTTTTCATTATGAGCAAACAGACGCCAAAACATTTAAACACACACCAAACCTAAATCAACCGCCATGTATATACCCAACAAAATTAAACGCAAACACCAAATCTCAGGTGGGTGTTTCACTATTCCTAGTCATCTACCTGCCCAAATAAAATTAATGAAGATGATGATATCTATATGCCATATAAACCTTCATCTTCAAGTTCATGAAAACCCAAAAACCCAAATCATCAAATCCATAAGCTCCACTGCCTAGCAAAGACACCTTAAATTGCCATTGTTACAGCCATCAGGTTCGCCATCTAACCTATATATATATATATATATATATATATATATATATATATATATATATAGGGAGTTGATTCATAGCTTGCGCTAATCAAGGATATTATTTTAGTAAGTTCATCTCTCACCGTTCATGGCAGAATCTAATGGCTAGGAGGGGTATGACTGCAACTACCTACGGCCATGGATTTTTTTTTTGGCCTGACCGCAACTCCTACATAAGGTCAGACAGACTACGTCGTTTTTGGTTTTGGTCTGGCCACATGTAGGAGTTGGCCAGACCAAAATCAAAATGATTTTAATTTTTTTATGAGTTAAAATTTAAAGAAGATCATGACAGTTGAAGATTTGGATAACCATCAATATCTTTCACATACATTTAAATTATATACATAATATAATTTTAAATTTTAAAATATTTATAGAAATTAAAAACTATATAATATAAATTTTAAATTTTGGTTTTGTTTTTAATATCACCAACTTCTATAAATCATTTATTTTTATATATTCCTTATCAAAATTCTAACAAAATAATTAATTCATTTACTACAAGATTAACTTTAATTTTGTTAATTTATTTAAAATTTATAATTAAATTAATTTATATACACTCTCTTCCTTGCATATTTTACCATGCTTATTATCTGTATAACCTATTTATCGGGTGACTGTATTATACTGTCTCAACCATTTGTATCAATTTTCACTGATTCTGGGACAAATAGAAATTTATTGGAAAAGTGACTGTATGATACCATTGTATTTGTAAGCCTAGGAACAATCTTTATTTTTCTGTTTCTATTTGAGCAATTGCATTGGGGATCTATTAATATAGGACAGTTGGGAAAAGTAGATTGCAAGCTATGATGCTTAATAATTGTAGGAAAGCTGCAAAATAAGGGTTTGTTTTTTGGCAGTTGCTCTGGAATTTGAGGCTAAAGAGCAAAAAACATACGTTGGAACTTGTGAACAGTAGTGCTGGTGTAATTATTTTAGTTTTGCAATGTAAATTCTATAGAAGGCAATGCATTTGCCTCACCTTAACATAGTCGCATACTCCTATTACAACTCAACGCTGCCTTTTATGTCCAACTAGTTGGGAAAGGCAGTCACATACTCCATGAGAGAGCAAATTTCAATTCATGTTAATCTGTCAGCATGACATGATCAGGCTGGTGTCTGACAATCACTTGACTGTGTCCTTGTGGCGGCAGACAAAAGCAATCCTACTTAGTCGGTTTCTATATCTCAGTTAAAATAAATCCATCCGGCAACATATGTGGTTGGTGTTTACATAAAAGAAGACTGCATTAAGCTTAAATCAACCAAGTAAACTATGCAATACCATTGCGTGATTAAATATTTAAATGGATCAAGGCTTGTTCTAAAGTGATGTGCAACTGGTAAACTATGCAATGCATTTACCAATTACCATCTTTAAATAAATAAATAAAAGATTGCATACAAATAAATAACAAAATTATTTGCATACCGAAGGCGCCTTCTTGGAAATTGTTCTAATTATGTTATAGTTTGTGGTAGTGAGGAACTTCCACTTGATATCCTAACAGTGCTTGCGGATGATTGTGAGTAAGACTATTTATTTCTAGTTCGGCATTTTGGCCTCCTTTGCACCCAAAAAAAAGAAAAGAAAAACAACAGCATTTGCAATTGCCATGCAACAAGAGTGGGTATTGGGTCACTAGGCCTGTTGATATGATCCCAGAGCCTATAACCATTTATTCGTATAATCCAAAATTTTGGTAATTCAATTACCAAATTGATTAGTCCATCCATGATGCAGTCAGATAATCTGATTGACCATTCTTCCTTCCCAGCCAGGGCCAGGTATAGTGAAGGGATCAAAATTTCCAATTCTCAGCAATCATCATCATACGGGAAATTGAGGCAGAAAATCATAGGATGCTTTGGTTATGGGTCTCTTAGTAAGCGAGACAATATTATCATCTAGGTTTGGCATTATGAAGAAATCTATGCTGTTGGATTTTCATTCCAATATTATTGCAAATGCCTACTTCTATTACATTAGTTTACAACTTGAGTATGCGAAATTTAGAAAAAATTTCCTTCACTAAATTACATATTTATATTTGCAAAGTTACTCCATATCACGCAATTTGGATCAGAGAATAGTAGCCCTTTAGAACTGTATCAAGCGCTACACAAACAATAAGAGAGCATGAAATGGACTAAAACCATGCTTGCTCACAACTAAATCACAAGATCTTACTGTTGTCTCCAGGCAAAAGAAACGGGTGTGGTGACTTGGTATTGAGCATTATTCATTTATTCCAGCTGATTGAGCAGAATGCGCTTCTCCCATTTTTGATTCATGCCCCTTTTCAACACGAATGTAACTGTATATTGCAGCTTATCTCCAACTTGTTTGAACACAAGCTTTGTGGGATTCACAATCACTGTAACTGCAGATGGAGCATTCACAGTAACCTCATACTCAGATCCTGCAGCTCCCACATTTGTCAATTCACTAGTGTAGCGTACAAGTCTCGACTGGATGAAAATAACCGAGAAGGATGGATAGTTCAGCTGGCCGGGGTCGGAGAATTTCTTGGAGCACGTGACAGTTGGATGCTTGACAATGGCTTTTATATGATCAATGGTATAGTCCAAGGAGCAAAGGAATGCAGTGTAGTCTTTTGCTGATAAATCGTATACAAGGCCCGGGGAGATGGCCTTGTGAGGGTTAACGTGGCCGGATCCATGTGCCCACGGATTGGAGAATGCGGCTCCAGCTGCATCGCGGAGAGGGGAATCCGCGTTGTCTCGTGTGTAGGCAGTGGTCATCAGAGCCGATGTGATTGGGCTTGGGCTCCATTTTGGATGTGCTGCTTTGAGCAGTACTAACATGTGGGCAGGACATTGATATACATATAACATATATGGATTTTCTTAATGTGTGTCCTTAGGGCACACACTAAGCGCGAAAAATAATGTATAATATTATTTATTTATGTAGGCGCACTGAATTTAATGTATAAGAAAATAATATACTAGTGGATTCCATGTATTGAATTCAGTGCAACTATATAAAGAAATAATTTTTAACGGGTCCCATATCTTGTTTTCAGCGCGTAGTATGTGCCCTTAAGGCACACATTAAGTTGACCCAACATATATTACCATAAGAGCCAAGTTGGGAGGCTGCAAAATGTAAACAAAAACAATGCCTATTCAAGTAAAAATGATAATTCTACAAACTCTCAATTACATGAATAGTAAATAGACCATACACTCACGTGAGAAAGAACGTATAGAAGTATCAAATTTTACTAATATCAATTCCGTTCTTTTAGCATATGGATCTACAACAGACAAAGGCCAAAAATGAGACTTTCTTGGAGACCTAACACCAAAGTGATTTATCCATTATATCCCACCTTTCATGGGATGGGAAAGAGTTGTGGCCAATCCACTACTTCATAAAACTGTTTTAAAATTAAAATACGCAAGGAATCTGCATTCCCTTTAAGTGCAAATCTTACTAAATAGTATGTGTGTAACAATAACAAGTTAGGCCATTTATTCATGGAATGGTTGAGAATTAACAAAATCAACATATAGTTAGGTTACTGGAGTCTAAATTAAAGAGATGCACAACCACCAAAAAAACAAAGGTACTTATATAAGTCAAAATATTCTTTGAATTGAAACTAAAGAGTAGTATGAAACTAGAGTGGTGCTAGGAGTTTTAAATTTTTTCTCTCAAAAAGTATCTCAAATGATGTGTCACCATAATATTAATTGAATAGATCTTATGTGATTAGTTATGTCATAAATTATTATTTAAAATATTCAATTTTATATCATTTGAGACTAAAAATGTGAGACCACTAACATTATTAATGAAATTAAGGTAAATACTATTAACCAATTTATGTTATTTGATCACCCCAATTGAGTAGAAAAAACTCTATTTAAAACTTGAGTTCCCAAGATGCAAATACGTTTTCCAAGTAATACTTGGAGCTTCAATTAAAAATTAAAAAGGACAAACACTTCCAAAAAGTCAAGGGTTAAATCCCTCAATCGATGGCCCAACCCAAATAATAACGAAGTGTACTTTTTCTGGGACATGATAGCAAGAAGCATTTAGTGTCATCCTTAACTAATTAAATAAGTGTTACCATAACACTGCTTTTGGCATGTGCTGAACCTAACAATGCCAGCTCAATTGGCAAGTCTCACTTACCTAAAAATCAAAATCAAAATCAAAATTAAAAGGAGGAGCATTTATTTATGGAAATTGATATTTTCACGATAAATTTTAATTTTTTTACACGTAAAATTCACATGTAGAGTATATAGCGACAGTTTAACTGTCGTTATATATTTATAACGACACTTTTATTGTAAAAATATCAAAATCTGTTGTAAATATATCAATTACCTTATTTATTTATCTCAGCTGATTCCCCACTATAACATAATTTCATCAGTTACCCATTATCATCACAGTATATTTAATTTAAGTTATGGTCACCTATAACTCTATTAAGTTGGCTTTTCAACAAGGGAACTGTTATTTTCACAGTGAAAAATGTTATTTTCGTATGTGAGTCAGATTTTTTTTACCTATAGCGACGGTTTTAAAATCATCGATATATGCTTATGACTACACTTTACATGTTAAAATTGTAACTATAGACCTATTGCGACACTTTAAATCTGAAAAGTATCGCCATAAGTCTATAGGTAAAAAATTGGGTCCACATGCGAAAATAGCAAAAAACACTGCAAAAATATCAGTTTCCTTTCAACAACCCATGAATAGCTAATTTTTAAATTATATTCCGCTATAAAGAAATAAAAGGAAATTTTTGAGGCAGATTCTGCAGTACAGTAATGGTGAAGTATCACATTATGGGCATACTGAAAATACTATTATTACGAAATTTTTCAGTCGAATCATAATTGTGATATATGTGCATACATGAAATAGATAGGAATAATAATGATCACACCCTAATTTATTTTATCTTATCGTGTAGACGTAATTTAACTTCGTTACATATTTGTCAATATATTATAAAATATTCTTACACTGTTTTATATTCCTATTTTGCATGTCCCATTGTCCCAAAACTTGCTTCCTAAAGATCCTTTTTTTTTTTTAAAGATTAACACACTTTATAAATTGTACTTCAATTTTGTATTAGTTTCAAACTATGCACAATTAAATGGGCATTTATATAGTAGGACAAATTTAAGTGACAATTAAATATAACCGTGAGAATGTTCGAAGAATCGTGTACCTGAAATGATGTTGAATCGAGTCTTCTTATTTCTTAGGGTCGAAATCCAACCCAGTTGGCCCAACAGCCTCAGACCATCCAACCAAGATGTTGACTCCAGGCCCAATCACATCGGCTTCAAGATCTATGGCATCATAACATTGGGCCCCCTCAAGCTAAAAGCCGCAACAATCGGCGACGGCCGCATGGCCAAAACCGTCCCACCGAAACTCAACACCGACATCGATTTTGCCTCATTCTTCACAAATGCCCTTATCACGTCCCCCATTTTTCTCCCAATTTGCCACTGCCGGAAGCATGTGGTTATCCGCCACCAGCCCCTCCCCACTTGCCTCCGTGTTCACCAATATCATCCCCACCCCTCCGGCGTCCCTAACCACCGCTCCCCTCTCCATTTGTGCGTTAATCCCTCTATCACACAACACCACCTTCCCACGTACGAATTTCGATTCAAGCGAACCAGGCAAACACAAATTAATCGAACTGTTCTCGCCTTTATTATAAACCACCCCCACCGATTTATCACCCATGTCTTTCCCACTATATAATGATAACCCTTTGAACCGGTAGCCATTTCCCAAATCAGCATAAGCAAGAAAATCCTGATCTAAAGTTTCGGCACTGATGGTACTTATGTTCCACGGCGCCACATTAGCTAGTGAGGACCGAGCCGGGCCATTATTCCCAGTCGAATAAGACACCAAAATTCCCTTCTCCGTGGCGGTGAAAGCTCCGATGGTTATTATATCTCGATGATAAGGGGTTGACCCACCGCCTAAAGACATTGACAACACATTAACGCTGTGACATCCCAACCATTGGTCTATAGCTACGGTCCCATCCCGACTGTCGCAATAGACCACATCCCGACAGTCGTTCTAGGCCTACTTTTCTTTTTGCTGCATCAATCAAGAGTTGACCGTCGCTATATGACTATTTTCGCTCCTATTGCATCGGTCAGGAGCCAATCGTTGATATAGGTTCAATATTCCTTTCTATTGCGTCTGTCAAGAGTCGATCGTCGCTATGGGTGTTCAAAATTTTCGGTTTTTTACCGAACCGATCGGTATTGGTTTTTTCGATACCGGTTTTTTCAGTTTCGATTTTTTATATTTTTCGGTACTGGTAGCGGTATGGGCATTTTTGAATTTCGGTTCGATTTGGTATACCAAAAGAACCGAATTACATAATATAATAATAAATTTATATTAATTATTATATAATTAATAATAATTATATATATTATTATATATATAATAATATATATAATTAATAATAATTATATATATTGCTAATCAGTAAAAATCGAAAATCGGACCGAAAAAACCGAACCGAATTTGTACCGAACCGGTAATTCGGTTCGGTTTTCGGTTCTTGTTTTAGTGGTAATTTCGGTTCGGTACCGGTTCAGTTTTTTACCGATGGACACCCCTAATCGTCGCTATAAGATCATTTTTTTTCACTTCTATTGCATCGGTCAGGAGTCGATCATCGCTATAGGGCATATTTTTTCTCTTATTACGTCGATCAGAAGTCGACTACGCTATAGGGCTGAATATCAATCTATAGCGACGATTCTGCTCCGACCGTTGCTATAGCTCGTCGCTATAGGCCGATTTTCTAGTAGTACGACATATACCCATAAATAACAAACTGTAATCCTCTCAGTTTATTCTTTTGACTGCTTTTTTGCAAATGAGTTTCTCTCTTCTTATAGTAAGACTCTCTCATAACCTTATTTATAGTAGTACTCTTCCTAATCCATTCCCATTATAGATTTAAAACAATTTATTTTCCTAATCATATTATGATCACATTTACTTATCTTGGACACTAACCAAACTAACAACTAAATTCTTTCTCAACTTGGATTCCTTTCCCGGGTGAAAACCCATACCCAACAATCTCCCCCTCTAAACCCATGAGAGGAGGGATCACCAACGTACAACTCCTCACTTGGAGTTGATTCCAACGAAGTCTTAGCTCATCTCAAGCTTCTTCAAATTTTTAAGTTTCTTCATGTTTGGATTTATCTCATCGTCATGGTTCTTCTCATTAGGAAGATCTAACTCAAATTTGACAAATTTTGCTAAATTCTTTCACAACCGCTTTGTACCCTGACTGTGAGCTATTACTTTCTTTCTTCAGTTTTGGTACCCATTTAAAGTGAAGAGCTTTCTTCTCATGGTTCTCATGTAAGATTTTTCTCCCATCTCGCATGACTTTGTACCACTTCTTTATGTGCCGAACTCCTCGTCTTTAACATCTCTCACATGCGTCCGTATCGTATAAAGAGTGTTTACCTTCTTATCTATAGTCACCACTAGAGACCCTTTAATGAGCTTCAATTCCATTGATTTTCATCAAAGTAATTATGATAACCATTTTTTTCTAGTTTATCAATAAAGATTTTAATTAAGACGGATATCCAAAATATGTTCGCCATCTTTAAGTATCAACCTGCAACTACTGTTAGTCTCCAAATAATTAAATATTTCTAATGTTGTTAACCTTGAATGCACTATCGTTTCCCATCTGTACATAGCAAAAATCATCACTTGTGTAAGATGTGGAGATTTCACCACATGAAGTAGCATAGAATGAAGTACTTAAATCAATAACATAATCATTAATATGGCACTTGGATTTACCATCACAAATAATAGCTACATCGACGTCGGATAAATACACAATCGAGTCATTATCCTCATCTTTTTCTTTATAATGTTTATTCTTCAAAAATCTACACGAGCTCGCGTTATGTGACCCAGTCTCTGGTGTTGAAAACAAATTACATTTTTTCTCTTTCTGGACCATCCACTGGATTTGTTATATTCAGGAGAGTTTTTCTCTATGTTTATATCCCTATTATGCGTGACAAAAACTTGTGACTCAACACTAGTCATTACGGTATCTCTTCGTTTATGTTCTTTATTGAATAAACTATCATTGACTGTATTCAAAGATAATTAGTACATGTATCATTGGGAGCGAAATTACTCAACGATACAACCATCATTTCTCAGTTATCAGGCAAAGAGCTTAAGAACAACAAAGCCTGCATCTCATCATCAACAACCATCTTCATCGTATATACTAGTTAGTATATATATTCGTGTCACAACTTGTTTTTATTTTTGAAGTGAAAATTATGGCAAAGGTAACTCAAAATGATCGAATTTTTGTTTCTATACAGAAATTTCGATCAAAAAAATTAGCTTTGCTCAATTGAAAGTAACATTGAGCTTGCACAAGCATGTGGATATGGATAATATTACCTAGGTCTGTCCCAAAAAGAGAGAGTAACATTTTCTTAATTAAATATAATGAAATAAGAATTATTTTTCTTTAATCGGATGGAGAGGGTAAGTAGGAAAAATATACAATCTCTGTCATCAAATAATGTCTCAGTAATCTTTTC
Organism: Hedera helix; assembly: GCA_947179155.2. Taxonomy (NCBI): domain Eukaryota; kingdom Viridiplantae; phylum Streptophyta; class Magnoliopsida; order Apiales; family Araliaceae; genus Hedera; species Hedera helix. The sequence goes on from OX359274.1 coordinate 44,220,496, forward strand.
AGTATGCAGGACAATTTTGTATTTGGATGTTGCTGAATCCTAATCAACTTGTCCTTTTATTGATCGACTGCTATATTCACAAAACTAAAACTCTTTCCACATTATAAACATTTTACAGGAATTCAATGAATTAACTAAAAAACCAACATTCCCTCTCATAAATTCTTACACTCTTCAATGCAAGAAAATCACGGGTCATCATAAGCCTATATATCTACAGTATGATCATATACATTTTTACTAGCCAATATATTTTTTTATTCCATAGTTCAATGGACTACTCAACCCATTTTTGACTTTTTTACCTAGATCATTTTCAGAGTAATTGATTGGAGATTTTGGTGATTTACTCCACTGCTTATGAACTTGATGGAGATGGTGATTTTTGTGATGGTGACCTTTCGGTGGTTTCAATCCCTTTCGCGTTTCGCCTTCCTTATGACTTTTCTTTTGTAAGTCACTTTCCACTGGCACATTGTACACAAATGGTTCGACGGCAGTGCCGTCAAGATCCTTCATTGTCTCTAAGATTTTCACCACTGCACTCATTGTTGGTCGCGACTTTTGCTTGTAGCTAAGGCATTGATAAGCCAAAGCAGCGGCCTTTTGAGCCCCTAATTCACAGTATTGCCCTTCAAGCCTTGGATCCATTATTCGGCTAAGCCTCCTTGGTTCCTTCAACAAAGGTCTTGCCCAATCTACTAAGGACTGTTCTCGGGAAGGCCGACTCTTGTCTACTGACCTTCGGCCTGTTAGTAGCTCCAAAAGTACTACTCCAAAGCTATAAACATCACTTAATGCTGTCAAATGACCTGAAAACAATGCAAATAATTAGCCTGAAATTTAGTAACATTTTAATTTTTTAACTTAATCAAAATTGACATCAATTTTGGAAATCATTACTGTTAAGTTATCAAATGATCTAAAAGTTGAAGTGGTTAACTGTTTGAAAAAGTACCCAATAATTAATGTACTTTAATTTTGATGGAAAAAGACAAAGTTATGTACCAGTCATGATGTATTCAGGAGCAGCATAGCCTTCTGTGCCCATAATGCGAGTCGAAACGTGTGTCTCATCTCCTTCTGGACCATCCTTTGCAAGCCCAAAATCCGAAAGCTTGGCGGTGTAGTCCTGAAAAAGAATATTCATGAGTAATAATGATAATAATTAATGAAATATCAAAACAAGGGGGGAAAAATGCTAGATAAGTTGGGGAAGAATCTTACAGAGTCTAGCAAAATGTTGGAAGCTTTGAAATCGCGGTATATAACAGGATTTTGAGCTTCATGGAGGAAGGTAAGGCCTTTCGCGGCTCCAAGAGCAATCTTCATTCTTGTTGACCATGGAAGTGATACCGAATATCCTGAAATCAAGAAAAGTCTATGAGTTGCTTTTACGATCATTTTTATGTTAAAAAAATAAATAAACAACCTAAGAAAAGTATTTAAATTACTATCGCAATCATGTTCACGTTGAAAATTAAATAACTTATTAAGTTGCATTCATTTGCAGGTATTATTAGTAATTTTGTATTATATTATGTCTCATGACAATTGGAAAAGGCAAAGAAACATTCAAGTCCCAAACAATAAAAAACTAAATGCTGCCATACCAAATTCTTTAAAAACATTCTGGGCTATATTGACTAGTTTAAAGCACTGAGATGGCCCATGACGGGCCAACAATAAGGCATTGGTAAACAGCGGGTAGTTAAGAAGTCTGGGTAGGTTGTTACTACTATTCTTGTAAAGTCAACCATCCGAAAAGAATGGCGAGCGACTGTTTCTTCGTAGTTGGTATATTGACGAAAAGTCTGGATCCGGCCAATTTTTTTCTTACGAGTTGCAGCTATGTTAAACCTTGACCTTGTATTATGAAGAATATACAACTTTCGTCCAGAAACTAAGTCCCTTCTTTTCTATTAAAACTTTATTTTTTATTTTTTATTTTGCATATTATGATTTGCTTCGGGTGGTGGAACTATTAGAGCATGCAAGCCTTTGGAAACTTTGACATTTTGATCTTGTTTTGTTATTAATTTTGACGTGTTTGGAGTACTTACGAGCTCATAAATACTCGTTTTGAAATTCTACGCGAGATTTATAAGACTCACTACCATTAGCCATGATGCATTCCGTTTGAAATCCATTAGAAAGTCTTTAGAAAGTTGTAATTAATTATGTTATGCTTGGATTAAGATAATAAAATAGAGGAGATAATATAATAAAAAATAGCGTATTTGATAATTATATAATTTTGGAGAATAAATCATTCTAATATATGGAACAAAATTTTTTTCCATCATTTTGATTTTTATTTCATGCGAGAGGTAAAATTCATTCAAATAGAATGAATATGTGTAATAATTTTGCCATCATATTATACTACTCACCCCACCAACAACTAAAGATATACTTAAAATACTTTAAAATTATTTCATTTATTTTTTCATTCTATTCCTTTAATCCAAACGTAATATTAAGGTTCTTCGCATGTTTAGGAGTGTAATTAAATGTTGTTTAAGGTTTGTTAAGGTATTTCATCATATTGAATTTTTACATTGGTGTTGACTATAGCTTTTATCTATCTTCCGAGGCTTAATATATAAGTGTTATTCTCGTTTTTATCAGTTTTTACTATGTCAACACACTTTATTGTAAGAAAAAAAAAACAATATAACTTTACTCATTAAGATTAGCCAAGTGAAGAAGAAAGAGAACATACTTCTAAAGAGTTGATTCTCTAAGCTGCCTCGGGGCATATATTCATATACAAGGAGCCTGTGTTCATCTTCGCAACAATATCCTATCAACTTCACTAAATGTGGATGCCTCAATTGCCCCAGAAATATCACTTCAGTCTGCAGATAAATATAAAAAATTAATCAATATTCAAAAACCTCCAACATTAATCAAACAAAACTATACTAAAAAGAAAAAGGCTAATATATTTAAGTGGAAATAAACATATGTACATACCAGCCACTCCTTATGGCCTTGCATGCCATCTAAATCAAGAAGTTTAACTGCCACAGGTTGAGCCCTCAAGCTCGGTCTAAGCTTATCATCAATAAATCCCTTATGAACCGGTCCAAACCCCCCTTCGCCAAGAAAATTTGTCGAGGAGAAGCTATGGGTGATCACTTTAAGCTCCGCAAGTGTAAAAACATGAAGATTTGAGCCAACTAAAGAATTGGATAGGTCCTCGGATAGTGTAGATGAACTTATATCCGATAAAGAAAATCTTTGAAATGAAGTTTGTTTTGCAGCCACTTTCTTCTTCTTCACCTCAGGCTTTGATGCTGATGACAAAGAATCCGAATTCTCATGTATTTTACCACAACTTGGAAACAAAGATTGCCATGTTATCTTCTTCTTCGCTGTCATTTTTTGTAGAAGTTTTATCAACTCTTTTTGTCAATAAAAATAGTTAATTCCTTGAAATGAGCTTCAAGAATTTGAAGTGTGAATATTGAGAAGGAGCTTCAGGAATCAGGACACTTGTATGGAGACGAGGATAATTATTTAAATGGTTGAGGAGCTTCTTTATCTGCTGCTTGTTTGGTTTCTCTATATATATATATGTATTTCAAATCCAACTTGTGTGCTTTTTTACCAACTACGTAGACATACATGGGTATGTATGTATGTATGTATAGCTTTATATACGAAGGTTGATTGAGTAATTAGTTTTATTGTGGGAAACGAGTTTTCCAAGTCTATGAAGTTTGGTGGATGGAAAGTAACTTGGCTACCCAACTTGACTTTGGTTTCGCATACATATCTTTAAATATATGTCTTTTCTTTTTCTTTTTTATGTATAAATATATATATTGAAATTAACTCATATTTTAGTAATTTTGACTAATAACCGTTACGATATAGTAGTTGGGTAGTTCGATCTTAAGTTTTATTAATATTTTGGGCCTTATTAATTTGAGTTCATATTATAACAGTTAGAGTTTTCTAATTAATATAAAAATATTATTTGATATGTGGATCATTGTTGAGTACGTGAGACACATATGCAAATATATGAGATAGATATATAGAACTACACAATTAGTTGAATACGAGGACATCATATGTCATATTTTTTTTGTTTTTTTTTTAATTTATGTGAGATTGTGTGCAATATTCAAATTTTAAATCTAACAATATCTTTAGCTAGGAATATTAATGATATTGAGGAAAAAGTTCTGTTTACAATCCAGACCTTCTAAAAGTTCTAGTAATGCCCAAAAGCCAGTTGAGTGTATTTCTTGGCTTTTACTGCATTTTGATATATTTAATTTTTTAATATCTTTAAAGAAAAGGAATTTAAATAAAGGAAGAAGGTATTTTCCTAAATAAAAGATCATTTACGTTGTGTTGGTCAACGGCTTCCATGGTTACGCGGGAAGTTGGAATTTTCAAAACATATAACCATATTTCTTCATTCCTTATTCAGCAAATAGTCTAATGTATCAATCAATCACTTCCTAAGCTAATAACAATATTGAATTCAACATAATAAAATAATAATATCTAACAAAATGAGGACGATGGCTATTTCTTTTTTTTCTTTCGAAATTAAATATAATAAAAAATAGAATTTCAAAGGTTTCGTTTGCTAGTTACTTTCAATTAGTTATTTGTTTATTTTATTAGTGTAACATTGCGTAATTTTAATTGTGTATGGATTTATACAAGCTCCTGCTTGAGGCTCTGCTATCATTTGTTATGCCCTTGGCACTGGAAATGAATGCTCAAAACACATGTTTAACTCATAATTAGTTCTGATTTAAAAGTTTAAGTGAAGGGATCATGAGAACTACTATATATATGTTATAGGGTATTTAGAGGGTCGCGTAAGGTTTTGTTGAGGCAAACCATTATTGTTGAATTTCAAAATTATGAATGTTGATTAATTTTTGTCACTTCCTTGTTAATTTAAGGAGACTTGAGAGTTAATTAAGATCGAATACATGATATTTTAATTATTGTTTATCGCTACACGTTGGTGTCATGGGGGAAACTTCACCCCTACGTATTTGTCTTCTATTAATTAATTGTGTTTAGAATAGGACCATATATTTTGATTAGATAAAAGAAATAGTCAAAGAGAAGGAACAAGAGGGAAAGAGAAGAAAAAGGAGAAAGGAGAAATACAAATACAACTGCAATCTTGACATACGACACCCCTTAATTAATTACTTGTATATTGGTCAAATATGCAATTTCAACCAAATAATTAAGAAGGAGGTAGGTAAAGTTGGCTTGCCCAGCACTGAAATACTGGTATATGATTACTACTTGTTCTAGAACGTACCTAAAAGGCTAAAACTCATTAATATATTGTTAACCAAAAAGATTTAAAAAAAAACAAAGAGAGAATAATTAGTGACTAATTAAAAAAAGAGCAAAAGATTCTTAATCATTGGCCGTCCAATTGGTGGAATGGAAGAAGATATTATGTGAGATCTCAGGTGGGGATCATCAGACGGTTGGTGGGGCATCATCTTCCAAATATTGTTCTTGCTAAATGCCATTGTACCGACACGTGCACCAGATCTTTCTCACCAAAGAACCTAGCTTCTTTTATTGCATGCAAAAATGCATGCTTGGAATCATTGACAGAGAGAGATGATGTCATAGTGGTATTTATGTAACGAAGCTTTAGGTACCTCAGGCCCATCTTTAATTCCAAAAGTCAATGGATGCTATTGACTTTCTTTCATTTCTATACTCAACCTAAATTATTAAACAAAACATACACAAAAATAAATATATTTATCAGATCTCTTTTGATACAGTGATTAAAGTTCATAATTTAAACATCAAGAGGTCTTAGAATCTTTGACAGAGATCTTAAATTTCTCTAATTAAACTATCAAACAAACAAAAAAAAATAGATACATTTCTTCCAAAATAAAATTTCATTGAAAACTCCAAGAATCTACAAACCAATATAACTTTGATCACATATGAATAAAACAAAAACCTGAATTATAAGTCTGCAACATATAAACTTCTCACATCAAATAGTAACACCCAAAGACTCCCCTTTCGTTGTCATTTAATTTCAACATCTTTCATCTCTTCAAGTAACCACATATATTCTTTGTATCTGTGATGCATATAATACCTTCCTATTCATTTGGATCCCATTAATTAAATGTGACGATCGAGTAGAGAGAGGAACTCAATTCTGACCCAATTAAAAATAAGCACAACACCAAACGGGCTCGGCTCTATGACATCTTATGATCTCCAAAACCGTGTGCAAAGAGCGCCTTCTAGAGACTCCTCTCGCATTGAACATGGAATATTAAACTGAAAAAGGCCCTCCCGCAAAGTATCAATATCAGATCTATGTTGAAACCTTTCCTTAATAAGACTACATCTCAAACTGCCACAAGTTTCCTCTACTTCATTTAAATCAAAATTTGTAATCTTTGCTTCATTTCATTCCTGCCTGGACTCTGTAAATCAATTTTTATAAAATAAGTATAAGTAAACAACATCTAAACACTACATCCATCTTAATCATTAAAAAGTGGGGTATGATATTGAAATGAGTAGCATGTCCACTTTTTAATGGTTAAGATCGATACATTATTTGATTTTGTGTTTGAATGTTGTGTATATAAACTTATCTATTTTTACACTTGAACTACACTCTCCCATGTCCTCTTCTACATCAGTAGACCCAATAACATTACTGTCTTTATCCTTATGTTTTTCTTCTTAATTTTGAGTTCCCCCCATTATCTATTTCTTGCACAGTACCCTTAAGAGTCTTATTCTGAGATGGTTGGTCTTCCCAATTTATATGATTTTCACCATTTTCTGTTCAGAAAAAAATACAGCACTACCTTCTACTTGATTAGAAGATTGCATATTTTCAAGCGCGCATTTTAGTTGTTTGTAATTTAGACAATCTAAAATGAATAAGAACTATACAATGAAATCCACTTCTTTTCTTTCTTTTTTTTTAATTTATAACTTTGTTTTATATATAGGGTTTTGAATGTTTGTTTTCGTACATTTATGTTTTGTATTGTTGTAGCGGCTAGGATGGTAGGAGATAAGAGTTCAGCCTCATCGGCTCTTACAAACTGTAGTTCGCACTCATTTTTTACTACTTTGGAAATTAGTTGTTATATATTTTGGTTTTTTATTTTTTCAACATTCGTAACTTAAAAGTAGTATAGTGTGTGGCAACGTGTAAATTAAACTAGTAATTACTTATTAAATTGGTCGGCGTTTCAGCTTTCTTCTTTCATGCATTGGTGGATACATTTAATTTTAGTATTCAAATATAAAATAAAAATAGTACGAATATGACAATCCATATAACAATAAATAACAACCGGCAAAGAAATAATTAACGTATTTGTTGGCATGTCGATTATCATAAAGTATGAGTCAAAGCCGGCTAATAATATTCATTAGATAGCTAGATGCACTGCACATCATATTTAAGTTAAATGTTTTAATAAAAAAAAAGTATATTATTTAAAAATTATGAGCATAACAACACCTATAGAATAGTCAGGGCCGGCCCTATATTATACCAAAAAAAGCATGGGCTTTAGGCCCCATTTGAAATAAGGCCCCAAATTTTTAAATATCATAAATAATTTATATAAAAAATATTTTATAAAAATATAAGCTCAATTAATTCTTTAGGACCTATAGTCCAATTCAAATATTAAATACGTAAAAAAAATTAACTGTATAAAAAAAATCTCATTTAAATAAAAAATATTAATACTCCTTCCGTCTCAAAATAAAAGTTTTCAATTGATTTTTGTAGTCAAATTTGACAAATTTTAAAATTAAAAATTAAACATATATAATTAGATTTTAAAAAAAAAAAAATATTAAGATTAGTACTAAATTTTATGTAATTTATAATGTTTATAGGCTTTATATATATTAAATAATAATAAGATATAATGATTTGAAAAATGATCAATTTGACCATAAAAATCAATAAAAGATGTACCAAAAATAGAATGACTCATTTAAAAATATCGCTTTAGGCCTCAAAATGTCTTGAGCCACCCCTGAGAATAGTGTAACCATTGATACTACCTAAAAAAACCGATTAAACTGACTAATAGTAACGGATGATCATATTTAATTATAAATTTTGGCCTTTGATTAACTTAATGGAGGGCTATAGATATATATTTGTCTAAAAATAATTCATAGTAAATAGTTATTATAGATCATTCTCATATATATATATATATATATATATATATACCCTTATTATCATGCAATATGGGTTTAATTAATTTATATCACAATTTGGATGGCTCCCAACCAACAAAAGAAAAAATGTACTCCCTCCCTTCTAACATATATATAAGATCAAAGTATTTTTTAGTTTTGTTTCAAATAAATTATCCAACAATCTTTAGAAATATAAATATACAAGTCACTGTTTCATTTCTCAAGGGAATAAGTTATTGGTTGATTTTATGTTTTTAGTATATTGAGCTTATATATTAAAATGGAGAAAGTATGTTTTTTTTAAACTAACAAATTAAGCCAGAATTTACATATATACCACTAGATAAAGGATCGGCATTACGCAGTCATTACGTCAAAGTAATTAAACACTAAATATGCATGTCAGCAGTAAGATCAAATTAAGACAATAATATATAACCTCCGAAAGCGATTAATAACGAAAAGTTCAAATAAAATTAAAATATGACATCCCTATTACCGCACACTGCTATATATATCTTCCGTCCTTTATAACATATAATAATCAAGTTGGCCACCAGCTGGGGAAAAAATACATACTCTCGCTGTCTAATCATAAAATTTGCAAGAAAGTACGTAACTAAATTACATGACTTTGTAGTTAAGTATTAGTTCAAATATTAACGTAGTAAAGTTAACGAAATCGGTTAAGAATTATTTATATTCTATTGATATTTTAATTAATTAAAAAGAAGTAGTTTGTAGAGGCCAAGAAAAGGATGCACAATTAAATCCAACCATAACTACCTTACCTTAATTCTGAGTGGAGTTTCACCAAACCAATGAAAAATCAAAAAATTTGAAAATATTTTTATCCGTGTTGATTATATTGTTGCTTATAAAACTTCCAAAAATAATGACATGTCACGATTGCGATTTTACAACTTGTTTTCAAAACCTTAATTAATAATATGCGTGATAGTACTTAAATATAAAAGTATTATCCAACCTTGCACTTTCAAATTGTTATATATTAGAAGTTACATATATATACATCACATAAATATATGTCCATTTTAAAAATGAGGATTCCATTTAAATTTTTGACATGCCTTTTTCTTTCGGACGATACAGAATTTTATCTTTAGTCCTTTATTTTACACGATTTGTCATAAAATCAATTAGAAATAGATAGACTAATAATTAATTAACAAATACTATATATATATATATATATATATATATATATATAGCATGCATGTAACAAATATATAAATATAAATGAATAAGTATAAATGCACAACATCCAAATACTACATTTATCTTAACTGTTAAAAATTAAAACATGTCATTCAAATTCGTGTCATATCCCATTTTTTAATGATTAAGCTAAATATAGTATTTGATTTTTTATTTAGATATAGTGTATATAGACAAGTCCAATATAAATACATAGTGTGTGTGTGTGTGTGTGTGTGTGTGTGTGTGTGTGTGTGTGTGTGTGTGTGTCAGTTGATCAATTCGAGACTATAGAAAAATTATTTTATATTTTTGGAGTAAATAAATAATATGCTCCTTTCTCTTATATATTTGTGAATTTTATCACAAATAGAATCTAAAAATATATAAAAAAAAATAATATACTATTTACTTATCTCATAAATACGAAATAATCTATCGAGAGTCGAGACTATGAGGCACAAGAAAGGGTTTCAAATTTAAATTCTTCATATACGTGTAAGATGTGACTTTATTTTTGGGACTGGATCAACGAGTACGCGTGGAACATGTGAAGTATCTACGCTGGGAAAAAGTGTGTTGGTGCATGCATGTATATTAGATATCACAAATGAACATATTAAGCTTTTAGGCGACAAAAATAAAGATTTTAAGTGAATGCACATATATCATATATGGGGTCATTTTCTTGTAGACTAGGCCAGGCTACGACCTGATCAATAGTCTAGATAAGCAAGCGAAAACTCTGCTTCAAATCCATCGCACCAAGTTTATTACAATTTGCAAACAAGGACTTGAATAAAGGATCAAGAAGGAAATGGCTTGATTGACCTAAATCTGGTATTTTCCAAGTTTGTTACTTATGCACCATGATATTGAAGATATTTAAAGTTCTTAAAAATTATAATCTTATTTAAGAAAACGTTTAAGAATGCGGAGGAAATTAAAATTGTTGTTTTAAAAAGGGTGCAAGTCATTTACTTCTATTAATATATAGAATGATAATTGTAAGACCCCGAATTTTATGAAATACAAAATTTAATTTTTCTTCATATATATATTTTTTTGAAACAGTAAGTGGTTAAATCGATAAAGTTAAAAGTTAAGGATGTTATGTGCAAATTTTATTTTGTCGGACAATATTCGCTTTGTCGGGGAATATTCGTTTGGTCCGACGGCGCCGAAATAACAAATTATTGGTGGACCCCACAACGGAATATTTGTCGGATATAGAAAACGACAGAAATAACCTTTTTAAATAAAAATAGTCAACGGAACTGTTAAAATACCGGTGATAAAAGAATAGTAGCATACGGTAGTTATTGGTATTTTCTGTAACACTCGGTACTCTACAGTAACACACGGTATTGCATAGTGTCTCATATTATTGGTCTGATAATTGACACCGTAACTGTTACGCATCATTTCATCGATAATTGTCACTGCATAATATTTTATATTATCAATTCAATAATTGTTGTTACACAGTATTTTGCATTATTGATTTAATAATTGTCATTACACTGTATTTTATATCATTGAGTCAATAATTGTTGTTGCACTGTTTTTAAAATTATTGAACCTAATAATTGTCACAGTAACATATGCACAGTAATTCACATTATTGAATCAATAATTGTCATTACACAGTAACGTATGCTTTATTTTACATTATTGTTATCTCTATTATAATGTTATTTAAACAGTTGTATTTCATTAATTTATTGACTTGATATCTAAGAGCTAACTATACTGTATTTATAACAATTAGTCATAATAATTGAATTGATAAAGTTATTTGTTTATAATATAAAGTTAAGTGATTATTAGGTGATATGAAATTAATGGTGTAGATTAAAGTGTGAATTATTATTGAATAATTGAATTGATTTGTTTATAATATAAAGTTAGGTGATTATTAGGTGATATGAAATGAATGGTGTAGATTAAAGTGTGAATTATTGTTGAATAATTAAATTGATTTGTTTATAATATAAAGTTAGGTGATTATTAGGTGATATGAAATGAATGGTGTAGATTAAAAGATAATATAATATTTGAAATGGATGGTGTAGATTAAAAGATGATCTTTAAATGAATGGTTTAGATTAAATGAATGATAAGATTTTTTGCTATAAATAGAAGCCTTAACTTAAGAATTTTTCATAAACTTCCTTACTTGTTCTTTCTTTCTCTCTCTAAATACTTCTTGTGAAAGTTCTCTCTAAGTGTGCTTAAGTCATCTTGAGTATTTGTGAAGATCTATAAGTATACGTGTACTGTTCAAGTTAATCAACCTCATTTAAATCAATATCCAGTCACGTGTTGAGGTAAGGGATACCATCTTTTTCATCTTCCATTATTCAAACATACTATGGTAAGGGATTATCATTATTTGATTCTCGATAATAATATTGTTTCTTCCTTACTTATAAGACGTGCCTTTTATTTCCATGTATTAAATTGTGGGAATAACCTTACGGAGCGGATTGCCGCCTGTTGGTGAATAACCTTTCGTATTCATTCATTATTAATCTCTGAGAATAACCTTACGGAGCGGATTGCCGCCTGTTTGGTGAATAACTCTTTGTACTCAAATTCTATTAAATTGTGGGAATAACCTTACGGAGCGGATTGCCGCCTGTTGGTGAATAACCATTTGTATTAATTTCCTTCACCTTTTGTTAATCAAACCTGCTACGGTAAGGGATATTATTTTCTTTCATACTCCTAAATCGAAATTTATTATGGAACTATTGCTTCTATAATTCCTGAAAATATTATATGTTCCATAATAGTTGAACTTCATTATTTCAACTGAACCTTCCTATTTACGTGAACCTTTCTATTGAATTGTAACCGTTATTCTGAACTGTGGATCTTGAATATCATTTTTAAATTTCACTCTACATCATGTTGACAATTTGGACATTATTTGAATCTGTACAAAGTAAACTTCCGATACTTATTGTTATCCTATTTCTTCTGTTCATCATTTATATCATTCTAATCATCCAAAAATCAAGCTGTTGTGAATATCTGTGGCCGGGGGCACAGATGTGATATATTTGTTGAACAGATGATAGGTTAAAGGCGATATAATAGGTTAAAGGCGATACATCTGTTCGGTGTCTTTTATGGCACGTGGTGAATGTTCTCTTTGGCCCGTAGTGCAAAGATGAACTGTTGTTTGGTATGATTATGACCAAAGGCTGAATCTGGTATAATCATGACCGTTGGTGCTATATTGAATATCTTTGGCCCGTAGTACAAAGATGAACTGTTGATGTGCATGATTATGATCAGGAACTGTGAATTTGTATTATCTTGACTAATGATATTTCAGATGATAAAAGTTGATGATGTTTTTCCTAAAAAGAGAACCGAGTGGACATTATAGTCTGCATTATTCTTCTAATAGATTACTCATTCCGCTGCTATTATTGATCTGAACGTTGTTTAAGAATTTAACTGCAGTTTTTGATATAAATCTTGTAGTCTATTGTATTCTATCAAGAACTCAACTGTTGAAGACTAATGATAATTTATTCGTCATTATCTTAGTCATGATATTCTTTACTAGGCTATTTGAGCTCACCCTTTCTTTTGTTCCATTGTTTTTCAACAGGAGATGAAAACATAACAGGGTCTAGCCGGGGAATGGAGTGAGGGTCCGAGGAATAGTTATCATAGTCTTCACGTTTTGTAAAATAGTGTGGCAATAATAGTGAAGACTTAGTTGTGTATTATTATACACTGTATTGTTGTACGTTGTGCTTTGTTGTAATAATTTTGTTGTAATATTTTGACGACTCAAGTTTGGGCTGTGTGGGCCCAGATTTGGGGGCGTCACAGTTGGCATCAGAGCTTAGGGATATGGTCTTTAATGGAGATCTGGGGTAGAACTAGGAGGGGAGAGACGAATAGAATCAGTCACTAGTGTGTCCTACCTAAAATAGATTTTATTATCTAATGAGTCGATTTGAATGTAGGAACATGAAGTGATGAGTCAGTTTATTTGAACTAACATTTATTTTGTGACCACAGTTAAGTATGGCATCTGAAAATCAAGAGGTTAACTATGGAATACCCGAAGCAAATGTAGCCGAGAATCAAGAGGCCCCAAACAATCCTCCTGCCAACTCAGGAAATAATGTTCCTGATAACATGATGAACGATGGATTCTTTAGGAATTTCATGCAGTTCATACAGAATCAAGGAAGAGGAAATCCAGTCAATAATAACGGTAGAAACGCTGGCAATTTGAAGATGGTCACTGTTAAGCAATTTAAAGAATTAGGACCACCTGAATTCCACGGGAAGCCTGACCCACTCAAAGCGGAGGCATGACTGAAGCAGACGACAAAAATACTTGATGTCTTACAATGCGCTGATGATCAGAAGGTGTCATTTGCCACTTTTATGTTACGAGGTGAGGCGGACCATTGGTGGGAAGCGGTAAAACGTATCCAACCTTCAGCACTCGAAATGTCTTGGACAGAATTCGAAGAACTGTTTAACGAGAAGTACTTCCCAGAAAGCATCCGCCATATGAAGGAAGTGGAATTCATTAAGCTGGAGCAGGGAAACATGACAGTTTCTCAATATGAAGCTAAGTTTGCTGAACTGTCTCGTTTTGCGACTCATCTAGTAGATGACGAAATACGAATGAGTCGAATGTTCCTGAGAGGTTTGAGACTCAAAATTCGTCAACAACTTAGTTCTCATAAATTCAGTTTGTATTCAGATGTTGTAGATAGGGCTCAAAGGGTGGAACAAACAGATGAAACATTGCAGCCAAGAGTTAATGATCAGCATAGAGAAAGGAGTGACAACAACCACAGGAACGAGAACCATCGAGGAGGTAACCAACACTTCGGTGGTAATTCCATACCAAATAACAGAAGAGGAGAATCTAGTGGGAACAATTTCAAAAGAAAGAGATTCCATAATAATTATGGAAGGGCACCAGCACCAGTACCAACACTAGCACCGACCCCAGTTTCAAGGGGAGAAGATCGACCACCAGTGAGATGCTATAGGTGTGGTCAAGAAGGTCACATCAGCCCAAACTGTACACTGCAGTCCAAAAAGTGCTACAGTTGTGGGAAAGAGGGTCATCTTGCGCGGTTTTGTCCTGCCACAAAATCAAGTCCAGCTGCAATGATGATACCAAAAGCTAGCGCGGATAAAGGAAAATCTGTAGTTCAAGGGAGAGCTTTTGTTGTGACATCCCAAATGGCACGAAACTCGAACGAGGTGATAACCGGTAAGCTATTCATAAATTCTCGTGAAGTCTACGCTTTGTTAGATACTGGCTCTACCCATTCTTTTATCTCACCTGCATGTGCTCAGCGTTTAAACTTAACTCCTGAAAATTTGGACTTTGACTTATCAGTTGAAACCCCATTAGGAGAAATGACCATTACATCTACTGTCTATAAATCTTGCCTAGTTCAAATCAACAACCTCACATTACCTGTTGACCTTATTTCTTTGGAGATGCATGAATTTGATGTGATTTTAGGAATTGATTGGTTGACTACCCATCATGCTAAAATTGATTGTTTTCATAAGATTATTAGTTTTCATATTCCTAATCAACCTGTCATGCAAATTCAAGCAACTAAACCATTGAAATCTATAACTGTTATTTCTAGTCATAAAGCCATTCGTTTATTGAAAAACGGATGTCAAGCCTTTTTAGCTCATGTCACTGATTTGAACAAAAATACGTCAAACTTGAATGATATTCTCATTGTTAATGAGTTTCCTGACGTTTTTCCTGAAGAACTTCCTGGCTTACCCCCAAACCGTGAAATTAATTTTTATATTGATCTTGAACCCGGTACCAAGCCCATTTCCAAAGCTCCCTACCGAATGGCTCCCATTGAACTTCAAGAGTTAAAAGTCCAACTACAGGAATTGTTGGATACCGGTTTCATTCGTCCGAGTGCATCACCTTGGGGTGCTCCTGTTCTATTTGTGAAGAAGAAAGACGGGAGTATGAGATTGTGCATTGACTACCGAGAATTGAACCATGTCACCATCAAGAACAGGTACCCGTTACCTCGGATTGATGACATGTTTGATCAATTGCAAGGCGCTCAACATTTCCCAAAGATTGATCTCCGTTCTGGATATCATCAGTTAAAGGTTAAAGCAGAGGACATTCCAAAGACTGCTTTCAGAACTCGTTATGGGCATTATGAGTTCTTAGTCATGCCTTTTGGACTAACTAATGCTCCTGCAGCTTTCATGGACATGATGAACCGGATATTCAAGGAACATTTGGATCATTTTGTGGTTGTCTTTATTGATGACATCCTCATATACTCCAAGAGTCACGAGGATCATGAACAACACCTGAGATTGATACTACAAAAGCTCCGTGAAAACAAATTATATGCCAAGTTGAAGAAATGTGAGTTCTGGCTTGAGGAGGTCGCGTTTCTTGGGCATGTGATTTCTAGTCAAGGAATATCAGTCGATCCTGCGAAGATTGAAACGGTACTAAATTGGGAACAACCCAAAACGGTAACCGAAGTCCGAAGTTTTCTGGGTCTAGCTGGTTATTATCGGAGATTCGTAGAAGGATTTTCTCGAATCGCCACTCCATTAACGCAGCTTACTCGGAAAAACACAAAATTCATATGGAGCGAGGAATGCGAGAAAAGTTTCCAAGAACTCAAGAAGAGACTGGTTTCAGCTCCTGTTCTGACCATACCATCAGGATCAGGAGAATTTGTTATCTACAGCGATGCTTCTGGCAAAGGTCTAGGCTGTGTCCTTATGCAACATGGAAAGGTTATAGCCTACGCCTCTCGACAACTCAAAGATTATGAGAAAAATTATCCTACTCATGATCTAGAGTTGGCAGCAGTCGTTTTCGCGTTGAAGATCTGGAGACACTACTTGTACGGAGAAAAAGTGGATATCTATACGGATCATAAAAGTCTCAAGTATTTCTTCACCCAGAAGGAACTCAACATGCGACAACGACGTTGGCTTGAGCTGTTAAAGGATTATGACCACACAATCCAGTATCACCCGGGAAAGGCGAACGTTGTAGCTGACGCTCTGAGCAGAAAATCTTATGCAAGTACAAGTGCACTGCTGACAACACAAAAGTGTATTTTGTACGACTTGCAAAAGATGGAGATAGAGCTAAAGACACCAGGGACCCGCTCGAAGATTGCTCACGTGCGAGTAGAACCAACTTTAATCGATAAAATTAAAGCTGTTCAAGCTACCGATCCGGAACTGATAAACATGATAAAGAAAGTACAAGAAGGTGCCATTCCCGAAGCAAGAATCGACGAGAAAGGAATACTTCGAGTCAACTCTCGACTCTGTGTTCCTAACGATCCTGAATTAAAGCATAAAATCATGATGGAGGCACACAACACGCCGTTTGCAATCCACCCCAGGAGGTACCAAGATGTATCGAGATCTTCGACATACATTTTGGTGGAACAATATGAAAAGAGAGATTGCGGAGTTTATCTCAAGGTGCCTAACTTGTCAACGTGTCAAGGCAGAACATCAAGTTCCTAAAGGTCCATTACAATCACTTGAAGTTCCCGAATGGAAGTGGGAACACATCAATATGAACTTCGTGACGGGTCTTCCAAAAGTTTCTCAAGGCTTAGATGCAATTTGGGTGATCGTAGATAGATTGACCAAATCTGCTCATTTCTTGCCTATACGAGAAAACTTTTCACTTGAACGTCTTGCCGGTATGTACATAAATGAGATCGTGAGATTGCATGGCATGCTAGTTTCCATAGTTTCTGATCGAGATCCTAGATTCACTTCACGCTTTTGGATCAGTCTACAAAAAGCTATGAGCACTGAACTACGTTTTAGTTCTGCATACCATCCTCAAACGGACGGACAATCGGAAAGGACGATCCAGACCCTCGAAGATCTTTTGAGACTTTGTGTATTAGACTTCAAAGGAAGTTGGGATAAGTACTTGCCGTTGGTGGAATTTTCTTACAACAACAGTTACCAAGCAAGCATAGGCATGGCTCTATTCGAGGCATTGTATGGAAGGAAGTGTCGCTCTCCAATATGTTGGAATGAGGTAGGAGAAGCAAAATTGTTGGGACCCGAGTTGGTACGCTTGACGACCGAAAAGATCCAAATGATCCGACAACGAATACAGACCGCACAAGAACGACAAAAGAGTTATGCTGATCTTCATCGGAGAGACGAAAGTTTCAACGTCGGAGATCATGTATTCTTACGTGTTTCTCCATGGAAAGGGGTTACGAGATTCGGAAAGAGAGGAAAGCTCAACCCTCGATTTATTGGCCCATTTGAAATCCTCGATCGAATAGGAACCGTAGCCTACAGACTAGCCCTACCACCAAGTATGTCTCGCATCCATAACGTTTTTCACATATCTATGTTACGTAAATATGTGAAGGACCCAAACCACATCATTGAGTTAGAACCAGACGTTATAGCAGAGGATTTAACATACGAGGAAGTACCTGTTAAGATCCTGGATAAGAAGGAGCAGATCCTACGCTCAAAGGTTATACCTCAAGTTAAGGTTTTATGGAGGAACCAAGATACTGAGGAAATGACCTGGGAGCTAGAATCTGAGATGAAATCTAAGTATCCTTACCTCTTCGATATGTCAGGTACGTCAATTTCGGGGACGAAATTTCATAAGGAGGGGAGGTTGTAAGACCCCGAATTTTATGAAATACAAAATTTAATGTTTCTTCATATATATATTTTTTTGAAACAGTAAGTGGTTAAATCGATAAAGTTAAAAGTTAAGGATGTTATGTGCAAATTTTATTTTGTCGGACAATATTCGCTTTGTCGGGGAATATTCGTTTGGTCCGACGGCGCCGAAATAACAAATTATTGGTGGACCCCACAACGGAATATTTGTCGGATATAGAAAACGACAGAAATAACCTTTTTAAATAAAAATAGTCAACGGAACTGTTAAAATACCGGTGATAAAAGAATAGTAGCATACGGTAGTTATTGGTATTTTCTGTAGCACTCGGTACTCTACAGTAACACACGGTATTGCATAGTGTCTCATATTATTGGTCTGATAATTGACACCGTAACTGTTACGCATCATTTCATCGATAATTGTCACTGCATAATATTTTATATTATCAATTCAATAATTGTTGTTACACAGTATTTTGCATTATTGATTTAATAATTGTCATTACACTGTATTTTATATCATTGAGTCAATAATTGTTGTTGCACTGTTTTTAAAATTATTGAACCTAATAATTGTCACAGTAACATATGCACATTAATTCACATTATTGAATCAATAATTGTCATTACACAGTAACGTATGCTTTATTTTACATTATTGTTATCTCTATTATGATGTTATTTAAACAGTTGTATTCAATTAATTTATTGACTTGATATCTAAGAGCTAACTATACTGTATTTATAACAATTAGTCATAATAATTGAATTGATAAAGTTATTTGTTTATAATATAAAGTTAGGTGATTATTAGGTGATATGAAATGAATGGTGTAGATTAAAGTGTGAATTATTATTGAATAATTGAATTGATTTGTTTATAATATAAAGTTAGGTGATTATTAGGTGATATGAAATGAATGGTGTAGATTAAAGTGTGAATTATTGTTGAATAATTAAATTGATTTGTTTATAATATAAAGTTAGGTGATTATTAGGTGATATGAAATGAATGGTGTAGATTAAAGATAATATAATATTTGAAATGGATGGTGTAGATTAAAAGATGATCTTTAAATGAATGGTTTAGATTAAATGAATGATAAGATTTTTTGCTATAAATAGAAGCCTTAACTTAAGGATTTTTCATAAACTTCCTTACTTGTTCTTTCTTTCTCTCTCTAAATACTTCTTGTGAAAGTTCTCTCTAAGTGTGCTTAAGTCATCTTGAGTATTTGTGAAGATCTATAAGTATACGTGTACTGTTCAAGTTAATCAACCTCATTTAAATCAATATTCAGTCACGTGTTGAGGTAAGGGATACCATCTTTTTCATCTTCCATTATTCAAACATACTATGGTAAGGGATTATCATTATTTGATTCTCGATAATAATATTGTTTCTTCCTTACTCATAAGACGTGCCTTTTATTTCCATGTATTAAATTGTGGGAATAACCTTACGGAGCGGATTGCCGCCTGTTGGTGAATAACCTTTCGTATTCATTCATTATTAATCTCTGAGAATAACCTTACGGAGCGGATTGCCGCCTGTTTGGTGAATAACTCTTTGTACTCAAATTCTATTAAATTGTGGGAATAACCTTACGGAGCGGATTGCCGCCTGTTGGTGAATAACCATTTGTATTAATTTCCTTCACCTTTTGTTAATCAAACCTGCTACGGTAAGGGATATTATTTTCTTTCATACTCCTAAATCGAAATTTATTATGGAACTATTGCTTCTATAATTCCTGAAAATATTATATGTTCCATAATAGTTGAACTTCATTATTTCAACTGAACCTTCCTATTTACGTGAACCTTTCTATTGAATTGTAACCGTTATTCTGAACTGTGGATCTTGAATATCATTTTTAAATTTCACTCCACATCATGTTGACAATTTGGACATTATTTGAATCTGTACAAAGTAAACTTCCGATACTTATTGTTATCCTATTTCTTCTGTTCATCATTTATATCATTCTAATCATCCAAAAATCAAGTTGTTGTGAATATCTGTGGTCGGGGGCACAGATGTGATATATTTGTTGAACAGATGATAGGTTAAAGGCGATATAATAGGTTAAAGGCGATACATCTGTTCGGTGTCTTTTATGGCACGTGGTGAATGTTCTCTTTGGCCCGTAGTGCAAAGATGAACTGTTGTTTGGTATGATTATGACCAAATGCTGAATCTGGTATAATCATGACCGTTGGTGCTATATTGAATATCTTTGGCCCGTAGTACAAAGATGAACTGTTGATGTGCATGATTATGATCAGGAACTGTGAATTTGTATTATCTTGACTAATGATATTTCAGATGATAAAAGTTGATGATGTTTTTCCTAAAAAGAGAACCGAGTGGACATTATAGTCTGCATTATTCTTCTAATAGATTACTCATTCCGCTGCTATTATTGATCTGAACGTTGTTTAAGAATTTAACTGCAGTTTTTGATATAAACCTTATAGTCTATTGTATTCTATCAAGAACTCAACTGTTGAAGACTAATGATAATTTATTCGTCATTATCTTAGTCATGATATTCTTTACTGGGCTATTTGAGCTCACCCTTTCTTTTGTTCCATTGTTTTTCAACAGGAGATGAAAACATAACAGGGTCTAGCCGGGGAATGGAGTGAGGGTCCGAGGAATAGTTATCATAGTCTTCACGTTTTGTAAAATAGTGTGGCAATAATAGTGAAGACTTAGTTGTGTATTATTATACACTGTATTGTTGTACGTTGTGCTTTGTTGTAATAATTTTGTTGTAGTATTTTGACGACTCAAGTTTGGGCTGTGTGGGCCCAGATTTGGGGGCGTCACAATAATAACATACTTTTGCAATTTATTAGCGTACTATATCATACTAATATTATCATTTATCATACATCAAGTCAGCATGCTAAAGATGATGTGTAATCTTAATTTGTAGTTTATTGACCTAGTAGATTAAACATTATATATATATATATATATATATATATATATATATATATATATATATATATATATATATATATATATATATAGGGGATTAATTTATTGACAACGTTGTAAAAGTTGATTTATCCTTATAATAGATCTTAGTCGTCTAGACTGAGAATTGACAGCTTATATAATTCCGCAGTATAATATTCAGGTATCTGCAATATTATATTGCGGACGAGTGATATTGTCCAAAATACTCTCAACATCTAAATGAACAAACTCATCGTCCGCAGTATAATATTACAAACGATGAAAATTGTAAAAATTTCATCCGCAATATTAAATAAGTAATGATATTTTTGAAATATTTACCGTCTAAAGTATTATGCTGCGGACGATAGGAATTGTGAAAATGCCATCAGAAAAATGTATGTCGTCCACAGTATTATATTGTGGATAGTAGATATTTCAAAAATGTCATCAGCAGTTTTAAATGGCATTTTTGAAATTTCTGTCGTCTGCAGTATAATACTGTGGACAATAAATATAAGTTTGCATGACGTTGTTTTAAGGAGGGCTCTCGTCTGCAGTATTATACTACGGACGTTGTCCACTTAAAACTCTTATGATTTTCACGATCTTTCACATCTGAGATCTAGACAACCCAAGCACATTTGAGAGAAAAGCGACCAAGCAACCGTTCCGATCAGCACATCACTGTTACAATCTGACATATTTGCTTATACCTACTAATGTAAGTTGTTACATCTATGTCCGAGTGTGATTTTGCATTTTTCTCCGTTAATCACAATAACCAACATTATTTTTTATGCATTCTAGACCTCAATGAATGGAGAGTTCTACTTTTGGATTCGTACTATGATGATGTACCAAGCCATAAAATAAGCAGTCGATATCGTCTCGAGTAAGAATATATGGTAAGTCACTACTTTTGACTATTTCAATTTTTAATTTCATGGATTGTATATCACAAGAGTACTAACAAGTTATTTTTTTTAATGTACAACGTGATTTTGTTGCGAACGTCATTCAGATTTTCAGTCTAAAAAGAAAATTCCTGAACAGAAAATTGGCCTGGGCATTCAAGTCCGCTAGACCTAAACAAAAGAATGGTGTTGATTGTAGAGTCTACGTAATGAAGTACACTGACTACGCTGTCCAAGGCATACTTATAGGACCGCTTGACTGGTCCATGGATGATGCTTCACTATTTAGGTATAGAATTGCCCATGAGTTGCGTAAGCATAGGGCTAGAGACATGAGTTTTGAACAAATGACTAAAACTGTTAAGAATATATCTTAAATTGTATATTCTATTAGAATTTTATATTGAATATAAATTTTGATTTTTTTGGCAATTGAATTTATTAGAGAATATATCTTAAATTGTATATTCTATTGAAATTTAATATTGTATATATATTTTAATGTATTTGACAATTGAATTTATTGGATGTTACTATACTATTAGACTTCTTGGATTATTCAATTTGTTGGTGAGTATGAATCTTTGTCGATATTGTTTTATTTGTATGATTGTTCCTTAGATGTTCTGCACACCGTCCGCATTATTATACTGCGAACGGGTTAAAAACTTTAAAAATGTTCTACACACCGTCCGCAGTATTATACTGTGGAGGAGTGAAAAATTCAAAATTCCCTAGATGTTATGTATGCACACCGTCTGTAGTATTATACTGCAGATGAGTTAAAAATAAAAATCTCTAGATGTTCTGCACACCGTCCGCAGTATTATACTGCGAACGAGTGAAAATTCAAAATTTCCTAAAACCCACCGTCCACAGTTTTATAATGCGGACAAGAGAAAACTCAGCAGTATAATACTGTGGACAATGAATTTGTTCATTTAAATGTTAGGAGCATTTTGTACAATATCCCTCGTCGGCAGTATAATACTAAGGATACCTGAATATTATAATGTCATTAATGTGGATGAGGACTATATACGATGACATATCTCAGCCTAGACAACAGAGATCTGTTGTAAGGATAAATCAATTTTTACAACGTTGCCAATGGATCGGTCCCCCCTCCTATGGATAGATCAATAAATCAACTTATTATGCAGTATATGACTTACATAAAAAAAAATGTCTATATTACTCCTTAGATGCACTACACAATTGTTATGTGATATGGGCTAAAACATAAATAAAAATAAAAAAATAAATAAAACAATACTGAATAACTGTTATATGGTGCCTAGTGGTACCGCACAACAATTGTACGGTAAGTATGAAGAAAAAAATAGGACACTCCATAGCAGTTATACAATACTTAAAAAAAATTAGTATCTCATAATTATTATGCATTAGGAGAAAAAAAAATTAAAGGGCTCCACATAACATTTATGCGGTACCTAAAAAAAATTAAAAAAAATATAAATGTTATCCGGTAGAAGGGAAAAAAAATTAAAGAGCACCGTATAATAGTTATACGATACCATTAGATACAGCATAACAGTTATGGATCGAGTGGGTACTATTTGTGCAAATTGAACTACACATATGACAACTGTGTATGTGCTTCCCATTGTTGTCCCAAGGGGATTACATCCGTGCTTACTCCATTTTGCTTGTTGACCTTTATCAACCCAATTTCCAGAACTTGCTTCTTTCCTATTCAACTTAAAACAGCCAATGGGTTGTTGCCAATGAGGTGAGATCATTGACATGTCTCGAAGATCTAAGCTCTGTCTTCTTTGCTTTGGTTTGGAGTTGTTCCTAATCTCAACGTACTGCATAACTGTTATGCAGTCACCCCATATGTAAAGATTATTTAGTTCCAGTTCACCTCTATCTGGATTATTTAGAAAGAGGTTTTCACTCAATGACAACCTTCATCCAGCTTACCGAGTTACTTACCAAAATGTTCATTAAATGTGATTAATCTTCGTTAGACCCTAATTTCAAAGAAATCATAAAAGTTCTTCACTAGAGAGCTAATTTTAAGAAAATTATAAAAGTTGGGATTACGTACACTCATAACCTTAATTAAGCAATTGAAACGTCTGAACATATTACTTCTATTATTATGAAAATGAGCTGCCAACTACTCCAATTTTAGAAAAAAAATTCACCTAAGAATGAGTAAGATGGGTTTTGTCCCTAGTTATCTTACTGAATATTACTTTCATTTTAAAATAATAGATACATTTATATTTTTTAAGTAAATTCAAGATACTTTAAATCCTGTCAAACTTATTACAAATTTATTTAATTTTAATACAAACAAAACTATTACAAACTGACTAAAGAATATACATTTATTGATATATGTATATACTACTAATTATCATATTTATTACTTTTAAAATTTAAATAAATACATATTATTTGTAAGTTTAGCAAGCTTAATTGAAAAAACCAAAATGTCTCCCTAATCAACTTCAACTATATGTATATAATTAAAAGTACAAACTTGATTTCACCAATTTTTGATTCAATCTTTTACTTTCTTATTCAAATTAGTATAACTATTATCTAAATTTGTAATAATTAAATACTATTCAAATTTACAAAGTATCCAAAAGGAAACTCAACCTGTTATGAAAAAAAATAATATTTTTTACTTTTATATCTCTAATAGGAAAATGAACTTTTAAAAGAATTTTTATTTTTGATTGTACCAATTTTATTACAAACTTTTTCTATCACAATTTTATGTAAGATAATATATTTTAAAATTTTTTATGTACGTTGGATAATTATATTATTAAAATTTTATTAAGATATTAAAAATTCTCTTAATAAATTATGTGATTTAATTATATTAGTATTAGTCGTGAAATTTATCATTAAAGTAATATTCTAAATAAATTAAATTTATTAAAACTTAAAATTTTATCAAATCACATGATTAATTATATTAATAATAAATCTAAATTTTAGTAATAGCTGTAAATTAGTTAAAAAAATTATAGTGAATTCAATACTAATTAATTGTTATGACTAAATTAAATTTATTAAACCTTAAGTTTCATAATTTATTTAGATTAGAATTTTGACGAATTCATCAAATCTAAAAAAAATTAAAATAATTACTTTCTCATAATCATAACTAAATAAATTTACATTATATTCAGAATGTTTAGCTTAATAATTGGTTGAACTTATAATATATAATTCAATAATTTATTAATCAGATAAATATTTAATAATTTAATAACTACCATTATCTTATCAAAATTTTAATTAAATATGAATCCTATATTTAGTTAATTATCATAATAAATAATTTTCTATGTATCATAATAAATCATTATTCACATTGTTCGTGCTTCGCACGGGGTTAGTGAGCTTGTATATATATATATATATATATATATATATATATATATATATATATATATATATATATAAAGAGAGAGAGAGAGAGAGAGTAAAATTCAAGGGCATACTTCCTTTAAAGAGCATACCAAACATACCCCTTTTAGTGACGGACGGGGTGACCATTTGGTCCGTCGCTATAGCTTTTAGCGACGGATAACATATAGCGACGAACAAATATATAGCGACAGATGAATCTATGGCGACGAACCAAACCGTCGCCCCGTCCGTCGCTAAAAGGGGTATGTTTGGTATGCTCTTTAAGGGGATATACCCTTGTACCAAGTCATATATATATATATGGGAGCTGATCCATAACATGTATTTGCTATGGAGTAAGATAGAACAAACACCATCCATTATTGGAATTAATGACAGAGATTAAATACTTAAAACCCGTCATCCATTATTACTAGTAGCGGACTACTAAACCGTATGCTACTAATAGTAGCGGACGACAGTTTTATTACTAGCGCACCTGTAATATCCCAAATATTTTTCAAAGTGATCTAACAAGATCTAAGCAATGTTGTCAATTCAAAACCTAAGAAGGATTGTTCAAGCATACCTTGAGCTATCTAAAAGAATATATACGACTCGAAACTACGATCGTATACAACTAAGAGGTTAAAATCTTTAACCTAAACTATATGTTATGTGATTAGTAAAGCTTGAATTGAGTTTTTAAATGTGATGTATGAATCATCTATGTGTAGAATTTTGTGTTTTAGTTCAAGTAGTTAACCTTAACACTTATTAAAAATCAGAAGTCAATTTAGGGCAAAAACCTAAATTGGAAAAAGAGTTAAAACCTAAACCCTAACCCTAGGGTCTAAACCCTAGAAAATAACCTAGGCCCTTAAGCAAAATGTGAAGGTCAAATTGACATTCCGTTTAATGATTCAACCTTCCCACGATTTGAAAACACGTAACAGTCAATAAAAGTTTTTTCTCGAAAAACGTGTAAAAGCACTATTCACGAAGAAACGTTTTTCATTCGTTTGATCGTTTCTTTCATCTGTAGGACTTCTTGTATTTCACGACATAGTGATAATATGAGGTTTAGATGCCAGAGAACCAATAAAATTTTCTAGAGAAAAAGACGAAAATGTCACGATTTACGAGAAAACATTTGTCGTCTTTTTGACTGTTCTTTTCGATATTTTGATATATCGTATTTCACGAAATAGCATTTATATGAAGTATAGATATTAATTAGCCAATAAAAGTTTTACTCGAAAAGCGTGTAAAACACTATTCATTTGGAAATTTTTCTTCCGAATTTTGAAAATTCACATTCCTGAATAGCATTTTTATTGACAGTAGATGCATTTTGACCAATAAAATTTTTACCCAAAATAATTTATGGAGATTACTATTCACGTATACGGGATGAATACGTAGCAAATACGAAAGGAATACGAGAATAATAAAAGTATATTGTAATGTATAATACGAGGATTATACGAAAGATTATACGAGATTAATACGAGAATAATACGAGGTATCATACCAGTAGAATACGAATATTATACGGAAGAAATACGTATAAATACTAATGAATTATACTATTTAATTAATTAGTTGAAATCAAACTAGGTTATGTGTAACTAAGTTAGTGTAACTAAACTAGGGAGAACTAGCACGATTACACTAACTGAAAAAGGACTAGCACGATTTGTTTTGAACTAAATCCAAGTGAAAATGAATGGACCAATTAGAAGAAGGGTGATGTAAGCGATGATGCAAGCGCTAGGGAGAAAAGACTAAAAGGCCCTTGGTCTTTTAAACTAATGACCAAACTACCCCGACCCTTGGTTTTCCTATAAATAGAAGGCTTAAGTTCATTAGTTCTTTACCATTTTGAAAGCTAAAGAGCAAATATAGAGAGAGTTCTTGTGAGACAAGAATCGATTGCAAAGAAATAGTTAAAGCTTGCAATAATAAAAGGTACGATTCTTAATCGTTATTATGCTTAAAGTTTTATTTTATCGATGAGGCTCAAGAACATAAGTCGTAGCCATGTACGATTTTTCGTTCTCCGTGTTCCTTATGACTTGAGCAAGTCGTTGTTATGTCAAATTTCATTTCATAGTTTAAAGTTCAAGAACATACGTCGTATCCATGTACGGTTTATCCGTTCTCCGTGTTCTTCGTATGTTCTGGAGTATTATTATAAATTGTTATAATTAAGTAAACAAGTCGTTATAATGACCAAATTTTGTCAATTATAAAGTGTTATAATCACATATGTAAGCAGTTATAATGCTCAAATTATTTCAAGTATGAAATCCAAAAGCTCAAGAACATAAGTCGTTACCATGTACGATTTTTCGTTCTTCGTGTTCTTCGTGTGTTCTTGAGCAAAAGTCATAATTTCTACATAAGTAGGTTTATGATTTGGTAATTTAGTGTTATGGGATGATGAAACATGATGGCCTTGCTAAATAATGCTTGTGGCATCAAGTTTTAGTAGTCGAAACGAAGAACGATGAAACTTTGTTCTTCGTGTTCTTCGTGTTCTTCGATTCGTTCTTCGTGTTCTTGAGAAAAAGTCATAAAATCTTATATAAGTAGGTTTATGATTTTGTTATTTTTATGTTATGAAGTGATACGGAGTGTTAGAACATGTTATCTTAGCAAATTAATGCTTGAGGTATCATGTTTTACCAATCGGATCAAAGAAAGTTAAGCTTAATATACTCGCAGAATATTTTTGCTAAAATCCGAAATTTTAAAGTCTTAATATGCCTTAGAAACCTAAATGAAAGTTGTAGATCATGAAATTCTAAGCAATTTAGACTCAAGAATCACTCAAAAATGTTTCTGTATGACAAA
Source organism: Hedera helix (assembly GCA_947179155.2). Lineage (NCBI taxonomy): Eukaryota > Viridiplantae > Streptophyta > Magnoliopsida > Apiales > Araliaceae > Hedera > Hedera helix. Next base: position 44,248,795 of record OX359274.1, read on the forward strand.
GTTATGGCTGTCGCAATAAAATAGGTCGAAGCTGAATTTTTTTTAAGGACCATTCGGATCCTAGCACTAAAAAATGAGATTTTGAGTTCGCCACTTAACGAAATGATTCCACCTATGGAAATAGTCTAGTTAAGTTATTCTAAGACTTATTCAAAAGGAAAATTTGATAAACTAACGTTCGGGATCGCGTAACCCTTTTTGTAGGCGTTTAACGATTTCCCGGGAAAACCCTAACACGGTTTTAAGGCAAGTCTTCTAACTCTTGCTATGTGCTACTTGTGTAGTATTGTTAAAATGTTAAATGAGATGTGTAATGTCATGTTACTATGCAATAGATGATATGTGAAGTCTTTAACTGATGTTTACAAGCCTTCTAACTGTTATGTTTTATGTTTACGATTTACGAACATGATTTATACACTTTGTGTGTCAATGTGATATAAATTGTTGGAATGCGAGTTATATGTGATATTAAATGGAGAATTATGTTCAGTCAATGCATGTTAAAGTTTATATGAAAGCATAAACTGCGTATGTGTTGTATGTTAGACTTGCTGAGCCGTCGTGCTCATTCTTGCGAATAAAACCTTATTTGCAGATTAAAGATGAACGTTAAGAAGATCATGAACTTAAAGATGCAGCATAGATTAGGTTTTCATGTAAATTGATTGTATTTGTATATGTCATAATGACTGTTGTAATACGAACAAACAAACATGTAACCGAATATTGAATGAATGATATAAATAATTATCATCAGAATGTTGTTATGTCTTTATTTTGATATAACCTAGAATTGTTAAAATTTAACATAGTATTGATAATGATCTATTTATCTGGATGAGGATCGGTAAATAACTTGTGAGTGCTGTACATCTGAGACAGAACTAAGCGATGTTGACTGGTCAAATCCATCGTTAAGGTTCCTCGGACCCAGGTATAACTCGTTATTACTATTCTGAATACCATATAAGTAGGATTATTGATATGAAGAGATATCTTTGTATATTGATACTTGTAGTACGAATGAGACCGTTACAAGTGGACGTATATAGAATATTTAAATCCTAAGGTTAAAATTAAACCGTTATATATGGTTTTATCCATTTATACGGATGAAATACAAGTTGATACTTGTATACTTATGAGACTGAGATCAAGTTAAGATCCAGGGACAATGTTAAGAGAAATTGTTAATGTATAGTCTAAAATAAGACTATTTCAACCAATATGATTATGGGATCATTGGTTAAGTCGATAGATGTATGAAATTAACGCACAAGGTCCGCCGCATCGAAAGCACGGGGATTTTGGGGGCGTTACAGCACCTAAGGTCTGCGTAAACCTCATCTTAGGTTTGTGTAAACCTTATTTTCGTTACTAATAGTAGCAGATATTGATTTTTCTTTTTTAATGTCTCTTATTCGTTATAAAAATAAACGCATTATATGGTGTTTGTCTATTTTTTATCCATAGCAAATACTTATTATAGATCAGTCTTATATATATATATATATATATATATATATATATATATATATATATATATATATATATATATATATATATATATAATAAAAAATACAAACTTGATTTCACAAATTTTTGGTTTAATTTTTTCTTTCCTATTCAAATTAGTATAAGTATTATCTAAATTTGAAAGAAATAAGCACTTTCCAAATTTGTAAAAAATTCAAATAAATAAATAAATAACTTAACCTGTTAGGAAAAAAGAAAATGTCTTTTATTTTTATATCTCCAATAAGAAAATGATGTTTTAAAAGAATTTTTATTTTTATGTATTCTAATTTTATTATAAATTTCTTTCTATCACAATTTTATAGAAGATAAAATATTTTAAAAAAATTATGTAGGATAATTTTATTAGGATATTGGAAAATCACTTAAACAAATCATGTGATTTGGTTATATTAGTATTAGTCGTGAATTTTATTAATAACTTAAATTAAATTTATTAAAAACTTAAAATTTTATCATGTCACATGATTAATTGTATTAATAATAAATCTAAATTTTAGTTATAGATGTAAATTACTTAAAAAATAATAGTAAATTTATTACTAATTAATTGTCATAATAAAATTAAATTTATTAAATCTTAAGTTTCATACTTCTATTTGGATTAGAATTTTGATGAATTTATCCAATCTAAATAAAATTAAAGTAATTATTTTCTCATAATCATAACAAAATAAATCTACATTCTATTCAAAATGTTTAGCTTAATAACTTATTGAAGAAACCTATAATATATATAATTCAATAATTTATTAATTAGATAAATATTTAATAATTTAATAACTACCATTATCTTCACAAAATTTTATTTAAATATTTATCCAATATTTAATTAACTATCATAATAAACTATTATCTATGTTGCATGTGATACGAGATTGGTGAGCTTGTGTAATTAAAAGCACAAACTTGATTTCACCAATCTTTGGTTTCACAAATTTTTAGCTCAGCTTTTTGCTTTCCTATTGAAATTACGATAAGAACTATCCAAAATTGTAATAATTAAATACTATCTAAATTTGCAAAGTTTCAAAAAGGACCAAAACCTATTAATTAGGAAAAAGGAAGATATTTTTTTATTTTATATCTCTAATAGGAAAAGAAACTTCTAAAAAAAAATTATTTTTGGTTCTAACAATTTTATTACAAGCTTTTTTTTATAACAACTTTATATAAGATAATACATTTTTAAAAACAATTATGCAGGATAATTCTATTATTACAATTTTATTAAGATATAAAGATATCGAAAAAATCTCTTAACATATCTCACGATTTATTATATTAATATCAATCGTGAAATTCATTATCAAATTAATGTCCTAACTAAATTAAATTCATTAAAACTTAAAATTTTACCAAATCACACGATTAATTGTATTAATAATATGGGATTTTTTTTAAAACATAATAACTGTAAAAGTTGTTGAAAAATTATAGTAGATTCATTACTAACTAACTGTCATAACTAAATTAAAACATATCAAAACTTGAGTTTCACTTGTATTCGGATTAAAATTTTAAGTAAATTTTGTCAATATAAATAATAATATAGAATTTCATTGCAAAGTTAAATAAAATTAAAATAATTATTTTCTCATAATCATAACTAAATCAATATGCATTTCATTCAAATGTTTAACTTAATAATTGATTGAAGGAGTCTATAATATATAATTCAAATATTTATTATTTAAATACATATTTAATAATTATAATTATCTTCTTAAAAATTTAATTAAACATTTTATTTAATAATATACTAAAACTATTATCTATATCACTTGTGTTTCGTATGAGGTTGACGAGTTTGTTTTAAAACAAACGCAAAAATATTTATGCCATGCCATCTTAATTGTGCTAACAGTCGGAATACCTTGTAGAATTAAATTACATAATTCGAGTTCAAATGAGTATGACATATTATATATGTGTGTGTGTGTGTGTGTGTGTGTGTGTGTGTGTGTGTGTGTGTGTGTGTTAAAGCCAAACTTTGTGAGCTCATTGAAAATCACCAAAAGCACGAACACCTGCTTTCAATAAGAACCGTTAGCCACCCCAAGAACTAGCGAAGGCTTGGCCGTCCGGGAATGCTTTGGTGTGAGAGTAGTACATGACAAAAACGTTATCAATAAAAAACCAAATTATGCTGGAATAAGTAGGATTCTATGTATAAGAAATTGTGTACCGTAATTGTGAGCTAATTAACTGTTTATATAAATGTCAAGATCCCCGGTGTCTAATTAGGAATAGAATGTCCACTTCCAAATCAACTTATAACCTCCATTTATGTATGATTAAATTATTTCCATAATATACCAACGTACTTTATTCAAATAAGGAAATGGAATCCAAATAGGATATGGATATCAGTTATACCAAGCCGCCTTCAAATCAAGTGAAACTGGGCCGACCATGCCATGACTTATCCAACAAACAACAGCAAACCTGAACCAAAAGTAAAATGGGTTGCTCCAATTTGAAATCCAAATAATATATATATATATATATATATATATATATATATATATATATATAATGTTGTCTAACAAATTTTAACCAATCGTTTAACATAAATGTACTATTATTATTATGAAAATGAGTTGACAACTACAATTTTAGGAAAATTTTGGCCTAAAAATGGTTAAGATGGGTCTTGTCCCTAGTTATTGTACTAAATATTTCTTTTATTTTAAAATAATAAATAAATTTATATTTTTTAAGTTAATTTACGATATTTTAAATGAAAAAATAATATAAATTTATTTAATTTTAGAACAAACAATTAAAACTATTACAAACTGACTAATATATATATATATATATATATATATATATATATATATATATATCATACTTGTTACTTTCAAAGCTTACATATTAATTGTAAGTTTTTCAAGTTTACTTGGAAAATCGAAATGTCTCTTAGTTTTAAAGTGTAATATTATAGACACAAATTTTATATAAAAAATTGTGCACAAATAGTATAAAAAAATTAAAAAAAGAATAGAAAAGAAACAGAATCTACTATTAGATATTTTACACATTTTCATTTGTATGTAATATATGAGTCATACTCTTTGTACATAATTTTTGCACATAATAATTATTCAATTTGAAAGCAAATGCAAAACGTTCTTAAAGCTAGAACACGGAATTCATTGGTAATTAAATTAAGCACGCGAGCGCATACACACACACACACATATATATACACACACACACACACATAACATAGGTATATATATTTACAGTTTCCAAAAGCAAATACTAATAAGAAATAAAATATATTTATATACACGTACCATTGGTATACATATTTATAGTTTTCAAAAGCAAATACTAATAAGAAACAAAATTAATACAGCCTCACACCTATTGACTATATTAAGTCTACATAACTAATGTTGATGTACACATTTATGTCAAACGATTGGTTTAAATTTGTAAGACAACATCATACATATATATAACTAGGTGCGAGGCTGTTTTAATTTTGTTTGTCTCATTAGTATTTGCTTCTAGAAACTAGACCTTGTTTTTCCTTCCAATTAAGCTAACAAACCATCCTTGGTATTCTTCTCAGATGTCTCGTGTTCAAAAGAATATTGAGAATATTCGGTTTATATAATGTATCTCGTGTTCAAAAGAATGTTAAGAAAATTCAGTTCAAATATATTTATCTAAAATTATATTTTAAGCTAAAAGGTTAATCGATTTATTACGTTTATAGTCTATTAGAGTATATATGTCCTTAATCTTTCTCTATATGTTATCACGCGATGCCTCTACAATTTCTCTCTGAACGCATGATCTCCGCATTCATCCATATCCATACCAAACTCCTCTTTGAATTTTAATCATACTTTTTTAAGCATAGTCTATTACTTTTTCTAGTTGCGAATCACCCTATTTATTATCTCTTTTATTTGATCTACCGAGCTCCCTTTTAACTTTAATTATACTTTTTTTAGCATAATTCATTAAACAAGTCACCTTCTTCATTATCTCTTATTTGATCTTGCATAGTACAATATCATATTTATGACATAAGTCTATAGTCATGATTCTGATACCAGTTGTTGGGAATATCCGACCTATATATGCTAATCTGAAATCACTTATTGATCCAAAAGGTTAACCTATTAGGTCTATAGTCCATTAGAACATATATTGTAAGACCCCGAATTTTATGAAATACAAAATTTAATTTTTCTTCATATATATGTTTTTGAAATAGTAAGTGGTTAAATCGATAAAGTTAAAAGTTAAGGATGTTATGTGCAAATTTTATTTTGTCGGACAATATTCGCTTTGTCGGGGAATATTCGTTTGGTCGGGGAATATTCGTGCCGTACGACGGCGCCGAAATAACAAATTATTGGTGGACCCCACAACGGAATATTTGTCGGATATAGAAAACGACAGAAATAACCTTTTTAAATAAAAATAGTCAACGGAACTGTTAAAATACCGGTGATAAAAGAATAGTAGCATACGGTAGTTTATGGTATTTTCTGTAGCACACGGTACTCTACAGTAACACACGGTATTGCATAGTGTCTCATATTATTGGTCTGATAATTGACACCGTAACTGTTACGCATCATTTCATCGATAATTGTCACTGCATAATATTTTATATTATCAATTCAATAATTGTTGTTACACAGTATTTTGCATTATTGATTTAATAATTGTCATTACACTGTATTTTATATCATTGAGTCAATAATTGTTGCTGCACTGTTTTTAAAATTATTGAACCTAATAATTGTCACAGTAACATATGCACAGTAATTCACGTTATTGAATCAATAATTGTCATGACACAGTAAAGTATTTTTTTTTTACATACTTTCTGTATTATTGTTATCTCTATTACGGTATTATTTAAACAGTTGTATTTCATTAATTAATTGACTTGATATCTAAGAGCTAACTATACTGTATTTATAACAATTAGTCATAATAATTGAATTGATAAAGTTATTTGTTTATAATATAAAGTTATGTGATTATTAGGCGATATGAAAGGAATGGTGTAGATTAAAGTGTGAATTATTGTTGAATAATTGAATTGATTTGTTTATAATATAAAGTTAGGTGATTATTAGGTGATATGAAATGAATGGTGTAGATTAAAGTGTGAATTATTGTTGAATAATTGAATTGATTTGTTTATAATATAAAGTTAGGTGATTATTAGGTGATATGAAATGAATGGTGTAGATTAAAGATAATATAATATTTGAAATGGATGGTGTAGATTAAAAGATGATCTTTAAATGAATGGTTTAGATTAAATGAATGATAAGATTTTTGGCTATAAATAGAAGCCTTAACTTAAAGATTTTTCATAAACTTCCTTACTTGTTCTTTCTTTCTCTCTCTAAATACTTTTTGTGTAAGTTCTCTCTAAGTGTTCTTAAGTCATTCCTAGTTTTGAAATCTTTTGCATTCTTCTTTGAATTCCCGAGTAGAATTTTCTTATGTACAGCAACTCTTTCAAAAAATCGTAGTAAATTCATTATTTGTCAGAATTTAATGAATTAAAAGCCTGTCTCTTCAGTTTTTCGTCCTCTACAACTTTGAAGAAGGAAGAAAAGTCATCTGAAATCATCTTCATGTCTTAAAATACTAAAAACCGTAACCTATTCTGATTTTCGTCACTATTTTCAGTCTTAGTTTTGAAAATTCATAACTCATTCATATTAACTCCGAATTGAGTGATTCTTGAGTCTATGCCGTCTATCTTTCCGAGAGTAACATTATTTTAAAAGCATAAAGAGATTTTAAAAACTCTAGAAGACTCAAAATTCAGATTCCTTACTGCTACAAACAAGGAAGGATTTGTTCGGCTATAAACTTGTTTCACAATATCAAGGTAAGGAATGTTATCTTCTTTCATCTTCTATTATTAAAACTTACTACGGTAAGGGATACCATCTTTTTCATCTTCCATTATTCAAACGTACTATGGTAAGGGATTATCATTATTTGATTCTCGATAATAATATTGTTTCTTCCTTACTCATAAGACGTGCCTTTTATTTTCATGTATTAAATTGTGGGAATAACCTTACGGAGCGGATTGCCGCCTGTTGGTGAATAACCTTTCGTATTCATTCATTATTAATCTCTGAGAATAACCTTACGGAGCGGATTGCCGCCTGTTTGGTGAATAACTCTTTGTACTCAAATTCTATTAAATTATGGGAATAACCTTACGGCGCGGATTATCGCCTGTTGGTGAATAACCTTTCGTATTCATTCATTATTAATCTCTGAGAATAACCTTACGGAGCGGATGGCCGCCTGTTTGGTGAATAACTCTTTGTACTCAAATTCTATTAAATTGTGGGAATAACCTTACGGAGCGGATTGCCGCCTGTTGGTGAATAACCCTTTGTATTAATTTCCTTCACCTTTTGTTAATCAAACCTGCTACGGTAAGGGATATTATTTTCTTTCATACTCCTAAATCGAAATTTATTATGGAACTATTGCTTCTATAATTCCTGAAAATATTATATGTTCCATAATAGATGAACTTCATTATTTCAACTGAACCTTCCTATTTACGTGAACCTTTCTATTGAACTGTAACCGTTATTCTGAACTGTGGATCTTGAATATCATTTTTAAATTTCACTCCACATCATGTTGACAATTTGGACATTATTTGAATCTGTACAAAGTAAACTTCCGATACTTATTGTTATCTTATTTCTTCTGTTCATCATTTATATCATTCTAATCATCCAAAAATCAAGCTGTTGTGAATACCTGTGGCCGGGGGCACAGATGTGATATATTTGTTGAACAGATGATAGGTTAAAGGCGATATAATAGGTTAAAGGCGATACATCTGTTCGGTGTCTTTTATGGCACGTGGTGAATGTTCTCTTTGGCCCGTAGTGCAAAGATGAACTGTTGTTTGGTATGATTATGACCAAAGGCTGAATCTGGTATAATCATGACCGTTGGTGCTATATTGAATATCTTTGGCCCGTAGTGCAAAGATGAACTGTTGATGTGCATGATTATGATCAGGAACTGTGAATTTATATTATCATGACTAATGGTATTTCAGATGATAAAAGTTGATGATGTTTTTACGAAAAAGAGAAGCGAGTGGACATTATAGTCTGCATTATTCTTCTAATAGATTGCTCATTCCGCTGCTATTATTGATCTGAACATTGTTTAAGAATTTAACTGCAGTTTTTGATATAAACCTTGTATTCTATTGTATTCTATCAAGAACTCAACTGTTGAAGGCTAATGATAATTTATTCGTCATTATCTTAGTCATGATATTTCTTACTGGGCTATTTGAGCTCACCCTTTCTTTTGTTCCATTGTTTTTCAACAGGAGATGAAAACATAACAGGGTCTAGCCGGGAAATGGAGTGAGGGTCCGAGGAATAGTTATCATAGTCTTCACGTTTTGTAAAATAGTGTGACAATAATAGTGAAGACTTAGTTGTGTATTATTATACACTGTATTGTAGTACGTTGTGCTTTGTTGTAATAATTTTGTTGTAGTCTTTTGACGACTCAAGTTTGGGCTGTGTGGGCCCAGATTTGGGGGCGTCACATATATGTTCTCAATCTTTCTTCTTATATTTCAATGTGAGACTTTATTATCACGCGGTACCTCAATAATATATAGAGAATCATCGTTAAACCAAAAAACCCTCATACCCTTTATGATTGGTTTTGCTATACTGCAACAACTAAACATAAGACTCTATTTATAGTTTACCCATAACTTTTCTCTTTCTATTCAAAATATGACACTTCCAAAATAATACTCCTACCAAAAATAACATTCTTTCTCATAATAGGACTCCATCATATAATAAATATTCTATTAAAAATAGGACACATTCTAAAACATTACTTTTTTTTAGTAAGACATTTTCTTTCTATATATATTTTTTTCTAAATTGGATTCGAAGAGTATTCCAACAATTCCTCTCTTGACTCAAATTCTCAAATACTTCAACTTCATGTCAAAATAGAATTCAAGAAATATCCCAACAATTCATCCCTTAACTTAAATCCCCAAATACTTTAATTTTATCATTATCGTCGTTGTTGTAGTTGCCACCATCATCTGCATCATTTTAACATTCGCATTATATGTGTCATTCGCAACATGTACTTCTTCAATAGCACCATCATCTACATTGTTGTTTTCATCTTCATTAGCATCTCCTTCTTCATTTTCATAAACTTTATCTCTATCATTCGGCGACTACAATGATAATTCTTCATGACCACAAAATATTGTATTTATCCGCATCACGATGAATAGCTCCAACTCCTTCCATCAGCTTCATTCTTTTTATTTGTCACCCCAATATGACTAATTCTCATCTACATTGGATTCAATCAACCTAACTCTTGATATTACTTGTTAGGAATTAATTAAGTAGTTTCAAACCAAACAAAAATAAATAAATAGAGATAAAGAACATAAGATTTAATGTGAAAAACTCTTAAAAGAAAAAAAAATCACAAGTCAAACTTTGAATCTCCACTATGTCAGTAATAATGAGCGCACAATAATCTTCTCAAGTTTTAAACTATAAAACTTGATGTTAAACAGTAAAATAATTTCCACAGCATAACTTTTTGCACTGAATAAAAGTTGCAAAACTTTCTGTTCCATGATACAACTCTTTTGCATAAAATATAAAAGGTGTAAAAACCCTCACTCTCACACAAATCAAAACCCACCTCACACCATCTCTTAACTCTTAGGATATTACATGATGTTTGGTTATGCTGCACTTCAACAATTGAACATAAGACCCTATTTATAGAGTGTCTAAAACTTTTTTTTCCTATGACACTTTCAAAATAATACTCCTACCAAAAATAGATTATTTCTCATAATATGACTCCATAATATAATATATATCCTATTAAAAATGGGACATATTCTAAAGTAATACTTTTATTTTCAGTAGAACTCTTCTTTTCCATTATAACAATATTTTTCTAAATATAATTCGAGGAGTATCTTAACAAAGAAAAGAAAAATGAAAGTAAGAGGAATTTAAAGGACTAACTAAAAAATGAAAATAATAATGGTGAATTCTTCTATTATAAAAATAAAATTAAAAAAGAAATACATATAGTACTATATTTTTAAAGAAATTGATATTTTTACATGTATTTTTAATATTTTCATATGATTTTTTTTCACATAAGCATAAAGTGGATCACGCCTTCATATGAGAAGAAATTATGTAAAAATATTAAAAACACATGTAAAAATACTGTTTTCTTATTTTAATGTACGGGGTTTGAAGCCTTCATAGTTTTTTTAAATTTGATTATGTTTGAGCTAATTTGTCGCAATAATGAATACCAAATGTCCAATTTTGTTTTTAAAGTCATAAATTTATGAAATTTAAAGTATTAAAATTGTTTCAATTCATGTAAATTTTAAAAACAACAAGTTTATTGTTAGCAGTACTATTTGTTAGAATAGACTACTTCTTTACTAATAATTAAATGGTTGCAATTTTCTTTTCTTTTTCTTCTTCATCCGTGGTAAGTAGAGAGTTGTTATTTTCACAAATACTACACTTTCCATTTCACATTATTTTATTATTGTTAATTTTTTAAAATTAACTTAAGAGATTTTTAAATTCAAAATTAACATAAGTTCTTTTAATTTTAATCAATATAATGATGAATATTATAAATTATCTAAAAAGTACTATTCATTTTAAGTTTTATTGTTTCATAATTTTTAATGAATTATTTTAATTTTGAGTTTAAAAATATCTCATACTGACTTTCAAAAGTTAATAATGATCATATAAATTTAAAATGGATGGAGTATAATTTATTTTATAAAGTCTCACTCAAGTAAATAATAAATGGGCCTCACACTGAAATATCAAAATATCATATGAAAAAAGAATAAAACGATTTTATAATTTTCCATCTGGCAAACAGGCGTAGTACTTTATTTTTGGGCCTAGACTATGTGAGCTTTTGTTGGATATATTAGATGTACCATTAACAAACAACCTAATAAAAAAGATAAAGATTGTGCCAGTGTGGCTACCACATAATTTTTTGGTTAACAAGTGTTCGCTTATTTTATTTTTTAATTTCTTTTTTAGAGAAAAAAAAAACGAATATTTTTATTATTAAGCTAATACCTTAATCCAAAAGATATAGATTGGTAGATTACATTAAGCTATACAAACAACACCTCAGCATATTCAGTCATTTTGAAAATTCCAAGCACATAAACTAAATAACATATCCACTCCTAATATTATTCTAAATTTAAGACTCTTAACATTATTCTAAATTACATAATAATTTAATATTATTCTGCTGCCCGTGTTGGTATGTTTTAAATTTTGTGTTTGTTTTTAAATTAAAATATAAAAATAAAGACGAAAGAAGTATTTTAATTTCGGGTTAATCTTAATTCCTACCTACGTGTCTAGTCAACTCGGCTCTTATAAGCTCTAAGACTGCTCATCAATTTCCCAAATAGGGTTTCCAAATTCTACCGTTTCTGGAATATGAATTCATTCAAAAATGTTGGTCTACCTAAATAAATTAATAATGGCATGGTCTAGTTGGTAATGCATGATGTGTTTTCTTATGTAATCTGTAATGTAGTACTGCCTCATACCTTCTTTTAAAAGTTTAGTTTACATATTTATTTTTTTGAACACCACATTATATATGATGAAATTAAATTTACAAGGACTATATCAATTTATTTTAATTCTAAATTACCTTAACTTACATTGTCAATGAAAATTTTAATTCCAACCTAGCTCGCTATCTGAAGATGTACGGAGTAGGTACATGTCTCAATTCATCACTTAATTCTTGATAAGATGCAATCAGCAACTAACATTAATGCTGCGTTTGAATTGAAACAATGAAATAGAGAAAAAATAAAATAATTTTAAGATAATTTAAGTGTATATTTGATTATTAATGGTGGTGGATGGTATAATATACTCACAAAATTATTACATATATCTATTCTATTTGAATGAATTTTATTTTATCACCTTCCATATAGATTAAAAATAAAGAGGATGGAATAAATTTTTATTCCACTGAAATGATTTATCTTCCAAAATGATCATTAAATATATATATATATATATATATATATATATATATATATATATATATATATATATATATATATATTTTCTTTCACTATTTCATTCTTTCAATTCAAACGTAACATAAAGGGCTCTTCCTAATTCGTAATAAATATTCACAAGTTATTGACGATTACCAAACCTGGCCTCATATTTTCTTGAACTGCCCTTCACATGTCGGTATATATTATATACCGTCCGCTATGGACTTTTCATTTTCTTTTGTTTCACCTAATTTTGTTGAGAATACAAAGTTCTCTCTCATAATTGGGACGTAAATTAAATTTTTTCCTCATGGCATATATTTCACAGATGACTTGAGAATGAAGTGATGAATGGACGTGCACATTACTTTGTTGAAAATGATACCCCTATTGTCTTAGGATATGCATATTATCTAGACTTTAAAACTCTTTATGTCATTCCATTCATCACTTCTTTTGCTTTCATCGTCGTAATCAATAATATCATTGCATACAATAATATTGTCTTTCCACATGTGGCTTGTCTTTAACCATGACCTTAGAATGAAGGCTACTCTGATTAAGTTTGGTGTGACTATCGACCCTTCTTGTGTACTGTACAATGTTAGGATGGAAACATTTGATCATCTATATTTCAACTGTCCATATTCATTCAAGATTCTTGTTTATGGAAAGATTTTAACCAAAGCTGACAGTAAATCTCTAACTATGTCATTACTAGGGCAAATCAGCAGCTGTACCATATTGTTCTTTGCCTTGGTTTCACACATGTTATCCACTCTATATGGAAAGCGCGAAATACTAGGTTCCATAGAAATTCTTCTATTCCAATGAGGGCTATTATTCTTGACACTTTGAATGTGATTAAGTATAAATTACATAATTACAGGAGATTCCAAAAGTTGAAAACCAAAGTAGATTTCTGTCAGTTAAATGTGTAATTGGTTAACTGTGACATATTTGGGATCTGTCATCTAATGTTTAAGCTTCTCTCTCTTGGGGGTCCCATTTCCTATACTTTGTTCGTTGTTTTATATAAAATTTAATTTATCAACAAAAAAAAATAAAAATGCATTTGATTACTAAAATCTACTCCCCCATAAAAATTAATTTGATTGCTCTATGTTGTCTCCATTAGTGGACTTTTATTGACATTATGTAACACTACCTTCATAGATAAGAAATATAGATCACTTTCAAAATACAACAAATTTCAAAACAAGTAAATAGAAAATTAATCACTTCAAAATATTTAATAGTCTAAAATTCATAAATGAATTAAATAAAATTCTCCAAAATTTATAAAATTAATCACAACCTAAAATCAAATCAACCTAGATCGATGGTCAAATGTTCCACTTTTCACATAACCTTAAATCACCCCCGCAAACATTTTGGAAGAAAAATACAGTATAAGTCAAATGTCCAGTATGGATACAAATATATAAAAGAAATAAAATTAGAATCTAGAACTAACTGAACATAATATAGAAGATAATCTCAAATATAAATACCAACAATAACTAAAATCTCCAAAGTCTGAACAAGAGTATAAATGAATCAACAAAATTAATGAAACCAAATAAAAGACTGAATTAAAGTGGTTAAGTGGTTATTTCATACTGAGTTAAGAATAAAATAAATATATCATGTCACACAAGTAAAAGTCAAAATACTGTCATCAAATCACACATCGGACTGTGAATCAAAATGCATACAAAATTGAAAGTTGTGTTCGGCACAATATTATCAAATCACATAAATGAATAGAACAGAAATCTAGGGCCGACCCATATGCATCTCGAACAAATATATAATTGGCCAAAGCTAGCACCTAGAGCAACATACAAAAAGAATGTCGTAGACTGATCACACCATCATAGAAGGTGTTATGCATCGGTGCCTAGAAGGCATGCATGTGATACCCCCATAAATGGTTATAGCTCATGTATGCCATATCGCTTATTCTATAAAAGATATAGTATCAGAACCACAATACAAACAAAAGGGTTTTAAACTTACATGCTGAACTAAATCAAATCATAAACACAATGTCTTCAAATAAAGGTAACAACATGTACTGCTCTACAAAGATCAACAAAGTTCTATACATGAAGAACAAATTCAAAAGAGTATAAATACGAAGTTCAGAACATCTAGACCAAAATGAAACAACATAAGAATCGGTTTAACAAATCAATCTAACGAGTATGAAATTATAAACAATTAGTAAAACAAATAGATCAACATAATGAGAGTAGTGCTAGAAAAAATTATGATATTTATACAAATTATAATAGAAGGAAAGGAGTTTAAATTACAAAATAAAGTCAGAGTGCCAATAGAAATATAGAAATATAAGAAAATAGTTATAAATGAAGAAATACCACGAGATAAAAGGAATATAAGAATAATCAAATGAGCGGAGTATGAAATTTGTACTTGATAGCCAAATTCACTTATAACATATTTTACAAAATCTTAACCTCAAACGCTAACGATATACAACATGAAACCTTATTCACTGCCTAAACATATTCATTCTAACTTAAGTATACAATTTCACCTACTAATTCTAAAATATCTTTTAAACTATTTAAGGTGCTTTTAATTATTTTTCTTAGATCATTATTAATACCTCCAAGTATAAAAATTAATAGCAAAAGTAAAACCCTAATATAACAAATTATTTTTAAGCCCTCAATCCATTGTGTTGCTCATATTAATATGATTTTATAACTATTTTTAAAATTAATTAATTGTTACATAAGCTACACTTCAAATACTCTTAGCCTCAACGATCACTCCAATCGGGTTTAAAATTATTAAGTTATATATTTTTAAATATTAGAACTTGTTACTAAAAATTCTGCTATAAAAATTTCAGATCAACATTTTCTTAAAATTCATAACAATTCATACGTGAATTTTTAATGTTTCAAAATTGTTGAACATAATCTCAACTTATATAAGTATAGCATGTCTGAAATTTATAACGATTCAAAGGTCAGATTAAAATATATATGTGACGACCCCAAATCCGGGTTCTTTAACCTCGGGTTTGGTTCTCACTGTACAATACTTAACAACAATGAAATACATATATTGTATTCAAACTACGCGGAACAATACAAAAGGTTCCTTATATAAAGGCTACACTTCCCAAGGTCTATTAACCTTAAATTGTAACATTACATATCTTAAGGGAAATACAAAAGATTTACAACAGTAATTACATAACCGCAATTTAAACTAGCATGCAATTACGAAAACTAAGCATTCGCTTTCCCCTTGCCTTTGTTCGATTTAGAGCTTTCGGGATTGGCTGAAATATAGTCATGATATAGCAAGAATGAGCAACTAAATGGCTCAGCAAGTTTATAAACAACAATCATACGATATATCATGATGAAGGGAAATAACTTCAAGGTTTCAACAATAGCAATTGTGAAAGATAACAAGAATCAATGTTCAATAAAAGAAGGAATTGACTCTTTACTGCTGAGTGGTCTTTAATGACCATGAACTGCTACTAAGGTAGAACAGACATACAATGTCTGACTCCTTGTTAAAATAACGGGACACTTGAGGGGATCAGTCCTCTCATGTCCTATGTATATGCATCACATTTAGTTTTCTTGCGCGCTGTCGGGTCTCCGACAAATAAAAAAAAAATCCCCTTTAACTAGGGTTGTTCTATCTCAGTCTTACTGTAAGAATCCGCACCAGCCAATGGTTTGGATAAGCTTTTATAATATTCAATTAAATGAATTTAACATGCATTTGTCTAGCCGAAACAATTAGCTTAGACGTTCTTAAACAGTTTGCAAAAGCACTATGTGCGAATACAATAATCAATAATGATGTGAAGTAATTTTTGATAATTAATTCACTCAAAGGTCTGTCAAGTAACTACGGGTGTAGAATACTTGCTCAACAATAATTGAAATGTAAATACGGTTGAAGAATATCTGCAACAATAAATACAAGTTTAAGGGTAGAAAACTTGCCTGTCTGCACAGCTACAATAAATGTCTAGCTTTAACTACTTGCTTTGAAAGACCTAACATTAATAAAGTCGGTCTAATAATTAGCACGGCGTATTTGCATAACTATACGCTTGATAATGAACTTATTTACCGCACATAAGTACTAACACATAATTTACATTAGTCAAAACAATATTATTAACCTTATAAACCCTTAATCATATTAGGTTAATAATTTAATAAGTTAGAAAATATTTTTCTTAAGTGTTGGACACTTATTAAACCTTTAAACAACTTATTATAATTGTTTAATTAACTTCAATTTATTTTATTAACTCAATCTCTTTTTAATTACTATTTAATATTGATTAAATAGAAATTAATTAATTAACTCTAGTTATTATTTAAAATAAATAATAACTAATTGTACTTACTTATTATTTAATTATAATTAAATAATAAATAATTATTAACTTAGTTTTAACCTTCTTTAATTTAATGTTAATCAACCAAGTAATTAACCTTACATATTATTTAATTAAGAAAATTAAATAATAGTTTACTAATCTTAATCCTCTTTAATTATTATTTAATGTCAATTAAATAATAATTAATTATTTAATTAATTTTAATTATTATTTAAGGTTAAATAATAATCAAATCATTCTTATTTATTATTTAAATTAAATAATAAATTATTACTCTAATAACTCAATTTCCATTAATCGTTATTTAATGCAAATTAAATAATAATTAATTACCTAATTATCCTTATTTATTATTTAATAATATTTAAATAATAAATAATAAATTTATAAATTTTATCTCTCTTTAAGTATTATTTAATAGGCATAAAATAATAAATGCTAATTTATCATCTTTATTTATTATTAACATTTAAAATAATAAATAAATAATAAATTTATTTAACTTAACCATGGTTTAGCTAACTAGATTAATATTTAAAATATTTAAATATTAAACTTAATGAAAAATATCTTCCCCAATATTATTTTTGTATTATAATTATTTTTGTTATAATTTTAATTTAGTTTTTAAATATTTAAATTAATTAAATTTAACCCGAATGACATTTCCGTAAATAAGTCGAAATCTGAACCGAGGGCAGAATGGTAATTCTGCCAAGAAAAACACGGAGGGGCATAAAGGTAATTGCCGGAATTTTCCTTACCGCGCATGGCGCGCGTTTCTGATTCTTCGTCCCAAAACGACACCATTTTGAGAAGCCGGGAAACGGCTTCCGCGCGTACGCGCGGAGTGATTTCCCGCAGAAGCCAAACGACGTCGTTTGGCTCCGCGTTTTTTCTGCCGAATGCCTTCCGCGCATTGCGCGGACTGTTCCTATTTTTTTTTTTTTTTTCCCCTTTAGCAGATTGTGAACAGTGCTTCCGGCTACCCATTTTAAATAAAAATATACCTTCAATAAATCTTTAACTCTTCAATAAAAATCCAAAAAAATTACCAATCATCTTATATTAATTTATAACATGAAAAATTAATTTTTCATGATTTAATATCAATATTTTTTTATAAAAATTTTTACATCACATAAACTATCATAAATCATAACTTTTTGTGTATAACTTCATTTTGAGTGATTCAAACTTTGTTTTTCTCATGATTTAATGTTCTATAATATTATAACATCAAACCTAAGTTTTACAAAAATATTTTTGGTCATATATTTCAAAACTTGTTTACACACTATTAAACACATATTTTAGCATATAAAATATACCAAAATACAAACCAAACATATTAAACTCAAGCATGACATAAATATTACCACTACACATTAATAATCATATTAACATGTTTATACTAACATGATGATTTATTTAATTTAAAAACAACACTTTATTTAAAATAACTATTACCTTGATTTAATGGCTATTCTTCTTTTTCTCCCAAAGTATGTTGTGAATCTTGAAGACATAAACTAGCTTAGCACTCCTTCTCCTTCTCTTGCTCTCTCTCAAAATATTTTGCTCTCAAACTCTCTCTAGCTTGGAAAATGGGAGAAGAAAAATGACTAACACAATGCTCCTAAATTGTAAGTATACTTACAATTTGGAGAGATATAAAATCTATATCTATGAAAATTGCCATCATGAGATAACAATGATACTTACACAAGAAAGCTAGCCCATACTAAGTTGGTGAGGATTTTGTGGGAAAAGACTTTCCCAAAAATCAAAACAAGCAACCTTTGATTAAATAAATAAAAAATAAAACAAAACAAAAAACTCATTTTCTCTCTCTCATGCATGCTCTCGGCTGATCTCTCATTCTTTGTCCCAATTTGATTGTCATTTCCCATTTTTTTAAATAATAATAGTTAAATTAAGTATTTTCCAAGTGGGCCAATCATTGGGCTCTAAATTAAAATACCAATTGGGCTTCTATTAAATTGTTTGGGCTACTAAATTGTCAAATTTTATTATTCTCCACTTGGGCTACTAATTGACCCATGTTGGGCTAATTTAATAATTTACACATTAATTATTCAATCCATGATTAAATAAATAATTAGATTGAATAAATAATTAAATATTTTAACCCATTAGTATTAAATTACTAAATGGACTAATAAATATTATTATTAATATTTCACATTATTTACATTAATTAATAATCATATTAATTAATTTATTATATTTAATTCACTCATTATATTCAATTTAATTGAATATTTAATTAATAGGAAACTTATCAATTATTTTGATATTAAAACTTTAGGGTTTGTTCACTAATTTAATAACATATTAGTGACCCCCTTTAATTAATTTTAGTAATTAATTACATAATTATATAATCACATAATTAATTAATCACATAAAAAGATTTAAATAATCTCGTAAAAATAACTCGTTGGAAATTAAATTAATAATTAAATTAATGAAGATGTGGAAATTCTAGGACATTACAATATAACCCACACAATATATCATAAAAATATATGAAAACAGATTTTTAGATTTTAACTTTTACATTCAATCGAATTATATTACTTTATATAAATTCATCTTCTCTTTGTGACTATTATGATATCTAATTTCATGTCTATATTTTGTTTAGAAATAATCTCTAGTTTAAAACCCACAAAACTAAACTTAAAATTAAAATACAAAATAATATTTACCTTCTTTATGCGTCTTTCTACACATTGCACTAGCAAAGAATCTGAATTTTGAGACTTCTATAATTTTCAAAATCTTTTCATATCCTCATAAAAATTATAACTCTCGAAAAGATACACGAAATAGACTCATAAATCACTTGATTTGGAATTAATATGACTGAGTTAGGAATTTTAAAATTAGGGCTGAAAATAGTGATAATAATCAGGACATGATGTGGTTTTCATCAATTAAAGTATAAAAATAATATCAAATAATTTTTCTTTTCTCTCTAAAATTAAAGAGAACAAAAAATTGAAGAACTAGACTTTAGATTCAGGATAAGTCTACAAACACAATTTTTTTTTATATAAACTCAAACATAAACTCCATCTAGACTATTAAAAAGTGGAGCCTAACACGAATTTTTGTGTCAGCCTTGTAATACTCCGGATATTTACAAGACTTGTAGATAAGATCTTAAATGATTTGTGACGCCCCCAAATCTGGGCCCACACAGCCCAAACTTGAGTCGTCAAAAGACTACAACAAAATTATTACAACAAAGCACAACGTACAACAATACAGTGTATAATAATACACAACTAAGTCTTCACTATTATTGCCACACTATTTTACAAAACGTGAAGACTATAATAACTATTCCTCGAACCCTCACTCCATTCCCCGGCTAGACCCTGTTATGTTTTCATCTCCTGTTGAAAAACAATGGAACAAAAGAAAGGGTGAGCTCAAATAGCCCAGTAAAGAATATCATGACTAAGATAATGACGAATAAATTATCATTAGTCTTCAACAGTTGAGTTCTTGATAGAATACAATAGACTACAAGGTTTATATCAAAAACTGCAGTTAAATTCTTAAACAACGTTCAGATCAATAATAGCAGCGGAATGAGTAATCTATTAGAAGAATAATGCAGACTATAATGTCCACTCGGTTCTCTTTTTAGGAAAAACATCATCAACTTTTATCATCTGAAATATCATTAGTCAAGATAATACAAATTCACAGTTCCTGATCATAATCATGCACATCAACAGTTCATCTTTGTACTACGGGCCAAAGATATTCAATATAGCACCAACGGTCATGATTATACCAGATTCAGCCTTTGGTCATAATCATACCAAACAACAGTTCATCTTTGCACTACGGGCCAAAGAGAACATTCACCACGTGCCATAAAAGACACCGAACAGATGTATCGCCTTTAACCTATTATATCGCCTTTAACCTATCATCTGTTCAACAAATATATCACATCTGTGCCCCCGGCCACAGATATTCACAACAGCTTGATTTTTGGATGATTAGAATGATATAAATGATGAACAGAAGAAATAGGATAACAATAAGTATCGGAAGTTTACTTTGTACAGATTCAAATAATGTCCAAATTGTCAACATGATGTGGAGTGAAATTTAAAAATGATATTCAAGATCCACAGTTCAGAATAACGGTTACAATTCAATAGAAAGGTTCACGTAAATAGGAAGGTTCAGTTGAAATAATGAAGTTCAACTATTATGGAACATATAATATTTTCAGGAATTATAGAAGCAATAGTTCCATAATAAATTTCGATTTAGGAGTATGAAAGAAAATAATATCCCTTACCGTAGCAGGTTTGATTAACAAAAGGTGAAGGAAATTAATACAAAGGGTTATTCACCAACAGGCGGCAATCCGCTCCGTAAGGTTATTCCCACAATTTAATAGAATTTGAGTACAAAGAGTTATTCACCAAACAGGCGGCAATCCGCTCCGTAAGGTTATTCTCAGAGATTAATAATAAATGAATACGAAAGGTTATTCACCAACAGGCGGCAATCCGCTCCGTAAGGTTATTCCCACAATTTAATACATGGAAATAAAAGGCACATCTTATGAGTAAGAAAGAAACAATATTATTTTCGAGAATCAAATAATGATAATCCCTTACCATAGTACTTTTGAATAATGGAAGATGAAAAAGATGGTATCCCTTACTATAGTAAGTTTGAACAATAGAATATGAAAGAAGATGATATTCCTTACTTTGATATTGTGAAACAAGTTTATAGCCGAACAAATCCTTCCTTGTTTGTAGCAGTAAAGAATCTGACTTTTGAGTCTTCTAGAGTTTTTTAAAATCTCTTTATGTTTTTAAAATAATGTTACTCTCGGAAAGATAGACGACATAGACTCAAGAATCACTCAATTCGGAGTTAATATGAATGAGTTATGAATTTTCAAAACTAAGACTGAAAATAGTGACGAAAATCAGAATAGGTTACGGTTTTTAGTATTTTAAGACATGAAGATGATTTCAGATGACTTTTCTTCCTTCTTCAAAGTTGTAGAGGACGAAAAACTGAAGAGACAGGCTTTTAATTCATTAAATTCTGACAAATAATGAATTTACTACGATTTTTCGAAAGAGTTACTCTACATAAGAAAATTCCACTCGGGAATTCAAAGAAGAATGCAAAAGATTTCAAAACTAGGAATGACTTAAGAACACTTAGAGAGAACTTACACAAAAAGTATTTAGAGAGAGAAAGAAAGAACAAGTAAGGAAGTTTATGAAAAATCCTTAAGTTAAGGCTTCTATTTATAGCCAAAAATCTTATCATTCATTTAATCTAAACCATTCATTTAAAGATCATCTTTTAATCTACACCATCCATTTCAAATATTATATTATCTTTAATCTACACCATTCATTTCATATCACCTAATAATCACCTAACTTTATATTATAAACAAATCAATTTAATTATTCAACAATAATTCACACTTTAATCTACACCATTCATTTCATATCACCTAATAATCACCTAACTTTATATTATAAACAAATCAATTCAATTATTCAACAATAATTCACACTTTAATCTACACCATTCATTTCATATCACATAATAATCACCTAACTTTATATTATAAACAAATCAATTCAATTATTCAACAATAATTCACACTTTAATCTACACCATTCATTTCATATCACCTAATAATCACCTAACTTTATATTATAAACAAATAACTTTATCAATTCAATTATTATGACTAATTGTTATAAATACAGTATAGTTAGCTCTTAGATATCAAGTCAATAAATTAATGAAATACAACTGTTTAAATAACATCATAATAGAGATAACAATAATGTAAAATAAAGCATACGTTACTGTGTAATGACAATTATTGATTCAATAATGTGAATTACTGTGCATATGTTACTGTGACAATTATTAGGTTCAATAATTTTAAAAACAGTGCAACAACAATTATTGACTCAATGATATAAAATACAGTGTAATGACAATTATTAAATCAATAATGCAAAATACTGTGTAACAACAATTATTGAATTGATAATATAAAATATTATGCAGTGACAATTATCGATGAAATGATGCGTAACAGTTACGGTGTCAATTATCAGACCAAAAATATGAGACACTATGCAATACCGTGTGTTACTGTAGAGTACCGAGTGCTACAGAAAATACCAATAACTACCGTATGCTACTATTCTTTTATCACCGGTATTTTAACAGTTCCGTTGACTATTTTTATTTAAAAAGGTTATTTCTGTCGTTTTCTATATCCGACAAATATTCCGTTGTGGGGTCCACCAATAATTTATTATTTCGGCGCCGTCGTACGGCACGAATATTCCCCGACCAAACGAATATTCCCCGACAAAGCGAATATTGTCCGACAAAATAAAATTTGCACATAACATCCTTAACTTTTAACTTTATCGATTTAACCACTTACTGTTTAAAAAATATCTATATGAAGAAAAATTAAATTTTGTATTTCATAAAATTCGGGGTCTTACAACCTCCCCTCCTTATGAAATTTCGTCCCCGAAATTGACATACCTGACATATCGAAGAGGTAAGGATACTTAGATTTCATCTCAGATTCTAGCTCCCAGGTCATTTCCTCAGTATCTTGGTTCCTCCATAAAACCTTAACTTGAGGTATAACCTTTGAGCGTAGGATCTGCTCCTTCTTATCCAGGATCTTATCAGGTACCTCCTCGTATGTTAAATCCTCTGCTATAACGTCTGGTTCTAACTCAATGACGTGGTTTGGGTCCTTCACATATTTACGTAACATAGATATGTGAAAAACGTTATGGATGCGAGACATACTTGGTGGTAGGGCTAGTCTGTAGGCTACGGTTCCTATTCGATCAAGGATTTCAAATAGGCCAATAAATCGAGGGTTAAGCTTTCCTCTCTTTCCGAATCTCGTAACCCCTTTCCATGGAGAAACACGTAAAAATACATGATCTCCGACGTTGAAACTTTCGTCTCTCCGATGAAGATCAGCATAACTCTTTTGTCGTTCTTGTGCGGTCTGTATTCGTTGTCGGATCATTTGGATCTTTTCGGTTGTCAAGCGTACCAACTCGGGTCCCAACAATTTTGCTTCTCCTACCTCATTCCAACATATTGGAGAGCGACACTTCCTTCCATACAATGCCTCGAATGGAGCCATGCCTATGCTTGCTTGGTAACTGTTGTTGTAAGAAAATTCCACCAACGGCAAGTACTTATCCCATCTTCCTTTGAAGTCTAATACACAAAGTCTCAAAAGATCTTCGAGGGTCTGGATCGTCCTTTCCGATTGTCTGTCCGTTTGAGGATGGTATGCAGAACTAAAACGTAGTTCAGTGCCCATAGCTTTTTGTAGATTGATCCAAAAGCGTGAAGTGAATCTAGGATCTCGATCAGAAACTATGGAAACTGGCATGCCATGCAATCTCACGATCTCATTTATGTACATACCGGCAAGACGTTCAAGTGAAAAGTTTTCTCGTATAGGCAAGAAATGAGCAGATTTGGTCAATCTATCTACTATCACCCAAATTGCATCTAAGCCTTGAGAAACTTTTGGAAGACCCGTCACGAAGTCCATATTGATGTGTTCCCACTTCCATTCGGGAACTTCAAGTGATTGTAATGGACCTTTAGGAACTTGATGTTCTGCCTTGACACGTTGACAAGTTAGGCACCTTGAGATAAACTCCGCAATCTCTCTTTTCATATTGTTCCACCAAAATGTATGTCGAAGATCTCGATACATCTTGGTACCTCCTGGGTGGATTACAAACGGCGTGTTGTGTGCCTCCATCATGATTTTATGCTTTAATTCAGGATCGTTAGGAACACAGAGTCGAGAGTTGACTCGAAGTATTCCTTTCTCGTCGATTCTTGCTTCGGGAATGGCACCTTCTTGTACTTTCTTTATCATGTTTATCAGTTCCGGATCGGTAGCTTGAGCAACTTTAATTTTATCGATTAAAGTTGGTTCTACTCGCACGTGAGCAATCTTCGAGTGGGTCCCTGGTGTCTTTAGCTCTATCTCCATCTTTTGCAAGTCGTACAAAATACACTTTTGTGTTGTTAGCAGTGCACTTGTACTTGCATAAGATTTTCTGCTCAAAGCGTCAGCTACAACGTTCGCCTTTCCCGGGTGATACTAGATTGTGTGGTCATAATCCTTTAACAGCTCAAGCCAACGTCGTTGTCGCATGTTGAGTTCCTTCTGGGTGAAGAAATACTTGAGACTTTTATGATCCGTATAGATATCCACTTTTTCTCCGTACAAGTAGTGTCTCCAGATCTTCAACGCGAAAACGACTGCTGCCAACTCTAGATCATGAGTAGGATAATTTTTCTCATAATCTTTGAGTTGTCGAGAGGCGTAGGCTATAACCTTTCCATGTTGCATAAGGACACAGCCTAGACCTTTGCCAGAAACATCGCTGTAGATAACAAATTCTCCTGATCCTGATGGTATGGTCAGAACAGGAGCTGAAACCAGTCTCTTCTTGAGTTCTTGGAAACTTTTCTCGCATTCCTCGCTCCATATGAATTTTGTACTAGAATGAATGATACCGATATCTAGTAATTAAACTTTCAACTCTTGGTGTTCTATGGGAGCCATTTGGTATGGGACTTTAAAAATGGGCTTAGTGCCGGGTTCAAGATCGATACAGAATTCAATTTCACGGTTTGGGGTAAGCCAGAAAGTTCCTCAGAAAAAACGTCAGGAAACTCATTAACAATGGGAATATCATTCAAGTTTGACGTGTTTTTGTTCAAATCAGTGACATGAGCTAAAAAGGCTTGACATCCGTTTTTCAATAAACGAATGGCTTTATGGCTAGAAATAACAGTTATAGATTTCAATGGTTTAGTTGTTTGAATTTGCATGACAGGTTGATTAGGAATATGAAAACTAATAATCTTATGAAAACAATCAATTTTAGCATGATGGGTAGTCAACCAATCAATTCCTAAAATCACATCAAATTCACGCATCTCCAAAGAAATAAGGTCAACAGGTAATGTGAGGTTGTTGATTTGAACCAGGCAAGATTTATAGATAGTAAATGTAATAGGTATTTCTCCCAATGAGGTTTCAACTGATAAGACAAGATTTAAGTTTTCAATAGTCAAATTTAAACGTTGAGTACATATAGGTGAGATAAAAGAGTGGATAGAGCCAGTATCTAATATGGCATAGACTTCACGAGAATTTATGAATAGCTTACCGGTTATCACCTCATTCGGTTTCTTGACTGTTATCGTCAAATCGAATCCCGAATACTTCATTCGGATCTTCACGTATTTCAACCATGGGAATACCACTGAATAATTTTCTAGCAAACTGTTTCTCGGGTTCATCAACTTCATCAGTAGTAAGGTACCAATGATTTCCATTAAAATAGTATTTTCGATAGACTGCAGTTTCCACGATAGTGACTAACTTAACCTGAATTCCTCTAAATTGTAACGCCCAAAAGTATAGAAACATCATTTTTAAATAATCTTGAAAATCATAGCTGGAACACCATAAATCCCAAAGACTAATATGAAAAGTCCATATATTCTGATCCTTTGTTATAGAGCATAACCATGTGATATCACTCTCCCAAATAGTGAGTAAATTAAAGGCAATAATTTCCGCAAGTTCGTTACTTTCTTTAATTGCTTCTAAGAATGGATCTGGAACGACTGTAGCAGAGCTTTCACCTTCATCCTTACTGGATAGAACACGCATAATTTTTGCCTTAGGCAAATGATTCAACTCTGAGTTTGTAAGAAGATTATTCGTCGCCTCTTGTTTTGCAGCTACATTTGTTTCGGTAATTTCATAGTTAACCTCCTGATTTCCAGATGCCATAATTAACTGTGGTCACAAAATAAATGTTAGTTCAAATAAACTGACTCATCACTTCATGTTCCTACATTCAAATAGGCTCATTAGAAAAAAAAAAAAAAAAAAAAAAAAAAAAAATCTAATTTAGGTAGGACACACTAGTGATTGATTCTATTCGTCTCTCCCCTCCTAGTTCTACCCCAGATCTCCAATTTAGGTAGGACACACTAGTGATTGATTCTATTCGTCTCTCCCCTCCTAGTTCTACCCCAGATCTCCATTAAAGACCATATCCCTAAGCTCTGATGCCAACTGTGACGCCCCCAAATCTGGGCCCACACAGCCCAAACTTGAGTCGTCAAAAGACTACAACAAAATTATTACAACAAAGCACAACGTACAACAATACAGTGTATAATAATACACAACTAAGTCTTCACTATTATTGCCACACTATTTTACAAAACGTGAAGACTATAATAACTATTCCTTGAACCCTCACTCCATTCCCCGGCTAGACCCTGTTATGTTTTCATCTCCTGTTGAAAAACAATGGAACAAAAGAAAGGGTGAGCTCAAATAGCCCAGTAAAGAATATCATGACTAAGATAATGACGAATAAATTATCATTAGTCTTCAACAGTTGAGTTCTTGATAGAATACAATAGACTACAAGGTTTATATCAAAAACTGCAGTTAAATTCTTAAACAACGTTCAGATCAATAATAGCAGCGGAATGAGTAATCTATTAGAAGAATAATGCAGACTATAATGTCCACTCGGTTCTCTTTTTAGGAAAAACATCATCAACTTTTATCATCTGAAATATCATTAGTCAAGATAATACAAATTCACAGTTCCTGATCATAATCATGCACATCAACAGTTCATCTTTGTACTACGGGCCAAAGATATTCAATATAGCACCAACGGTCATGATTATACCAGATTCAGCCTTTGGTCATAATCATACCAAACAACAGTTCATCTTTGCACTACGGGCCAAAGAGAACATTCACCACGTGCCATAAAAGACACCGAACAGATGTATCGCCTTTAACCTATTATATCGCCTTTAACCTATCATCTGTTCAACAAATATATCATATCTGTGCCCCCGGCCACAGATATTCACAACAGCTTGATTTTTGGATGATTAAAATGATATAAATGATGAACAGAAGAAATAGGATAACAATAAGTATCGGAAGTTTACTTTGTACAGATTCAAATAATGTCCAAATTGTCAACATGATGTGGAGTGAAATTTAAAAATGATATTCAAGATCCACAGTTCAGAATAACGGTTACAATTCAATAGAAAGGTTCACGTAAATAGGAAGGTTCAGTTGAAATAATGAAGTTCAACTATTATGGAACATATAATATTTTCAGGAATTATAGAAGCAATAGTTCCATAATAAATTTCGATTTAGGAGTATGAAAGAAAATAATATCCCTTACCGTAGCAGGTTTGATTAACAAAAGGTGAAGGAAATTAATACAAAGGGTTATTCACCAACAGGCGGCAATCCGCTCCGTAAGGTTATTCCCACAATTTAATAGAATTTGAGTACAAAGAGTTATTCACCAAACAGGCGGCAATCCGCTCCGTAAGGTTATTCTCAGAGATTAATAATAAATGAATACGAAAGGTTATTCACCAACAGGCGGCAATCCGCTCCGTAAGGTTATTCCCACAATTTAATACATGGAAATAAAAGGCACATCTTATGAGTAAGAAAGAAACAATATTATTTTCGAGAATCAAATAATGATAATCCCTTACCATAGTACTTTTGAATAATGGAAGATGAAAAAGATGGTATCCCTTACTATAGTAAGTTTGAACAATAGAATATGAAAGAAGATGATATTCCTTACTTTGATATTGTGAAACAAGTTTATAGCCGAACAAATCCTTCCTTGTTTGTAGCAGTAAAGAATCTGACTTTTGAGTCTTCTAGAGTTTTTTAAAATCTCTTTATGTTTTTAAAATAATGTTACTCTCGGAAAGATAGACGACATAGACTCAAGAATCACTCAATTCGGAGTTAATATGAATGAGTTATGAATTTTCAAAACTAAGACTGAAAATAGTGACGAAAATCAGAATAGGTTACGGTTTTTAGTATTTTAAGACATGAAGATGATTTCAGATGACTTTTCTTCCTTCTTCAAAGTTGTAGAGGACGAAAAACTGAAGAGATAGGCTTTTAATTCATTAAATTCTGACAAATAATGAATTTACTACGATCTTTCGAAAGAGTTACTCTACATAAGAAAATTCCACTCGGGAATTCAAAGAAGAATGCAAAAGATTTCAAAACTAGGAATGACTTAAGAACACTTAGAGAGAACTTACACAAAAAGTATTTAGAGAGAGAAAGAAAGAACAAGTAAGGAAGTTTATGAAAAATCCTTAAGTTAAGGCTTCTATTTATAGCCAAAAATCTTATCATTCATTTAATCTAAACCATTCATTTAAAGATCATCTTTTAATCTACACCATCCATTTCAAATATTATATTATCTTTAATCTACACCATTCATTTCATATCACCTAATAATCACCTAACTTTATATTATAAACAAATCAATTTAATTATTCAACAATAATTCACACTTTAATCTACACCATTCATTTCATATCACCTAATAATCACCTAACTTTATATTATAAACAAATCAATTCAATTATTCAACAATAATTCACACTTTAATCTACACCATTCATTTCATATCACATAATAATCACCTAACTTTATATTATAAACAAATCAATTCAATTATTCAACAATAATTCACACTTTAATCTACACCATTCATTTCATATCACCTAATAATCACCTAACTTTATATTATAAACAAATAACTTTATCAATTCAATTATTATGACTAATTGTTATAAATACAGTATAGTTAGCTCTTAGATATCAAGTCAATAAATTAATGAAATACAACTGTTTAAATAACATCATAATAGAGATAACAATAATGTAAAATAAAGCATACGTTACTGTGTAATGACAATTATTAATTCAATAATGTGAATTACTGTGCATATGTTACTGTGACAATTATTAGGTTCAATAATTTTAAAAACAGTGCAACAACAATTATTGACTCAATGATATAAAATACAGTGTAATGACAATTATTAAATCAATAATGCAAAATACTGTGTAACAACAATTATTGAATTGATAATATAAAATATTATGCAGTGACAATTATCGATGAAATGATGCGTAACAGTTACGGTGTCAATTATCAGACCAAAAATATGAGACACTATGCAATACCGTGTGTTACTGTAGAGTACCGAGTGCTACAGAAAATACCAATAACTACCGTATGCTACTATTCTTTTATCACCGGTATTTTAACAGTTCCGTTGACTATTTTTATTTAAAAAGGTTATTTCTGTCGTTTTCTATATCCGACAAATATTCCGTTGTGGGGTCCACCAATAATTTATTATTTCGGCGCCGTCGTACGGCACGAATATTCCCCGACCAAACGAATATTCCCCGACAAAGCGAATATTGTCCGACAAAATAAAATTTGCACATAACATCCTTAACTTTTAACTTTATCGATTTAACCACTTACTGTTTAAAAAATATCTATATGAAGAAAAATTAAATTTTGTATTTCATAAAATTCGGGGTCTTACATGATTAATTAAATATTAAGGTTTAAAACCTAGAGTTGGATAAGTGAGATGTATAAAAAATTAGTAAACATTTTTTTTATCTAATTTATTTGTTAAGGATTAAATGTAAGAAATATGAGTTATAAAAATTTAAAACCTGTAAGTGATTAAAAGTATAATAAATGTAAAGTAATATAATACCTTTAAAACATGATAAGATTATTTGACGAAATAGTTTATGTGAGAATGAATATGACTCAAGTAAATTACTATGGCAAGGTAACTAAATATAAATGATAAGCCCAAAGACCAAAGATGTGGTTAATTGGTTGACTAAATAAATTAATATATATATATATATATATATATTATGATGATATATATATTGGTGTATGTATATATGTATTTGTGTATATACATATATAGGTATGTATGTGTATATTTATTTATCAATAAATAAAAGTCAAAATAATTTAATTAGAACTAGTGGACTAGATCAAGAGGATTATATGTGTTAACCCAATATGAAAATACTTGTATGAAAGTGGGTAATTAAATAATAAGCTCAAGTGATATGTTAAAAGATAGTCTATGAGGTAAACTAATATAAGTCTAATTAAATTATAGTGACAAGTATTGTATGTAATGGTGTGGTAGTTCAATTGAATTAATTACTTAGCCCAAGTTATTAGAGATGTATGAGTTGTGTTAGGTAGCCCAAACAATTTAAATGAAGTGCCCAATAAAAGTTATATGATGAGTCCAAACAATTTAAAGTAGAGTCCAAATATTTTAAGTATTGATGAGTGTAGGAAATTAACTAATATAGGGTTAATTGAATAATCCTGGTTGGTAGGCAAGATGGAGAATTAACTACATATTGGTTATGTGACGCCCCCAAATCTGGGCCCACACAGCCCAAACTTGAGTCGTCAAAAGACTACAACAAAATTATTACAACAAAGCACAACGTACAACAATACAGTGTATAATAATACACAACTAAGTCTTCACTATTATTGCCACACTATTTTACAAAACGTGAAGACTATGATAACTATTCCTCGGACCCTCACTCCATTCCCCGGCTAGACCCTGTTATGTTTTCATCTCCTGTTGAAAAACAATGGAACAAAAGAAAGGGTGAGCTCAAATAGCCCAGTAAGAAATATCATGACTAAGATAATGACGAATAAATTATCATTAGCCTTCAACAGTTGAGTTCTTGATAGAATACAATAGACTACAAGGTTTATATCAAAAACTGTAGTTAAATTCTTAAACAATGTTCAGATCAATAATAGCAGCGGAATGAGCAATCTATTAGAAGAATAATGCAGACTATAATGTCCACTCGCTTCTCTTTTTCGTAAAAACATCATCAACTTTTATCATCTGAAATACCATTAATCATGATAATATAAATTCACAGTTCCTGATCATAATCATGCACATCAACAGTTCATCTTTGCACTACGGGCCAAAGATATTCAATATAGCACCAACGGTCATGATTATACCAGATTCAGCCTTTGGTCATAATCATACCAAACAACAGTTCATCTTTGCACTACGGGCCAAAGAGAACATTCACCACGTGCCATAAAAGACACCGAACAGATGTATCGCCTTTAACCTATTATATCGCCTTTAACCTATCATCTGTTTAACAAATATATCACATCTGTGCCCCCGGCCACAGATATTCACAACAGCTTGATTTTTGGATGATTAGAATGATATAAATGATGAACAGAAGAAATAGGATAACAATAAGTATCGGAAGTTTACTTTGTACAGATTCAAATAATGTCCAAATTGTCAACATGATGTGGAGTGAAATTTAAAAATGATATTCAAGATCCACAGTTCAGAATAACGGTTACAATTCAATAGAAAGGTTCACGTAAATAGGAAGGTTCAGTTGAAATAATGAAGTTCAACTATTATGGAACATATAATATTTTCAGGAATTATAGAAGCAATAGTTCCATAA
This sequence comes from Hedera helix, assembly GCA_947179155.2. Lineage (NCBI taxonomy): Eukaryota > Viridiplantae > Streptophyta > Magnoliopsida > Apiales > Araliaceae > Hedera > Hedera helix. Next base: position 44,281,468 of record OX359274.1, read on the forward strand.
TAAATTTCGATTTAGGAGTATGAAAGAAAATAATATCCCTTACCGTAGCAGGTTTGATTAACAAAAGGTGAAGGAAATTAATACAAAGGGTTATTCACCAACAGGCGGCAATCCGCTCCGTAAGGTTATTCCCACAATTTAATAGAATTTGAGTACAAAGAGTTATTCACCAAACAGGCGGCAATCCGCTCCGTAAGGTTATTCTCAGAGATTAATAATAAATGAATACGAAAGGTTATTCACCAACAGGCGGCAATCCGCTCCGTAAGGTTATTCCCACAATTTAATACATGGAAATAAAAGGCACGTCTTATGAGTAAGGAAGAAACAATATTATTATCGAGAATCAAATAATGATAATCCCTTACCATAGTACGTTTGAATAATGGAAGAAGAAAAAAATGGTATCCCTTACCTCAACACGTGACTGGATATTGATTTAAATGAGGTTGATTAACTTGAACAGTACACGTATACTTATAGATCTTCACAAATACTCAAGATGACTTAAGCACACTTAGAGAGAACTTTCACAAGAAGTATTTAGAGAGAGAAAGAAAGAACAAGTAAGGAAGTTTATGAAAAATTCTTAAGTTAAGACTTCTATTTATAGCCAAAAATCTTATCATTCATTTAATCTAAACCATTCATTTAAAGATCATCTTTTAATCTACACCATCCATTTCAAATATTATATTATCTTTAATCTACACCATTCATTTCATATCACCTAATAATCACCTAACTTTATATTATAAACAAATCAATTTAATTATTCAACAATAATTCACACTTTAATCTACACCATTCATTTCATATCACCTAATAATCACCTAACTTTATATTATAAACAAATCAATTCAATTATTCAACAATAATTCACACTTTAATCTACACCATTCATTTCATATCACCTAATAATCACCTAACTTTATATTATAAACAAATAACTTTATCAATTCAATTATTATGATTAATTGTTATAAATACAGTATAGTTAGTTCTTAGATATCAAGTCAATAAATTAATGAAATACAACTGTTTAAATAACATCATAATAGAGATAACAATAATGTAAAATAAAGCATACGTTACTGTGTAATGACAATTATTGATTCAATAATGTGAATTACTGTGCATATGTTACTGTGACAATTATTAGGTTCAATAATTTTAAAAACAGTGCAACAACAATTATTGACTCAATGATATAAAATACAGTGTAATGACAATTATTAAATCAATAATGCAAAATACTGTGTAACAACAATTATTGAATTGATAATATAAAATATTATGCAGTGACAATTATCGATGAAATGATGCGTAACAGTTACGGTGTCAATTATCAGACCAATAATATGAGACACTATGCAATACCGCGTGTTACTGTAGAGTACCGAGTGCTACAGAAAATACCAATAACTACCGTATGCTACTATTCTTTTATCACCGGTATTTTAACAGTTCCGTTGACTATTTTTATTTAAAAAGATTATTTCTGTCGTTTTCTATATCCGACAAATATTCCGTTGTGGGGTCCACCAATAATTTGTTATTTCGGCGCCGTCGGACCAAACGAATATTCCCCGACAAAGCGAATATTGTCCGACAAAATAAAATTTGCACATAACATCCTTAACTTTTAACTTTATCGATTTAACCACTTACTGTTTCAAAAAATATATATATGAAGAAAAATTAAATTTTGTATTTCATAAAATTCGGGGTCTTACAGGTTAATTGCTAGATAAATAAATATGAATATGAGAATTAATTATAGATGAGTTAATTGAGTAACCATAGGTGATAAATAAGTTAAAACTTTAACTATACATTGGTTAGTTGCTAATAAAATGTGTAGCTACATAATTATATATATACATGATAGATGATAATTAACTAAGGTGAGGTTGGTAGTTTCACATTGAGTTAGTTATTAGAAATAAGTAACCTTACATGAGTTAATTGTTTGAAGATGTATTAATATATATATATATATATATATATATATATATATAGAGAGAGAGAGAGAGAGAGAGAGAGAGAGAAAGAGAATTGATCAAGCTTGGGTTAGTGTAATAACCCTAGGTCATGAATAGGTAAAGTTAACTATGTTTGAGTTTATTGGTGTAAGAATATATATACAACATATATGTAATAAAATTATAAGTATTATGTGTGTGTATATATATATATATATATATATATATATATAGATGTGGGTGTTTGGTTTTTGTTGTTTACACTCAACCAAGGGGTGATTCACCAACCCTAGTCAATTAAGATGGTCAATTCCCAAAAGTTATGAATTTATGTTTGTAGAGAATTAATCATTGTTGGGTTATTTGTTAACCCTAAGTGGTAATAAAAATAAAACATTAATCAATGCTAGTGTTAAGTGTTAGCATATATATATATATATATACTTGATTGTAGAGAATTAACCTTACTTGTGTTAATTGATGAAAAATGATAAAATAAGTATATCTATTGATATGATGAGTTTAGACCATGGTTGGGTGTGTGGACTAACTTAAGTCACTTGATGTGTTAGTAAGTTAACCATATTATGGTTAATTGTTGGGAGAAGTATAGATATGTAAATATATAAATAAAATGAGCTTTAACTAAGGTGGGGTATTTGAGTAACCAAAGTTAAGTGTAGTATTTTAACCCTAGGTCTTATGAAGAATTAGAAAGTTAATCACGTGTGGGTTAAGTGTTGGTGTTTTGCTTACCAACTACCCAACCACCCTAATCAATCAAGTTTTCATTCTTGGTGATCAATCAATGAGTCAATCACATAGTCAATTATGTAGTCATTCACTAAAATAGTAAACATGAATTAAACTTTTAATTCACCTATGTTAGTTGATTAGTGGATGATAAGTGGGGTTAGTTGAGTTTATAAATAGAAGCTAGCAAGTATTGTGCAAATGTTATTCATTTGTTTATTTCACCAAAGGGGTAAGCTAGAGCGTAAAATAGAAATGATTAGAATTCTATCTAACATTCTTTAAATCCAACTAGAAAATAATATATGAGTTATCAAAATCCCAATGAACTCTTTAATTCTAAATAAATCAAAATTTCAATAATCAACTAAAATAATTTAACTTTTCAAATAAAAAAAAATAGTAACTTACTATTTTACTTCAGTTTCCCTTTTAAAAAAAAATTAAATTAATATTTAATTATATAAAAATTCTGGGATATTACAATTTATATGCAGCTTATGGACAAAACCAACTTGTGAAATATAATTATCACTATAAAATATATCCTATATGTGTTTACTAAAACTAAACATTATAGTGCTAAAAAATCTTTCATATCATTCAGACTTTGGATATGTTTGATTATTGACGTTTAAAGCGTTTATATCGATAATATTTAGTGTGTTTGAACCTTTAAACATATTACATTATTTTTGGAATTACATTTGAATCTCAAAAGCCCTAACGCAACGTTTACGAGTTAAATAAGTTACGTTTAAAATAAATTATTTATAAATAAATATAACGCGTTTTCAACCTTGTAAACGAACAAATATTTCATATACGCTAAATTGCTAATCAAGAAAGTTCTTTGGCTATTTGGACAATTGGTGAGGGGAATGAATTATTGAGGAGTCCTATTCAACAGAGAGATGGATTGGCACGTATTGACGAAGTGATGTGTGTTTTCTAAACATACTTTGGTTTAGTGCTCCATTTGTTTCAAGAATAATATTTTGCAAAAAATATTGTCTGTATTTTTTTCCATCCATAACCGAATAAAGATATTAAATCTAAGATATTTTCAGCCAAAAAAATAATAATATCATTATCAGTTATGTTTGATATCATCTTTCACCAACTGACTGATGTCTAGCTTGTTAGTATTCTTATTCATTTTTACTTTTTTCTTTTAGCAAAACAACTATTTATGAAACAAATTTGCAACTCGAGTAAGGCATGAGCTTGCTTTTTTATATGTTTTTTTTTACGTAGTGTAAAATACCTTTTTCTTTTTTTGTTGATTGGGATTTTATTTTAGGTTCGTTGTTTTTTAATAGTTATTTACTAATTTAATGATCAATCAAATGAATTCAATTGTAAAATCCTTTTTTAGATTATTGTTATTATTATCATTATTATAGGTTTTGATTGATATAATAATATTATACACGAATGAGTAATATACTATATTTTTGGTCAGTCCAGTTGATGCATAGAGCTGAGCAAAAAATGAATAAAATCGAATAATCAAACTGAATCATATTTTTTTACCCGAATTATTTTGGTTATTCAGATATATTCGATTATAACAGTTTCACAATTAGATATTCGATTTCGATTTTGGATATGAAAACTAGACTATTCGGGTAACCGATTAACTAAATTAAATTTTTTTAAAAAGAAAATATTATTTTTAATTAGACTTTGATACATTTTGTTCTATTAATTATGTACTTATATATTGTTAATTTGAAATTATTAAACTAGTCTATAAATTATTATGCTTGTAAATTATGGTTAAATATTGTTTGAAAATTTTATTGGGAAATTTCAAATAAAATTTTTTGTTTGGTAAAAATAGTTTCATATTTCGGTTATATACTGAATAATCGAATAGTATAATTCGATTATTCAGGTTTCAGTTAATACATATTTCAGATATTTATTTGGATAATAAAATTGTGTAAAATTTGATATTCGGTTATAATCAAATAGACAATTCAGTTCGATTATAACTAAATACTCACTCTTACTGATGCATATATTGGGTCAGTCTAACTTGATGCAAAAAATTTGAATATACAAAATAGATATTAATAACCAACCATATTAATTGATCTTCTCTTGGATTGTTATATATATATATATATATATATATATATATATATATATATATATATATATATATATATATATATATATATATATATATAGTATAATTGACTTAAAATGTATTTATTATAATTTTAAAACGAAAAGAATAAAATTTTTATAAAAATATTATGCACAAATTAAAAGGAAAATCCAAGAATTCCGATATGGTTACTCAATCAAAATCAGCATAGCTCAAACAATACTCTTCTTTAGGTAGGTTTATGTAACTTTGGCATTAAATATTCGGACACAAACAGAAGAAATCCAAATACTAGTATTACATAAGCATATGTAACAACAGTACTCCGTTATAACTGTATGAGTCTCTTGCTTTCACGTTTACAAACATCCCATTCCATCTCATCCCATCCTATCCCATTTAAAACGTCATCGTTTTACATCACTCTTCCGCTCTTAGAGATAGGGGTGAGCATTCGAATAAAATCGAAAATCGAATACCGAATAGTGAAAATCAAATACCGAATTTTGTTCACTTTTACTATCCGAATTTTGGAATAATTGAATTTTCGAATAACCGAATTTACTATTCAGTTATTCGGTTAATACCCGAATTAGAGTTTCATAATTAAAAATACAACAGACAATTAAAGTTAACATAACCTAGAAAATTTGAAAATGCAGTGGAAAATTCGGGTATCAAGTATCCTGAGCAGAGGAAATTCGGGCATCAATGTATGTGCTCCTCTGTTGTTGAACAGAGGAGTTCAAGTATCCTGAGCAATTAACTTGTTTAAGCAACCATATTCACAATATGTTTTGCTTCAAATAGGCAAGAGTTTCCGTCATTAACCACACACCAAATATATGTTAGAAAGAAATAAAGAGGATACAATGCATATATGATATAGTGTACTGTTAAACTGGTTTAAGGTCTAAGGGCGTAAGTTTTTTTTTTTAAAAAATCTGAATCGGTTATTCGGTTATCCGAAATAATAAAAATTAATATCCAAACCTGAAATCGAAAATCGAAAATTAATTCGGATATAACCGAATATGAAAAATAACTGAAAAACCAAAATATTTCAGTTAATTTTTTTTTGATTATATTCGGTTATATCCATTTTTTGCTCACCCCTACTTAGAGATTTGAAGTCACATGTTTTTCATCTGAAGTGTTGTTATTTGTTACGAAAGCTTATGTCAAATCAACTTAGAAATAATGAAATACATCATTAAAAATAATGCTAAAATTAATCCACCATATTATATACAACATCTGTTCTAAAATTAAAAATATAATATAATTTTTGAAATCAAATGACGACAAATTAAACTTTAAAATTGATATGACTTATAAGAGTTTAGAATAAAATAAATTTTATAATTAATAATTTTTGTCATATACTGTACAATTATAATAATTGTATCAACTAAAATTAAATAAATACACATCAATTTAAAGTTTAATATATTGTCATTTGATCTAAAAAATTAAATTGTATCTATAATTTTGAAACGAATAAAATATTTGCGTATAAGAATTGCTGCTTATATATTTTTCACGTAAGTGATAACAAAAAGCGTTGATATACAAAATTGTAAGATATATTATTATATTTGTTTTTATCTTGTATCGATATTAGCCTACTTCGCACACACATTTATATTTTTTTTTCTTTTTAAATTTAAACATTATAAATTAAATAAAAATAATTAGTAAGAACAATTGCATCATTTAATCATCAAATTAAGATATTACTGAGTAAATAAAAATTCATTTATTCAGCATAATTATTTTTATATAAGAAAAACATGTCCATATGTAAGTATGCACATGCTAACATCATTTTGATGTATTAATCTCATAATACATAAAATTAATAAAAAAAAATTTGCTCCCTAACTGTATGTGTATTCATAATCAATATATTCTGGGCCTCACGCTAAGCAAAAAGTCATAAGTTCAAACCGCGTGAGTGTGTGAGTGAAATTAATAAATAAATAGAAAATAGAAAAATTCATTTTTAAGCACCAGATACGAAAAATATATTTTTTTTCTCTCATTTTCAAACACCGAAAATACAATATTTTATAGAAAATATTTTTTGAAATAGATTTTTCCTAATTCAAACGGAGCATTAGTGCAACAAGCTAATTTTTCATCAAGAAAAATATCTGCCATGGACGATTGAGATTAATCCAGTTGGACCCTACCACTAACAAATAAATATTAGGTAATTTACATATGGTAGTACATTTTTAGAAATAATTACAATAATAGTACATCCATAAAATAATTACAAAAATAATACATTTCCTCATATTTATTTACAAAATTAATATATTATATTTAGTATCCCTTAATTTAGGTGGATATTTTAAATTTTAAATTTTAAATATCTTCATTGACATCCTTATCATACAAAAGAAACAAAAATTTATTTCTTCAAAATTCATCCACCAGCCTCCTGTTTTTGTAATTATTTTATGTGTGTTTTATTTTTGTAATTACTTTCTAATTGTTGTATACTAGTGTTAAGGACCCACAATATTACATGGCATGAGCTGGGATTAATCTAGTTGGACCCAACCACTAACTAAGAGAAAAATGCACAGATCATGCCAATGACAAAATATCTGGGCAACACCAAGGCTCTTACCAATAGAGTCCCAACAGAATCTCCTTCAATAGAACCCAATCCAGCCCAACCCAACCCCACTTCATTCGCTCATTCCACACCGTCTCGGCCCACAAACTTGGAGTTAATTTAGAGAGAAAAAAAATCAGATGACTCGACAGCTGCTATCACTTCTACTCTTAGATTATATTTATTTATAAAAATTATATTTGAGATTAAATTATTTATTTTAATTTAATATTATTTTAAATTTTATTTATTTCATAATAAAGAATTAATAATCCTTTAAATAGTCGTATAAATTATTATTTTTATCATTTTAAAACTATTAATGAGAGATTATATAATCTTATAATAAATTTGAGATTAATAATTCCCTCATTTTAAGTTATTAAATAGTTTTATGAGATTAATAGTTCAACATGAAGAATTAATAATCCTTCCTTAAAAAATAAAATAATTTTAAATTAATACAAATAGTTCGATCTATTTTGTAAATAAATAGTGATCGCCTGTACCTTCTCCGATGAGAATCCGATCAGACAAGTAGTATTCGACGGTTTACGTGAAGTCGAAGCCTCCGTTCTCCAAGTCATCGGCAATACTCGCCACGCTATCTCCTTCGTTCGCTTCGCTCACAGGTTCGTCTCCCTCCTCCGTCCGATCCTCGTCGATATGAAGGCGAGATAGCTGTAGAATTATGTGAGTCTAGTTTACTTATTTGTGAGTTTTTGCAGGTATGGAAAGAGGTACCAGACGGAAGAAGAGATGAAGAGAAGGTTCTCGATTTTCACCGAGAGCTTGAAAATGATCAGATCTCATAAGAAGAACCTTCCTTATACTCTCGGTGTTAACCGTAAGTTAACTCTCTAACTTACTTAGGGCCTGTTTGTGTACGACTTATAAGTCGGTCAACGAACTTATAAGTCATTAAGTCGTTAAGCTCGTTCAGAACTAACTTTTTTTTTAACTTATAAGTCGAAAAAAAAGTGAAAAAAAAAAAAGCAACTATTTCTGACTTAAAAAATATGACTTATAAGTCATTTTTTTTAAGTTGGTCAACTGTCATGAAATGACAAAATTGCCCCTCCTTGTTTTTTTTCTGTTCTTCTTACTAAAGGACATTTTAGTAATCTTTACATTTTACTTAACTTATAAGTCATTATTACCCGAACACATCCACAACTATTACTTATCATTCCCGACTTATAAGTAAAAATACTCCCGAACACTTTTACTTATAAATCTACTAAAATTTTAACTTATAAATCTACTCAAATGTTAACTTTAAGTCAAAAAAAAAAGTCATTCCCGAACTGCCCCTTAGTTGTTTTTGTCTTGGTGCTGTTGTGTGAATTTTCTTTTTTCGAAACCAATCACAAGTTGACTTAGCTTATGATCGAAATTCACCCAAACAAAGCTTATTTTTCGAAACAAATTATAAACATCCTGCTCTTTCCCAATTATTTTGTTACCTATTTTTATGATCGGATTAGTGTAAAGAAGTTGTAGAGTTTCAAAATTCGATAGTGTTTTGTTTTGATGACTAAAAAATGGATATTAAACGTGGGTTTTGTATATTTATGGTCTGTTATAATAATTGGATCACCAACTAGACACATCAAGCTAATTTTTGTAAGAGTGTCTTTTTTTTAAGAAAAATAAATATATATCTGTAGCATTACTCTTCAAAATTACGACATCTTCGGTTCCAAAATATCAGATCAAGTTTGAATTTTTATAGTCTATATAAGATATTTTCAAATTCAAAATTGATGTGATTCAATTGTCTAAATTTAAATGAATTGATATAAATTTAGAAGTTGTAAGTATGACTTCAAAATGTCAAAATTGATCTTGTATTTTGAAATGAAATGGGAGAAAGTAGGAGTATCTTTTATTGGACCTCAGTTAATTTTTTTTATTAATAAAAAAGAAATTTGTTTTCCACATCATCGCCAATCATTAGCATCAAGAACTTGGCTCATAATTCTTCTGTTGACTCTGTTCTGGGAGCAGGTTTTGCTGATTTGACATGGGAAGAATTCATTAGAGAGAAGTTAGGAGCTGCTCAAAACTGTTCTACAACCACAAGGGGCAATCACAAGCTCACTGATGTTATTCTCCCTGTGAAGGTGTGTCTAGTGAGAGGCTCTTTAATGTTTAGCTCAATTGCTTGATACTTTTAAATATTAATTTGAAAAGATTATGACTATTGGCTTGGTAACATAGAAACTAGCCGTCAGAATGATCTAATTTAAATTTTGGTTCTTGATAGAGCTAATTTATCCTCTAAATAGTAGCATAGCATGCGGGTTTACATAGTTTCACCTCAATTTCGAAACAGTTTGAACTACTGATAAGCTTCCATTGCTGGTATGTGGGTCGCCTTTGTGGAATTGGAAATCTGACTAGAATGTTATTATGAAACTCAGACCATAGCTTCACCATCATTTAACTTTGCAATATATGCCATTGTTTCTTCTATTAAGTTTTTGAATTTTGAATTTTCTAATTTTGATTTATACTTGCATTCCACCTCAAGGCGGTGAAATTTAGTAGTTGAAGTTCAACATCAACTTCCTTTTTTTTAGGGACAAGATTCACTAATAAAAATGTCGAATATATATGGACAAAGAGTAACGGCATCTCATGCCTTTGTTTCAATGATTGATGCTATAAATAGAATATCATGTTGGTGTTGTTCCTAATTATAGAAAGATTGGAGAGAAGCAGGCATTGTCAGTCCAGTCAAAGATCAAGGTAGCTGTGGATCTTGCTGGACATTCAGGTAATCTTAAGTTAAGATCATGGAAATTGAAATCTGATCGTTTGATTTGTTGACTAACCTCATTAATTGCTGTCTTTTGCAGCACCACTGGAGCTCTAGAGGCAGCCTATGCACAGGCATTTGGGAAAGGAATTTATTTGTCTGAGCAACAGCTTGTAGACTGTGCCAGGGCTTTTTAATAACTATGGTTGCAATGGTGGGTTGCCTTCCCAAGCCTTCGAGTACATCAAATACAGTGGTGGACTTGAAACTGAGGCAGCATATCCATACACTGGAAAAGATGGCCAATGTAAATTTTCATCAGAAAATGTTGGTGTCCAAGTCCTTGACTCTGTCAACATTACCCTGGTACGAGAAGTGGACATTCCTCTTCAACTCTTAAATAAATATTTATCTTTATATAATGTATTTCTGTCAAATTGTAATTCAGCCACAAAGACCTCTCTAACTCAACTATGGTCGTTAATGAGGTATTCTAATTTGATCTTCACGTTATTGAGCTTATTGTCCAATTATTCTTCATTTTTTATCACCTGAAGTTGGAATAAACATCAAAGTTCTGTGCGATTCAGATGTTAAATTCACAATACTCTGTTAGATTCAAATTGATGATATTCACAAGCTGAAAGGTTTTCTTCATAGTTTCTTACTCACAAATATGTTAATAGGGTGCTGAAGATGAACTAAAGCATGCTGTGGGGATTGTTCGGCCAGTAAGTGTGGCATTCCAGGTGATCAAGGTCTTCAAATTATACAAAGATGGAGTTTACACAAGTGACAGTTGTGGCAGCACTCCCATAGTGAGTGAATATGAAAACCCAAGATGAAAATTGAGTAATAAATATTGAAATACTTTGTGTACTATGTTCAATATAATGAGCTGGTAGTTAAATATATTGTATGGGTTGAGATCTTCTGTATCTATTCTCTATATCATGTCTCTGTTACCAGAGACATGATGTATAAATATATATATCTGTATGTATCTAAACATCATGTCTCTGGTAACAGAGACATGATATAGAGAATGGTTACAGAGGATTTGAGACCATATTGTACACCATAGTACAGACACCTGTTAAAGTTGCCGAGAGCTTGAACGTCCCTTTTCCTTCTATATGAGAGATTGAACTTCCCTTTTTCCTAAAATACCTGCACACTGTGCAAATGGGGAAATTAAAAGAAACTGAGCCCCAATCAAGAGTTAGATGTAGACAAAAACTGACCTCTGATCAAGAGTCCGATGTCGGTGCACTCTTTATTTCTTAAATTGACAGAAATTAGTAGCAAAATCAAGCACTGAACTTTATGTAGATTATGTTGTAGGAACTTTTCCACACTTGTTGGCGTCTAATTATTCTTTCTTTCATGTTTCTTCAAGTTTCATTGAGATAATGTACGCCTTTTGCCTGAAAAGACCATCTGAGTTGAAATTTTTAGCGTGTCTTTGCAAGTGCAGAATACACGCGACACAAATTTATTTGACAATCTTAGCAAAAGTGAATACTACTATTCTTTTGCCACAATTTATCTCTAGCATTTCTGATATAATCTGAGACAAGAAAATTCTCTAACAATTGTTGATCAATGTTTGGCAGGATGTGAACTGTGCTGTTCTTGCAGTTGGCTATGGAGTTGAAAATGGTATCCCATACTGGCTCATTAAGAACTCCTGGGGAGCAGGACTGGGGTGATAATGGCTACTTTAAAATGGAGTTGGGAAAGAACATGTGTGGTAAGTTTCTCCGCCGAGTGTTGATATTAGGTCCTCCCCTTTCTTATACAAAATAATACTCAAATCCCAAAAGAGAGAAAAAGAAGAAAAAGTGAAATGAGTAATTGATATGAATAAAAATTAATTAATAATACAAAGAAACTAAAACTTTTTATTTATATTTTAAATTAACTAGTGCTTCTAACGGATTCTATCAGTTTGGTGTTGCAGGTGTTGCAACTTGTGCATCTTACCCTACCGTTGCTGCGTAAGTGTCCCTGAAGAAACAGTAATACTCTTTCAGTGAAAGTTTGTGGCATAAAACTTGTCTTGTTTATATCTGGGGTGTAGTTGTTCTGCTTCTATAAAGTAAAAGGGTCATGTTATATTTAAGTAAGCTGCTTCAGGCTTTGTTTGAGGTACAAAATAAGACTCATAGGAAGCATAGGATAGGAGTAAATGATGATTACGATGTATACAAAATTTGCCTATTATCAATGCTTAACGTGAACTCCTCTGCTATTACGTAAATAGATGCAATGCATTAAATCACACGAGGATTAGAAGCTACCGAGTAGGGGTGAGCAAGAAATCGAATTGCCTCCGAAACTGCACCAAAAACCGCACAAACCGCACCAATTAAAACCGCACCAACGGTTTCGGCGTATGTGGCGGTTTTAGGTGGTTGAAAAACCGCAAATGCGGTTTGGGTTTGGTTTCTGAGCAAAACCGCATCTAAGAAACCGCACCGCACCATGCACTATTAAATGAAGCATATCAAGAAGTACAAATATTTAGAATTATCGCAAATTGTAATTATCTCTATTTAGAATTTTCATATATAAGGATAAATCATTATTCATGTTTTTAGATTATATTTTGCTTTTGTTTAGACAAAATATTATTAGTAAAATTGTGTATTATCAAAATAGTATTTAATATTGTGTGATGCTAAATTGTTAATTTCAATTGCATAAAATTTAATTATTTCAATTGGTTTTGGAACCCAAACCGCACCAAACGAAACCGCACCAAACGATTCAAAACCGCACCGCACCAATCGCAAGCGGTTTCATGTGCGGTTTTGAATTTGTCAAACCGCACCTAAGCGGTTTCATGTGCGGTTTGGGCTTCAAACTGCACCAAACCGCACCATGCTCACCCCTACTACCGAGCCATCTGGCTAGTCTTTTCGTTCAGGTTATTTAAAATAAAAACATAATAGAAAATGAAAACTGAGGATTTTTTAATATTTTTACATAAAAACCGTTGATATAGATCTATAATGAACCGTTGCTATAGGTCTATAACAACGATTTTTTATATGTAAATATTAAAAAATATTGTTGAAATATCAATTTCTTAGAAAATAACATGTCAGCTATACATATCATTTTTCAAGTGAAAAAATTGAAAAATAATACAGAACAAATATTTTTGTGAAGTCAATTATAATCATCTCACAACTGTTGTATTTTTTAATATATATTTTTATACAAATAAGAGCTTCTTTTTTTCTGTGAAACCAAATGAATAAGCAATTCAGCTTCATTTGAGTTTCTTGAAAACCTTTTTCATTTTTATAATTAACTTGGTCATAAATTTTGGTTTAATTTACCTTCTCTTTCTCTTTATGCATATAATATTATGAAGCATTTTCTAAACTTATGCGCCTAGTTTGTCATCACCATTTTTCTTAATTAAATTTGTTATAGACACAATTAAAATAATAAAGTCAAAAGGTTTAATTATATCTATATACGTGTATAACAATTTTAGTATGCTTTATAGTACATGTTTGGTTTGAAAATTTTAGAGTTTTTGAAGTTCAAACATCTTATTTGTTTATATAAATTTATTGTAAATATACCTTTTTTTAAATTTATATACGTAGCTTTTAAATTCAAAACTCAATGTATTATTTTTAATGTGACACGTTTGAGATTTAAAAGTCGTTCAAACACACTTTTTAATGTTCTAAACGCACCAGAAAGCATAAAAAACTTAATGAATAAATAAAATTCAAGAATCACTACTATTGTTATTCAAACAAAATTAAATTTTAAATTCACATGTAGGAAAGAAATGAATAATTGAAGGCCATGTCATAGCATGATATCTTAATGTCTTTATTATCAAATCTTTTTGACAACCTAGTATGGCTGTGGACCACTTGGATGATGGTCGGATTTAATATTTGTTTGGCTCACTATCATAGAAAAGTAATGGAGGTGTTTTGTATGCATGTGCACATATATTTTTCCTGGATTTTGGGTCAAATACTAGGTTGGCTGTAAGCGATGCCTACTAAAACAAAACGACGTCGTGATACTCTGAAGTCCATTATATTCCCAAACGTCGCCGTTCTAACCAACCGAGAAAATCAACGACTTGTTCACAGCAGACAAAAACGTGGCTCAGCAGCAGGCAGTCTTGAAAACGGAATACATTTATTGTTAATTATTAAAAAATAAGATATAATATTAAAATTTGTATTATATTTTATTTTTTAATAATTAAAATAAATAGAATATTTAATTTTATATTTTAATGTTATACTTGTTAATTTTTCCTGCTAATTTGCATAGGTGTCACCCTTACAATATGGACACGTCACAAATATTTACACGTGGTATTTTTCAGTTCATCAGACTCTCCAATCTCCTGCACCGCGTTCTACTGAAGATGATTACTTCAAATCATTAACATATCATCTAACGGCTCAGATTAAATTTCAGTGTCAGGGTTTTTATATTGCAGTAGAATAATGTGATGTACAATATATAATTGAGTAATTTTTTCAAATAGATAATGTCGTTTAATTATCCAATTTGTAATATTATACTATAATATAATAATTTATAAAGTTTTTGGGTAGATGAGGATAAGGCTTTATCTTCTTCATTTTGTTCCTTTCTCTCATCTTACTGTTGAAGTGTTGAGTCCCCTTCTTGATTCTTTCTCTGAATTTATATAAATATATTTATAGTCGGCTATGTGTTTTTAGTGAACAAATTTGATCAATAACGATGTCGATTGCACTTGAGAGTAATACTGGTAATAGGAACCAACGGCCGGGGTTTGTTCATGGGATGTCATTTACGGCGATCTACGATTCTCCTGACTCCGGCAGATTCGCCGGTGATCGGAGGTTAAATGGTTCGGTGGATGAAGAGCGAGCTTGCGAGTTGGATTCGTGTAGTTCGTCTTCGATTGGGAGGAATAGTGACTCGACGGGTGGATCGTTGGCCGGCGAGGGTGATTCCGGAGATTGTGAGGTTCAGAGCTCTTTTAAAGGACCTTTGGATAGTTTGGATTCTCTGGAAGAAGTTTTGCCGATAAAGTATGTATCTTTTTTTCCAAGTTTACATTTTTAGGGTTTTGTTTTGCTTCAAAAAGTACATTTATTTTGATATGCAGTTAGATAGACTTGAATAAGTTTTGTTAGGTGTGATTTCTGATAAACTTTGCTGAACTGAGACAGGTGTAGTATATTTGTTCTTTAAATTGGAATAATAATATTTCACTAATTGAATTCATGGAAACCTTAGAAATCACTAATTGAGGATCTCATGTAGAAAAGTTATTTTGTTTGAATAATCTGTGTTTGTTATTTTATTAGTTAATTAACATAAGAATTTGTAAGTCAAAAATAAATGTGTTAAAATTTGCTTCATTGGCTGCTGTCTAAGCTCATTTTCCAGTCTTACCAATTGGTAAACGCTTCCCTCTTCACACTCCATTGCTAGGATTGAGTACCCTAAATTGCAACCTTTAATATTCTGTATACTTGACCTATAAGAGAGAATAAAGTCGTGTTCTTCGCCGTTCATTTGGTCAGACGTCCAGTTTCTTAAGATCAGTTTTGACTTTAATTGATGATGGGCGAGACATATTTTAGCTGATTTTATCTTTTGAGTCACGAGAATTGAACTTAGTTTCGCAATTAATAGAAAATGATTGTAGGGAGCAGATAGTGTGTAGTTACATATGTTGGGATTTTTTTTGAATTTTTCTGCTCTTCTTTTAGCTTCATGTTAGATACAGTTCATCAAGTCACAAAGAAGTGCATAGGATTATTTGAAAGTGAGATGAGCTAGTCAATTTAGCTAGTAATTGCCTAGTTATGTTAAAACTGGCGCAGTCTTACATAAGCTTTGAATTGATGAGTTTGTAAGCATGAATACTACTAATAGAACTTATTTACTTGGAGGAACCTTTGTTTTATTCAATACTCAATATAGTTTAATTAGTTGAAGTTAAACCAAGTATTTTGTCCTTGTTTCTTTTAATAAGAATTATCTTGTGGATCCTGGTTATAGTTATTCTATCATATTTGTTTATATAACTGAGAATCAATGTAATCATTACATATATGAATTTGTGTGGGATAGAATAGCGCAGCCATTAGCTTAAGTGGATATCCCTGCAATCGTTATGGTGCAGAGTTCTTGTCATAGTTCAGTTCAGACATGGGTGTCCGGGTTACATAGAATGAGTAAGAGTCGATTTGAAGATTATCCATGTCTGATAGACTCATAGATAACTCTGTCTAATTAAGAATAAATAGTATCACTATAATATCTGGTTTTGCTCTTTAACTATATTGTTGTCGTTCTGTGATCTCTAATTTTCTTGCAATGTGGTGTCTGGACTTATTTTAGGAGAGGCATATCAACTTTCTATAGTGGCAAATCAAAATCATTCACGAGTCTAGCAGATGTTACATCTTGTTCTTCGATCAAAGACATTGCAAAGCCAGAAGATGCCTACACCAGGAAGCGCAAGAACTTACTCACTCTCAGTAATTTTTGGGACAAGAATCCCAATCACATTCCAAAAAGCAATGGTGGTGGCATATCAAAGAGGCTCGCCAACTCCAGCAGAAGTTCATCAAATCTTTCTGTTTTGATGAGCAACTCTGAGAGCAACATTAATAGCGAAAGTTCCAATTCAAACTCATCATCACCTAGTCTCTGCCTCCCACCTCTGCCACCACATGGTAGAAAATCAAGATCACCAAACAATGAATCTCAGGCATCACCTCCTACTCCTAGACGAAATTTCTCTACATGGAGGTCTTTTTCTCTATCTGATTTGCCGCATGCTGCGGCTAGTACTACTCCTAATACTACTGCCCTAGTAATTGATAACAGAAGTGCGGAGGAAGACTCACATTGACATCTAAACAGAGTTTCTTCATGGCCTCATGAAGTTAACTTTTGAGAGATGTTCCTGATGTTTGATTCTTGTACGCGGTTATTGATTTGATGTAGTTCTTGCCTGTTTTAGTAGTTATTTTGACATAGAATGTATGGTGGCAGTACACTTTTTCCATTTTTTATTGTTTCTTTTTGTTCTTATATATAAATATAGGTGTATCAACTTTGATAATAGGTGTATGAACTTAATAACACTATATTAGGGTATCCTCTAATTTATTTAGAGTTAGACTTTAATATGAGTGCAGTATATACATTTAGAGTTAAACTTTAATATACGCTCAGTATATACACCGGATTATGACACTTCATGAATAAAGTATTTATATTAGACAAAATTGTTCTGATTTTAATGATATGTTATAATTTTAATGCTGTTAGTGTGCATGTTCAAACTTTTACCAGTTGTGTGTGTTTGTAGGACTTTCTTTCCTCTTTATGTGGTATATTTGAGGGCATTATCTTATTTTGTACTAATAATCATCAATAAAAGTAGAATTTATTTGTGAAACAAGTTTAAAATACTCTTTGTGCAGTAAAGTGAATGTTACTTTGGCATCGATCGAGTATGAGAATTGCCAAACACCAAAAAAAAATGACTTTATTGAGTACATAATTACTTTATTACTCCCACACATAGGATAGAAAGTTTGCTCCATTACCATGTCCACCAGAGGGATTTCAATTTGCCGCAGGTTTCAAACAAGAGAAAACAAGACCACTACAACCCACAGCAAAAGACTTAACAAGCGCCAAAAAACTGGTATTTCTTTTGGGTCCTTGGCCCCGTTGTGAAATTCTTTGGCTTTGAGGCTCAAATTTGCGCATCCAAACATGCTTGGCGTTGATGCTAAACTTAGCCCTGGCGGCGCCATTGAGAATCCGGTCAATGGTTGATGGTGAAAAGAACACAACTCGAGCAAACAATGGGTGATTATTAGGCGCCCCAACCACATTTTGCATGTAAAAAGACTCGATGCAGTCCCCATAGTTTGTTGTGAGAAAGTTTGTTACTTCCCATTCAGCAACGGGATACCCCTTAGAAAATGTTACAAACACTGTCCTTTCTTCAGCTGGTGGTACTGGTACCAGTCCGGATTCTGCATTATTATTTTCTTGAAATCTCGATTGCTCTTGGGAAATGAAGAAATTCATGCTGCTAAGAGTGCTAAAACACCTGCTAACAAAAAAAATTGCATCATTAAAATCATTAGTTAACAATGGGAATTGAGTGACAGGGTTAATTATGCAAGATCCTCTTTCACATTATGGTGAACCCTATTTATTATTCATGTTAGGAGGAACTTGAAGATCTAATATTTTTTATTTGTGAAAATATCAATTCTCTTAACAAATTTTCAAGTATATATATAGGGAAAATGTTATACTCCCAATGAAATTTTTATTATTTTACTAATCAAAACTATCTTGTTTTGGGGTGGTTAATAGATTTGAGCAAATAACAGTTAAAATCGAATTATCGAACCAAATCGAAATTATTTAACCAAATTACTTTGATTATTCGGCTATAACCGTTTAATTATTTGGTATTCGGGTTCGGTTCTGAATATTAAAATTATGCTATTCAAATACCAGAATAATCGAATTAGATATTTTCTTAAAAAAGTTGTTAGCTTTGTCCTATTACTATGTACTTATGTATTATTAATTTGAAATTATTAAATTAATTTTTGAATTATTATATTGTTGTTAAATATTGTTTAAAAACTCTAGCGTGAAATTTGGAATATTTTTTTGTTTGATAAACTTAACAAATACGTTTTTATTTCGATTATATACCGAATAACTAAATAGTATAATTCGGCTATTTGATTACAATTAATTTCGGATACTTGTTCGGATAGTGAAAGTGTATGAAATTCGATATTTAGACAATTTGGTTCGGTTAGAACTGAATACTCACCCCTAATAATTAACCAAACTGGCCTTTATATATATATATATATATATATATATATATATATATATATAACCTAAGGCAGTTTTAGCTAGGTTTGGGTAAAATTACTTAATAAAACGACATTGTTGTGTATAAAATTAAAATATATTTTTTTTGAATAAAATCCAAAACTGAAAAACTCAATACTTGGGGGTAAAATTACGTTGTTTTGTTAAGTAAACTTAGCCTAAGACATTGCCTTCGATGAAAGTATATATATATATATATATATATATATATATATATATATATATATATATCGCTACGGGTCTATACTAATATTTTTAATTATCGCTGTATATTTGTAGCAACAGTTTTCTTGTAAAAATATCAATTTTTCTTATATATATATATATTGTACTCACACTAAAAACAATATGTTACCAAATACTTTTCCCCTACTTTTAAATACAAAGTTTCAAACCTGTAGTACTTTTTATCCACCACACCGATGCCAACATAGCATTTACAACAAATAACAATGATGACTAATCATGCACGAACCCGTTACCATATATTCATAAAGAAAATTTTTACTAAACAAGCCACATAATTACTCAAGAAGGAAATTTCATGGGATTTGAGGCAGCATGCAAAGTCTTAGCAAAAGGAGAAAAAAAAAATTGAACAAATATACGGGAATAGTACGTTAAGAAACTCGATCAACTTATCTAACTCAAAGTTTACGAGTGAACACTACAAGAAAAAAAATTAATTCAGACATAATTCTGTTGAAATTAGTTCATCACAATTAACTTATTTTCGACGAAATGTCTTCGAGAATAACTAGTCCGTTTACACGAAACATTGGCGCCATGGTGGATCAATATTTTTGTCGGAATTTTGTCAAAAATAAGTTAATTTCGACAGATTAATTTTCCTCAAATTTTTACTTAAAGTTAAACTTTTTTCGACCGAACCAATTCTCTCAGAAATAAAGGTTTTCTTCTTGTAGTGGAGACTGCCTGATTTATGTAGACATGGAACAGATCAACAGAAATAAAAGAACTATGAAGTCATGGAGCAAATTTTTTAATGTATATATAGCAACTTACAAATTCATCAATTTAAGAGAAATAAATTTTGGAAAACGATATTTTTACATATATTAGTTCTTAATATTTTTACATGTTTTTCTCTCACACAAAGTTGGAACACATTCTACTCTTTTGTGAGAGGAGATCATATAGAAATATTAAAAATATATATAAAAATAGTGCTCCTCTAAAATTTTTGAGCTTGATTAATTAGGCCAATGATCACAAAGGTATAGCCAAAACCGAAGAAAAGAAAAGAGACGCGGATGCATACAATTATGTGGTACGTAGAGCATCAATGGAGTCCCTAACCAAATCTATGCAGTCATGGTATACAGATCTATAGATATAAAGATTCTAAAAATCTATATAATCTAGAAAAGTGAAATTATATATGAAATGCGGGTAATGTAGCAGTAGAAAGCAAGGAAATACCTGAAGGAGAATTCACTTGGAGAGAAAATTTCAAGGCTTCTTTATGCTGCCAAGTTCCTGACCCCAACTGCATTTATAAACCTGTTCAACGTATGGTGCTAAGCAAATTGAAGAGTACTAGGATGAAGCCAATGAAGTTGGTGTTATCAAATTTAATTTTTAAATTAAAAGACTTAATGTGATTTTGGATGCATTTAAAATAATAAATGATCATTGATGGGCGCAATTAATGTTTTCCACTTTTTAAAATAATAAATGATCATTGAGGTGTGCAATTAATCTCTTATAATTTTTGTTTTAAGTGAAAATATAAAGATTGAAAAATATAATTAATACATACTTTGTCCGAAAATTAATTGCCCTTCTTAAATTTATTTAAAAAATGAAAAACAAACAAATTCATATTTAATGTATAGATATCATGAGAAATTACGACGTTATTAATGCTTTTTCAAAATCTATAAACAACAATAAATTTTAATCTCTAAAAGGCAGATAATACAAAATAGAGGATGTAATAGCCCATAAATGCATTGATTTCTTTACATTTCTACCATAGTAATTAGGGAACTGATAGTTTCATGTGTAATTTTGATAGTCACATAATTATCTCTCATATGAATATAAAGTAATTCTCACCTTTATGTAAGAGAAAATCATGTAAAAATAGTATTTTCCTAATAATTATTAAATTCTAGTTTCACATATGAATTATTTTATTTCCAACCATGTTCCCATTCTCATCATTGCAATATGACACATAGCTAAGGATGAGGCAATTGGTACCATTTAGGTAGCTAATTGAGTTTCTTGGTTTCTAAATGGCTAATACAATAAGGCGAAGGAACCAAAGAATACAATAAGCTACCTAAATGGCCAATGTATTAACAATTATCGTATTTCAGTAAAATTGGTACAAATGCAAAGTGATTGTGAATATATAACGTGAAAAGTAATTGTGTATATATAACGTTTTATTTCAGTCTAAATATTTTCTTGGTTCTTTCGTCCTACGTCATACTAACCATACGTTATGTTTAGTCACGTTTAAAACAATTTCGTAGATAATTGGTAGAAATACATTACACCATTAAGAACAATTCCCTTAAAGTCATATTTGTTTGTAAGAATTATAAACCCGAAAGTATAATCTCAAGACACGGATTATAATCCAAATGCATGGATTATAATTTAAAATTTATGTTTGTTAATAAGAATTACACTTGAGATACGTTTATAAATCCCAAGTGTGTTGTTGGTTTTAAATTTAAACTTTGGATTATTAAGTCGAGAATTATAAAATGACTTAATATAAAAACAATTTAATATCATATTCAACTAAATATTATAATCCCAAGACTATTTAATCTTACAATTAATAATCTTAGAATTATAATAGCATAGATTATAATATTATATATCATAATCTCGGGATTATAATCCTTACAAACAAACAAGCGTAAATGGTTCCAAAATCATAATAACTCTGATTGTACAAGTTAAAACTATTGCAAACGTAAGCATCAATTTTCTACGAGTCTTTATATCGCATAGCACAACGCGCTACGCCGGTTATTTGATTATAAATACAGTCAGTCTGAGGGGTTTGGATACCAAAACAAGCCTAGCAATTTTATCACTTTTGAGAAAATCTCCTTCAAGTTTTGTGATCTTTCTTACCAGTTGTTACTTACATTGTGTTATATATATTTAAAGAGTGCGAGAGGGAGTTTTACTTTATATCTATAGATATGTTCCATGGCTACATATATAGATTTGGCTTCATTTCTTTTAGGGGCTCCATTGGTAGCCTCTATTATTTTATGCAGCCCCCTCTCTATAATTTTCATTTTCATTTTCTACAATTTGAATGCAAACACTTTGTGGTCTAAGCGTTTAGACACCAAAACCCATGAGTTTCGTCTCTTGAATTGATGGTTTTGGTTTGATGCTTTTGGTGGCATAGAAGTGTGGTAGTCTATATGCACTTTTGATTTGAAAATATACGTTACTAGTGTTTGGTAACATATATAGTGAAAGTGGCTTTTGTAATCAGCAACAATAAAAAATGGCCTTTGTCAACGTTTTTTTTTTTTTTTTTTTTATGAAAAATTACTTTTAGAAAAGGTTATAATTTAATGTTTTTAAAAGTGAAAAATGATTTATATGTCGAATAATTTTATATCGAATGTGAAGAGCAAATAATGTAGAATTGCAAGTGATGGAAATAAAACGATTATACTTGTGACCATTTTTTATATCTTTTTATCACATGATATACATGTCATAATTTAATATTGACATGTATGAAATTTGTCCATAAATAGCATCATTCTTTCAAATTACTTTGTGGTCACAACCTTATGTATTATGATACTGATGATTTTGGTAATGTGAATTTTGGTTTGCAGGTTTTCAAGGCACTAGATTTTATGGCGTCCACAAATCTTTTCTCAGTAGCAATGCTCATCTCCCAAGAAGATTTTCAGCTATTTCACTCCATTGACAGGAGGCTATACTCTATCCTTGTAACTGATATCTGGCGTGACCCTGTGGAATCCATTCAAGTAGGGGTGTTCAAATTTTTTGATTTTTTTGATTTTTTATCGAATCGATCGGTATCGATTTTTTCGATATCGATTTTTTCGATTTTTTATATTTTTCGGTACGGGTAGCGGTATGGGCATTTTTGAATTTCGGTTCGATTCGGTATACCGAAAGAACCGAATTACATAATATAATAATAAATTTATATTAATTATTATATAATTAATAATAATTATATATATTATAATAATAATAATATAATAATAATAATAATAATAATAATAATAATACCAGTAACAATAATGTTAACAACGTGGAAGCAAATGGGCTTGTACCAGCTGAACAAAGAACGATGTTTGTTACATTTTCTAAAGGGTATCCAGCAGCTGAATGGGTAGTGGGGGACTTTTTTAACAAGCTATTTGGAGATTGCATCGAATCTTTTTACGTGCAGGATGTGAAGGGGAACGATGAACAAGCTCTTTTTTCTCTAATTGTGTGCTTTCGAGCTCATATTATTCATTAGATTCTTAATGGTGTGGCCAAAGCTAAGCTTACTATAAATGGTAAGCATGTCTGGATGCGTAAAAGGCCTGGGATTTTGTCACTACCACACTCACCGCATAGCCATTCAAGCGCTATTTAAGTGTTTTGTTATGTCTGATCCTATGTGTTTTTACTACTCTTTGGATGGATCGAGTATGAGAATTGTCAAACACCAAAAAAAATTACTTTACTGAGTACATAATTATTTTATTACTTCCATATATAGGATTGAAAGTTTGCTCCACTGCCATGTCCACCAGGGGACTTCAATTTGCTGCAGGTTTCAAACAAGAGAAAACAAGACCACCACAACCCACAGCGAAAGACTTAACAAGCGCCAAAAAACTGGTATTTCTTTGGGGTCCTTGTCCGCGTTGTGAAATTCTTTGGCTTTGAGGCTCAAATTTGCGCATCCAAACACGTTTGGCGTTGATGCTGAACTTAGCCCTGGCGCCGCCATTGAGAATCCGGTAAATGGTTGATGGTGAAAAGAACACAACTCGAGCAAACAAAGGGTGATTATTAGGAGCCCCAACCACATTTTGTATGTAAAAGGACTCGATGCAGTCCCCATAGTTTGTTGTGAGAAAGTTTGTTACTTCCCATTCAGCAACGGGATGCCCCTTTGAAAATGTAACAAACATTGTCCTTTCTTCAGCTGGTACTGGTAACAGTCCGGATTCTGCATTATTAGTTTCTTGAAATCTCGATTGCTCTTGGGAAATGAAGAAATTCACGCTGCTAAGAGTGGTAAAACACCTGATAACAAAAAAATTTGCATCATTAAAATCATTAGTTAACAATGAGAATTGAGTGACAGGGTCAATTATGCAAGATCCTCCTTCACATTAGGGTGAACCCTATTTATTATTCATTTTAGAAGAAACTTGTGGATCTAATATTTTTACTAGTGAAAATATCAATTTTCTCAACAAATTTTGAAAAGTATATATATAAGGAAAATGTTATTCTGCCAATGAAAATTTTATTATTTTACTGATCAAAACTATCTTGTTTTGGGGTGGTTAATAGGTTTGAACAAATAACGGTTAAAATCGAATTATCGAACCAAATCGAAATTGTTTAACTAAATTATTTCGTTTATTCAGTTATCACCATTAAATTATTTGGTATTCAGGTTCGGCTCTGAATATTAAAATTATGCTATTCGAATACCTGAATAATCGAATTAGATATTTTTTTTTTAAAAGTTGTTAACTTTGTCTTATTACTATGTACTTATGTATTATTAATTTAAAATTATTAAATTATTTTTTGAATTATCATACTCTTCTTAAATATTATTTAAAAGCTCTAGTGTGAGATTTTAAATGTTTTTTTTTTTGTTTGATAAACTTAACAAATAGTTTCATATTTCAATTATATACCGAATAACTAAATAGTATAATTCGGTTATTCGATTACAACTAATTTCAGATACTTGTTCGAATATTGAAAGTGTATGAAATTCAGTATTCAGTTATAATCGAATAAACTGTTTGGTTCAGTTATAACCAAATATTTACCTTTAATAATCAACCAAGTTGGCATTTATATATATACATATATATATATGAAAAAAATAACCTAAGGCAGTTTTAGCCAAGTTTGACTAAAATTACTTAATTAAACAACATAATTTTGTATAAAATTAAATATTATTATTTTTTGAATAAAATTCAGAACTGAAAAACTCAACAGTAGGGGTAAAATTACGTTATTTTGTTAAATAAACTTAGCCTAAGGCATTGTCTTAAATAACATTATATATATATATATATATATATATATATATATAAAGCTGTAGTACTTTTTATCCACCACACCGATGCCAACATAGCATTTACAACAAATAACAATGATGAGTAATCATGCATGAACTCGTTACCATATATTCATAAAGACAAAATTTACTAAACAAGCCACATAATTACCCAAGAAGGAAATTTCATGGGATTTGAGGCAGCATGCAAAGTTTTAGCAAAAGGAGAGAAAATAAAAATTAAACAAATATACGGGAATAGTGCGTTAAGAAACTCGATCACCTTATTTAACTCAGAGTTTACGAGCGGACGCTATAAGAAAAAAAGTTAACTCAGACATAATTCTATTGAAATTAATCCATCACAAATATACGGAATAGTGCGTTAATTTTTTTTCCCTTTAATAAGTCCACGTGCTTTATGTAATATTAGTAATAATAATTTATTTGTATACATGCATTTAGTAGTGGTAATAATCTTATTTGTTGATTAAAAGTTCTATGTCTTACTAAATTTTTAATATTTAGGATTATGATGAAATTAGATATTTCATAATAAATAATTCTTTTCGTTCCGATATAAATGTTTAATTGTTTTTGCCTTCATATTTTATCTTCGCGCAAAATTTCACATATGATTCTTATATTGATTACGAGGTTTTAATAAATTATAGTTAATTTGTGAATTTTTTATAATTTATAATTGTCCATATTAATTATATGAATCATTATTTTCAAAAGGAAGGGAAAAAAATTAGAAATTAATTCATAAATTAAAAAATTATTTATTATGTTAGTACTTAATGAATTCGGATTCCTAGATTATTTTTCTCATTAATAGTTTCCGTTGTTAATTATTAGTTTGTGTAATTTAGTTATTAATGATCTCTAATATTTTTATCTTTAATTTGACCGACTTATAAATTAGGGTTAAATACACTTTTGTCTTTCAAAGTATCACCCAACTTATACAAGTGACTCTAAGATATAAAAACTAATAATAGCATCCCCCAAGTACATCTAAGTAAGCAAAACTAACCCCAAAACCATTTTTGACCAAAAAAATGACCAGATTGCTACTTGTGATGGGAAAACTACCCTCACATCGTTTGTTTTTGCCGCAATTGCTTCCACCCATTTTGACATATAATCGACTGCTAACAAGATGTAAACAAAGACAAAAGATTAAGGAAAAAGGCCCATAAAATTTATTCCCCAAACTTCAAATAACTAAACCTCTAAGATATTTTTCAATGGTAGCTCTTGACGCCTTGAAATATTTCCCATACGTTGGCACTGGTCACAAGTATTCACTAAAGTGTAAGTATCTCAAAAAATTGAAGGCCAAAAAAACCACTTTGAAGTACTTTAGCTGTTGTTCGTGTTACTTCGAAATGTCCTCCATGTGATGAGGAATGGCAATGATGGAGAATAGCTTGCATCTCTTCTTCTGGCACACATATTCGAATGATTAGGTCAGGGCATTTTTTGAATAGCAAAGGCTTATCCCAAAAATAATATTTAACATCATGTAGAAACTTCTTGCGTTGGTAGTAAGTGAGATCTGGTGGCAGAATTTTACAAGCTAGGTAGTTTACAAAATTTACATACCAAGGAAGTTTAATCTCACATGTAAACAACAGCTCATCAGGGAATGCTCCTTAGATCACTGAATCTGGTCCTTCTTCCTTTTTCTCCAACCGACATAGATGATCAGTAACTAAATTTTCACTTCATTTCTTATCTCGCACCTCCAGGTCAAATTCTTGAAGAAGGATCCATCGAATTAGTCTAGGCTTAGCATCATTCTTGCCAAACAAATAGCGTATTATTGCATGATCCGTGAATACTATCACCTTTGTTCTAATGAGGTAAGACCAAAATTTGTCACAAGCAAACACCACAGCAAGCATCTCTTTCTCCGTTGTTGTATAATTTAATTGAGCTTCATTTAAAGTCCGACTTTCATAATAGATGGCTTTAAATATTTTGTGTCGCCTTTGTCCCAACACTACTCCAATAGCATAGTCATTTGCATCACACACGACTTCAAAATGTTGACTTCAGTCTGGCACAGTCATAATTGGTGCTGAAATTAGTTTTTCCTTGATTACATTAAACGTTTGCAAACAAAAATCATCAAAGTCAAATGCAGAATTTTTTTCAAGAAAATTACATAAAGTTTTAGATAGTTTAGAAAAATCCTTTATAAATCTTCTATAGAATTATGTATGTCCCAAAAAGCTTCTTATTCCCTTCACATTCTTTGGAGGTGGCAGTTTTTCTTTAGTTGCAATTTTAGCTCTATCAACCTCAATTCCTTTATATGACACTCTATGTCCGAGCATGATCCCTTCTTGAATCATGGAATGACATTTCTCCCAGTTTATGACTAGATTTTCATCTTCACATCTTTGCAAAACAAGAGCTAAATTATGCAAGCAATGATCAAAAGATGAACCAAAGACTGAAAAGTCATCCATGGAAATTTCCATTATATTTTCCACCATATCAGAAAAGATGGCCATTATGTAATGTTGAAATGTCGTTGCGGCATTGCATAATCTGAATGACAACCTCCTAAAAGCGAACGCTTCATAGGGGTATGTGAATGTAGTTTTCTCCTGATCTTCGAGAGCTATAGCTATCTGATTACACCCCAAATAACCATATAAGAAGCAATAATAGGGATACCCAGCTAATCGATCTAGTATTTGATCAATGAAAGGGAATGGAAAAGATCATTCCTTGTTGCCTTGTTCAACTTGTGGTAATCTACACATACACGCCAACCCGTGACTGTTCTTGTGGGGTTAAGCTCATTGTTATCATCTTTCATTACTTTCATTCCACCTTTTTTTGGTACAACATGCAATGGACTTACCCATGAGCTGTCTGAAATAGCATAGATAATTTCAGCATTGAGCAATTTTAAAATTTCAGCTCTCACAACTTCCTTCATTACTGGATATAATCTTTTTTTGTGCCCGATCGACGGTTTATGAAGTTGCCCCATTAAAATTTTATGCATGCAAATGGAGGGGCTTATTTCTTTTATGTCTGAAATGTTCCATCCCAAGTTTGTCCCATGTTCCCTTAATAGTCGCAGCAGTTTTTCTCTTCTACGGGTGTGAGTGATGCAGCAACAATTACTAGATATGTATCATTATCACCAAAGAATGCATAGCGAAGATGCTCGAGTAATTGCTTCAACTTTGGCATTATAATTTACTGCACCTTTTCTTCAAAAATTTTAGACTCCGTCTTTCCTACAATCTCCTATAACCTCTCCACTTTTTTGTTAGATGATGTAACCTATGACAATGCTCATAAGGCAAATACATAGTGCAAAAATTCTTCACTAACAAAAGGTTAACTAGTTTCACAACCAGTAGATTTAATAAAATCACTAACTTGGGAATAAGAAGTGACACAATGTTCTAAATGATCAGCTAGAACATTTTCTTGAAAGGCTTCTTCCACACATTGCTTAATGACATCTACTCGAAAATAAGTGCTTGGATCTTCTGGGAATCTTATGGCTTGGTAGAGGTTGAACATAACCTCTTCCTTGTTAATTCTCAATGTTAATTCACCCCTTTGAACATCAATTAAAGCCCTTCCCGTAACCAAGAATTAATGGGACTTCTTGGTCTTCCTCCATATTCAACACCACAAAATTAGCAGGAAAAATGAATTTATCCATCTTCACCAATACATTTTCTATGACTCTACATGGATACTTGATGGATCGATCTACTAATTGCAAAGAAATGGTTGTTTATTTCATCTCTCCAAGTCCTAATTTCCTAAAAATAGAAAGCGGCATAAGATTAATGCTAGCACTAAGATCACATAAAACTTTATCAAAAAATGAATTTCCAATAGTGCAAGGTAAAGTGAAATTCCCCGGCTCTTTTAATTTTTTAGGCAATTACTTTTGAAGAATAGCACTGTATTCTTCATAAAGCTTTACCGTTTCAAACTCCTTCAACTTTCTCTTCTTGGAAATGATGTCCTTCAGGAATTTAACATAATTTGGCATTTGTTCCAAAGCATCTGCAAAAGGAATATTTATGTGAATTTTCTTTAAAATATCTAAAAACTTAGAAAATTGCTTATCTATTCTATGTTTTTGAAAACGTTGAGGATAAGGAAGTGGAGTAGAAAAAATAGGAGGATTGTCAGGAAAAGAAATTGCTGGAGACATGTTAGTCTCTCTTAGTCTATCTTCAGCTAGCTCCTCTTCTTCTACTTTATTCTTACTCTGGTCATTGCTTGTAGCTGTAGGAATAGGCTTGTAGAAGTAGGCTTGTTTTCCTCTGAAGGTGACTTCTTTATTTTTCTTCCACTCCTAAGTGTGATGGCCTTACATTGTTCATTTGGATTCACTTCTTTGTTGCTAGGAAAAGTCCTTCTTTGTTGGCTATTGATGGTAATTGCCAATTGCCCAATTTGCACTTCAAGATTCTTCATAGTGGTTCCCATATTGTTACAATGAGTCTCAATGTTAACCAACTGTGAATCAATCTTTTTAAACCTTGCCTTTGTCTCCTCAACAAAGGAAACCATGGCATCCTCAAGTGATAACTTCTTCTCGCTTAGTTGACTATCAAATCCTAGAGAAGTTTGTAGCACATTCTTTGTGTTTCCATGAGAAAAATTCTTATGATTTCGAAGCCCTGGATTGCAGTAATTTGGCAAAGGATTACCACGATAGTTGTAGTTTCGATTGTTAATGTATTGAATTGCTCTTGACTCGCTTCATTACTCGGAACTGCCATACTAGCTGCAGCAAATTCTGCACCTTGGGGTACTCTTTGAGTTGTCAAAGCTAAAATCTGATGGGATAGAAACGCAACCTGAGTTGAAAGGGCTACTAATGGCTCCACTTCATGAATTCCTGCAACTTTCTTGGCCATAGTTCTTTCAGTCGGCCATTGATAATTGTTTGAGGCTATTTCTTCCAAAAGAAAGGTAGCACCTTCTGCTGTTTTTGACATCAAAGTGCCACCAGAAGTAGCATCAACAATAGTTCTAATCTACCCGTTTAACCTATTATAGAACATCTAAATTTGTAACCAGTCCAGTAATCCGTGTTGAAGGCAGCGTCGAATCAAATCTTTGTACCTTTCTTATGCTTTATAGAGCGACTCAAAGTCATTTTGCTTGAACTATCCTATCTCGCTCCTGAGTTGGGTTGTTTTTGCAGGCGAAAAAAAATTAGCTAGAAACTTTCCTGCCATGTCCTGCTAATTAGTAACGCTTCCTAGTTGTATATATTCTAGCCAGCCTCTTGCCTTGTCTCACAAAGAAAAAGGAAATAATCTCAGCCTAATGGTGTCTTCAGTAACACCATTAATCATTACAGTATCACAAATTTCCAAAAACATCGCCAGATGAATATTGGAATCTTCAAGTGGCGAACCGCCGAATTGAGCTTGATGCACCATGCTAATCGAATTTAAATTAATCTTAACTTTATTTAGATAAGTCAATAAGGTTGTATGTGATAGTAATCTAAATTCTAAACAATTTCAAAGTAAATATTCAACAACTAATTAAGAGAACTTAAGTTTAAAAATCAAATTAAAGAAAGGAAGACTTCTAGGAAATTGATTTCACCTAATCTCTCGCTATGCTATACTCGTCTTAGTAAACTAATTTAATTTTTTCTTTTTGTTAGCAATCTCTAACTCATCCAAAAACATCTTTCAATAGTTAGTTGGAAATCATCTTGTTCATCATTATATATAAGAGTGTGCAAATTAATAAAGCAAGAAAGCATTAAGTTCACGATTTTAATACTACATAGGTTAATATAAGTCTTTCGATCCCCATATTTACCTATGCCAAAATATCTAGGATCTATCCTGTAATTCCCTCTTTCAACTGCAAACCACAAGATCAATATCATCTAATTAATGACAAGTTAAATAGAAACAATAAGCACAAAATAATTCGGGTAAACATAGAAGAGAATTATTTTAAATTAGCATAGACAAGAAAGCATAGTTCAAGACTAAATTATATCATTTTCCTAGAATTAATAAAAATTAGTTCTTACTGACAATCAAATTTAACATATACGAAATCACCATGATTTTTCTATTCAAAATGGAAGATTGAGAGAACTACTAAATTCCAACAAGTGAATGCTCAGAATCCCCTCCAAAATGAATTCGAGTCCCCCCCCCCCCCCCCTCAAAATGAATAGATGCTCTCCCCTAAAATGAAAAGATCCTCGTTATTATCCACCACCTGCTGTAAAAAGAAAAAATGCCCAATAAATCAAAAACTCCACAGTCCGTGGCGTCATACACCTAATTTTTATTTTTTTAAATCTTCTTTCTCTGCGTCTCCATAATAGAAAAATTAGAAAAAAAGAACCTCCCAACACAATCCTATCATTTTTTAGCGTTGAAGCTTCGTATCGAGGTTGCAACTTTTCCCTTGTCGTTATAACTCTTGGATTGCTAAAGTAGGCTTATGTTGCTTTTTTTTTTTTTTTGCTTAAGCTTGTTGAAGCATAACTGGTCTTAATTAGGCTGGCCCATTTCTTCATCCAAAAAGCTGTTGCCTAAGGCCTTTGTAAAAAACTGAACAGAGCAGTCCCTTTTGGTCTCGTTAATTGTTGCATGTGCTGGTACTTTTATTTTAGCAGGCTCATTTTTTAAAAGAAATCTTCACTTTTCTCTAAATCTAAAATAAAAATTAATTGATATTAATGAAGCCTAAAATCACGAAAAATAAATAAAAATAGACTAAAGTTTAAAGTTAAGAGTAATCCAATATACTAAATTATGCAAGTTATCATGGATGCACGCCAATAAGAGTCTCCAATAAGTCTATTGGAATTGACTCTACATCAATGGAATCTCATCAGCCATACATAATGAATTAGAGTGGTATATTTATATCATAATACAATATATAAATAGTAAGAATGAACATTCTTACAAGACAATAACTTATGGCAAAGAAAATCGATTTATGAATGGAATCAAATACACAATGTAAGACTCCGACTTTTATTAAATACAATTTAAATTTTTCTCATATTTTTTTTTTTGAAACGGTAAATGGATAAATTAACAAAAGCTAAAGTTAAAAATATTTAGTACAAATTTTATCTTATCGGAGAATATTCGTTTTGTCGGGGAATATTCGTTCTGTCGGAGAATATTCGATTCGTACGACGGCGCCGAAATAACTAAACATTAGTGGACCCCCCACAACGAATTATTGTCGGATATAGAAAACGACAACATTAATCTTTTTAAATAAAAATGGTTAACAGTACTATCATTCTTAACTGTTAATATACCGGTGGTAAAGGAATAGTAAAACACGGTATTACATAGTAACATACGGTATTGCATAATTGTACAGTAGCACACGGTATTTCACAGTAGCACACGGTATTACACAGTGTTTCATATTATTGAACTGATAAAGTGACTATTGTACTATATTGACTTTATTAAACTAATAATTGTCACATGCATAATAATTTATATTATTAAGCTGATAATTGTCACGATAGCATATGCACAGTAATTCACATTACTGAATCAATAATTTTTATTACACAGTAACGTGCTACTTTCTTATTTATTTTCAGCATTATTGTTATCTCTTTTATGATGTTGATTAAACTGTTGTATTCTATTATTAGTTAATTTTTCTACTTATCTAACTCAGAAAACCAACTACACTGCATTTATAGCAATTAGTCATAATAATGAATAATTGTGAATTATTGTTGAATAATTAAATTGATAAAGTTATTTATTTTTATTATAATAAATTATATAAAGTTATTCGTTTTTATTATAATAATTTATATAAAGCTAATTACTTTATATAAATTATGTAAAGTAAATTGTTTTATTATGATAAATTATATAAAGTTATTTCT
Organism: Hedera helix; assembly: GCA_947179155.2. NCBI lineage: Eukaryota > Viridiplantae > Streptophyta > Magnoliopsida > Apiales > Araliaceae > Hedera > Hedera helix. The sequence goes on from OX359274.1 coordinate 44,314,880, forward strand.
TTTTATAAAGATTAATTGATTTATATAAAGTTAGTTGTTTTATATATAAAGTTAGTTGATTTATAAAGTTAGTTGTTTTATATATAACGTTAATTGAATGGTATAGATTAAAGAAGATCTGAAATGAATGATATAGATTAAAGATAATGTAATAATTATAAAATTTGAAATGAATGGTGTAGATTAAAAATGATTTTTAAATGAATGGTTTAGATTAAGAAAATCTTAAAAGATAAAAGGAATGGTATAGATTAAACATTATCTTGAAATATACGGTTTGGCTTAAATTAGGAAATATTGGTTTATGATAAGATTTTTGGCTATAAATAGAGGCCTTAACTTAAGGATTTTTCATAAAAACTTCCTTGCTTATTCTTTCTTTCACTCTCTAAATATTATTTTGTGTAAATTTTCTTTGAGTGTGCTAAAGTCATCTTGAGTATTTGTAAAGATCTGTAAGTGTACGAGTACTTTTCAAGTAAGTCTTTTTATAAAGGTTATCTAAGCAACCACACACATCACACGGTGTTTATAAATCTTCCTTTAGAAGATTCATTTTGAAAAGCTTCATTTGGAAGATTTATTTTAAAATATTATCTTCTTCAAAAACTATTTTGAAGTTATTCTACTTTATTCTATTAAATCACTTTTGATGATTTCATATGAATTGATATACACCATGAAATTATATATGGTAGCTACTAATTAAATTATAAAAATATAGGTTGATCAACTTCATATCTATGTGTTAAGGTAAGGGATACCATCTTTTTCATCTTCCATTATTCAAACTTACTACGGTAAGGGATTATCATTATTTGATTCTCGAAAATAATATCGTTTTATTCTTACTCGTAAGATGTGTCATTTATTTCCATGTATTAATTTGTGGGAATAATCTGACTACGCAGACTACCGCATATTTGGTGAATAACCTTTCGTATTCATTCCTTATTAATTTGTGGGAATAACCTGACTACGCGGACTACCGCATGTTTGGTGAATAACCTTTCATATTCATTTCTTATTAATCTCTGAGAATAACCTGACTACGTGGACTACCGCATGTTTGGTGAATTACTCTTCATATATATTCATTTCTTATTTGTCTCTTGTTGCTAAAGTTTCTTGAAATGATTATATATTCTTTAATAGTTTGCGCTTCATTTAATATCATTTCAATTGAGTCTTCCTATTTTTCTAAATCTTTCTATTGAACCTTAACCGTTATTCTGAACTGTGGATCTTGAATATCATTCTTGAATTTGAGTCCACGTCATGTTGACAATTTGGACATTATTTGAATATGCACAAAGAAAAATCATAAACTTTCGATATTTATTGATCATACTGTTTCTTCTGATTCATCATTTATATCACTGTTGTTATTCTAATCATCAAGAACCATGTTGTTGTGAATATATGTGGCCTGGGGCACAAATGATAGGATAAATGCGATATAATTGTTTTGTCTTTTAGGGCACGTGGTGAATGTTCTCTTTGGCATGGGGCAAAGAAGAACTGTTGTTTGGTATGATTATGACCAAAGGCTGAATACTGGTATAATTATGACCGTTGGTGATATTTGAATATATTTGGCCCATAGTGCAAAGATGAACTGTTGTTTGGTATGATTATGACCAAAGGCTGAATACTGGTATAATCATGACCGTTGGTGATATTTGAATATATTTGGCCCGTAGTGCAAAGATGAACTGTTGTTTGGTATGATTATGACTAAAGGCTGAATACTAGTATAATCATGACCATTGGTGATATTTTGAATATCTTTGGCCCGTAGTGCAAAGATGAACTGTTGTTTGGTATGATTATGATCAAATGCTGATTACTGGTATAATTATAACCGTTGGTGATATATTGAATATCTTTGGCCCGTAGTGCAAAGATGAACTGTTGATTTGCATGATTATGACCAGGAACTGTGAAATTGTATTAACATGACAAATGGTGTTTCAGGTGATAAAAGTTGATGATATTTTTCTTAAAAAGAGAAGCGAGTGGACATCATAGTCCACATTATTCTTCTAATGGATTGCTCATTCCGCTGTTATCATTGATCTGAATTTTGTTCAAGAATTTAATTGCAGTTCTTGATATAAAGCTTTTTATCTATTATATTCAATTCAGAACTCAACTGTTGAAGGCTAATGATAATTTATTTGTCATTATCTTAGTCATGATATTTTCTTACTAGCTATTTGAGCTCACCCTTTCCTTTTGTTCCATTATTTTTTAACAGGAGATGAGAGAGTAGCTGGGTCTAGCCGGAGAATGGAGTGAAGGTCTGAGGGATAACTATAGTAGTCTTCATATATTATAAATAGTGTGACAATAATAGTGAAGACTTAATTGTGCATTATCGAGTTCTGTATTTTTGTGCTTTGCAATGGATTGTAATAATTTTGTTGTAGTCTTTTGGCGTCTCAAATTGGGTTGTGTAGGCCCGAATTTGGGGACGTCACACACAGTATATATATATATATAATTATTGTCGTCACCATGATATCATCAATAAGCTGTCTGGCCTAATTCGATTTCGGCCTATCAGGTTTTGACTGTTGACTAAGTCAAGCTAGAACCAAAATATATATGTATATATACACATAGTTACACGCGTATATGATTGTTGTTGTCACCATGATCTTTGTTGTCACTAATAGTCCATCAACAGGTTGACTGGCCTGATCCGGTTCTAATTTTCCAAGTTTTGACAATTGATCAGGCCGGACCAGACTCAAAGTCAAGAGAAAAAAAGGCTAGGCCACGCAAGATATGAAACTAGAATGGTGGTCTGTGGCTGCCTACTAGACAGGCCAAGGCGGGTCCAAACTATTCCCTTTTGTTACAACTTTTAATTTTAATTATAATAATAATAATAATAATAATAATAATAATAATAATAATAATAATAATAATAATAAACTGAATGTTTAATGAAACTAATAGCAATGCAAGCAAGTCATTGACATATAATAAATGAACTAAACGTTTGGATTGGGTTGAAAAAATATTAAAGCTAAACTAATGGTGAACTTGGCTAGTTACATGGTGCCATGGTGGTGCATATACTTTACCCTTCTATCATTATACATTACAATTGTGATAAAGATAATCAATATATATTTTTCTTTTAGAACAAAGCGAGTATTACAAATGTTCTGATTCCTAATACGTCGTGTTATTTGGTAATCAAAGAAAGTATAAATCACTATGATTTGTTAGTATAAATTAAAGTTTAAATCACAAAACAATTTCCAAGTCGTATGTTAAGCATTTTATATGTTTACTAAATTTACAAAATTACATAGATATTAAGCATTGGGGGTATTGGTATGGGAAGATCAAGTCCACACCAAACCTTTTCAAGTCATAGGCCTATGAATTTTAGCTTAAGTCCACAATTTCTTTTACTTTTTTTTATTTAGGTTGGACCGGGGGTTAGGGCTAATGCTAGGTTTGGAGCTGGGTTGACCAAGACTTCATGACAAGCCGATCCAAACTCAAGTCAAATCGGTCCCATATCATTTTCAAGTCAGGCTTGGCCAAACTTTGGGCTAAAAATGATGATTTATTTAACACCTTTAAGTGATCGGGGTTAGAGCCCGGGTCCAAGCCTAATTAGGCCAGGCATCAAGCCTGCGAGTTTTTGATCATGCTTAGTTGATCTCCCTATATATATTTTAATGATAGTTTTGTTAATTCAGTAATTTTATTAATGAATTTTTTATTATTTTACTAATTAAAACTATATTGTTTTGGTGTAATCAACCAAGCTGACCATGGTAATCACATCTTCATATATATATATATATATATATATATATATATATATATATATAGGGTTAAATACACTTTTTCTCTTGTACTCAACCTCGATTAATAAATGTATTAATGGACTGAAAATTTTAATAGAGGAGTTAACAGAAAATCGACGTGGCATTACTTAAGTCACCAAAAATAGCTGACTAATATAATTATGTACCTTCAAATATTAAGAGGCTTAGCAAAAGCCCTAAAATTCTAAATCTAGATTGAAATTTATAACCGGAAGCGAAGAAGAATATAAAGGAAAGAGCAGACGAAGTAACAGGAAGGCAAAATGAACAGCTCAAGTGAAATAAGTATTAAATTCAAAAGGGTTAGAGAGATTACTCTGATTCTTAATGAAAATATAGATTTAATTCAAAAGGGTTAGAGAAAATGTGTGCTTTTTCTCTCTCTAAAATAACCCTCCATGAATTTGCTCTGTTTTTTTTTTCTTTGAGATATTAACAGAGCACACAGGCAAACATGTATATATAAGTTTCTCTTCTTCTTTTTTTGGTAGGTCTTTTTTGGGTCTAAATCTTCATTGAAGAGTAAAAGGATTTTAATTATTACTGAGTATAGGATTTGAGGAGGGAGAAACTAATTAGTTACTTGTATGAGATAGAAATATCAATATTATTGTTGATTCCCAGATGACACGAAGGTGATCTAGAAGGGGGGTTGAATAGATCATTTTATTTTATTTTTTGTTTCAAAAAAAACTTTTATCAAATCATTTACTTTGTAATTGCAACGGAATAATTAATTTAATAAAATCCCTTCTAAATCAAGGATTATAAGAGAATCGGCTCTATTTTAAATTAGACTACTGAAATGTTATTACAAATGATAAAGTAGTTAAGTAAAGCACAGTTAGAACAGTTAGTGTAGTTATAGTTCATGTAGTGATAAAGTAAAGTAGCAAGAAACATGAAAGATGGACTCAGGGAATTTTAAGTGGTTCAGAGCATAAATATCTCCTACTACACTATTCCGCACTTCTGGCAGGGAATTCACTAAAGGATATTCTTACTTAATACAATTAGATCACTAAGATCTGTTACACCTGAACCACCAAGGTTCCTTCGAGCCATTAAGTCTCGAAACACCTGGACAATAAGTCCATCCCACACAGGGTCAGATTCACTCAAAATATGGTAAGTTACTAAGTCTCGTCTTTCGATGTTGTTGATGAAGATGACTATAGGGTGCTGCTAAGTTAGGATTAAGTTCTTCTTTATTTTAGAACTTAGCAGCTGAGCAATTCCTTCTTGATTTTGATATCTTGAGCCTTCTGATATGTTGTTGTTTCTTCTACTCTTGTTGGTGGAATTTGCCCTTGTTTGATCCTTCAAAGTGTATATCAACTTTTGGTTGATGATAAGTATATTTAGTAGATCAATTTGTTATTCTCATCTCTTTTTTTTCTTTACTCTACGATTTAGAGGTTCAATCCATTCTCTCTATTTTGAGCTTGCTCATCCTCTCTCACTCTCTGATTTTATAAGAGAGTTTATATTTATAGAGATATATTTGCTAAAGTATCCGTTAAAAAAAATAGCCATTACTTTCATCTTTGTGTCAATCTCATGAAAATCTTTGTTATTGATACTTAAAGGTAAATGTCAGTCTACTTTTGACTCTATCTTTATAGTATACTAAAAGTGGCAATCACGTGGATGACATCATATTGTATGCTTTCTTTGATAAGTTTCCAATAGTCGGCTGAGACTTCAAATTCAAACTAGCTGGTAGACGTTGTTGTATTTTAGGTCATAGGCTTCGTCTTTGATATAGAAAGATTGCATTGAGCTCTTCAATCAAATACATCTTCATATTTAGTCTTTTGATAACTTCTGACTATTATCAGGAGTGAGATGATCGTGTAGGAGATACATTGTTATACAATCAGAAATACTTCAATATGAACTAGACTTCTTTACGATCTTCCTTCTATTATACATTCTGAATTCTGGCTTGAGCTTATATCTTCATTGCACTTTCTGACCTTCATAATGCGATCTCACATTGCTTTACGAATTACAGTCGTAATACTATTTTGTCTTTGCAACACTATTTGTCTGTTTTTATACGAACATGACTTGCAATACGATCAATCTCTGCATTACGATCAGTTTCTACAATATGATCTTATCTTTCAATATGATTATGTCTTGTAATATAATCATGATCATGAAGCGCAATCTCCTTAATGTTATACAAATCAAAGTTGCTAACAATATATTCTGATCAATATGATATAATCTATGACCTTTTTGATGCTATGCAAATTAGACTTGCACTACAAACTGGAATATATTATACGATCTGTACGATTCACTTGATTTGGTATTTTCAATATGATTTAGTTCCTTAAGTGATTCTGATATGACACTATGACTCAAAGCTTAGTCATATTGTCACTTTCATTCCTTTAGTCATGTCTTGAACCATGCTTCTTGATTTACTGTAAGATCTTTCCCTTGTTACTAATCATAAAATATTTTGACTCTTCCAGCTTTACGATTCTTTGATTCTGCTATTGGCTGATATTATACTACGATCTTAGAGTAATTATACGATTTACTGTAGTTCCACGATTTGAAGTTTTCATGATCTTCCCTTTTACTTGTTCTGGTTGTATTCCATTTTCCTTTTGTTCTGTGATCTGCATTCTTCTTTCTTTACGATCATCCATATTATCTTCAATTCTTCAATAAATATTTTGGTTTTACCATCTATTAGATGAGCTTAGTTCACTTCCTGATAACTAAGACCTTTTTTCCTTATGATTAACTCCCCCTTACTTGAGCATTTCCATCTTCTACTTGATTGGCTCCCCCTTACTTAAACACTTTTCACTTGAGGGATTATTATCTTCATTAAATCTTTATTACAATAGAGATATTTTCTTCTTCCATAGCTAATTCATGCTCTGCTTTTTGTTTTTAGCAGGCCTTCCTTAGACTACACCTTCACTAAAGATTCTTCTTGTAGTATCATTCCAATAATATGTTGTGGTAAGTCTATTTCTCAATGTCATTTGCTTTGTGAACTCTGATAGGTAAGGCAATGAGGCACCTCATTATTTCTGTAACTCTGTATCTTGAAGTGGCTCTATGAAATTTGTAACTCAACGATCTGAGGTTATTCAGTTCAGCTTCATTCTTCGACCTTGAGTACATTAGTCCTTTCAGCACTTGTAAGCCTTCATCTTTTTCTAGTCGGAGTCTTTTGGGTCTTTGTTATGCTGTAATGAGTCTATTTAATAGAACTCTACGAATTCTTTCTTTGCATTGATCTTATGGGATGACTTTTGTATTTTTAAAGTTCTTTCTCCTTGATACGTTTCTCAGCTCGATAATCTTCTTCTTCTTAGTTTGTTCAGTTTTATCCTTAATGGCTTGACAGGTCTTTCGTGTTCAGTCTTCTTGATCGTTACTTAATGATCTTCTTTTCTTTTACCTTCATAATATTCCATTTTATTCCACTCTTGTGGTTGATGTACGATCGACTTCTTGCATTGCGATTTATCATCTTTAAGGCTATTCGATTGATCTTCAAGCATATTCTACGATTTCTTCATTTTCTTGAATTACTCTGAAAGTTATCTTTACAAACTTTCTATACAGCTCTGTTGTTGATCTTGTTGTCATACGATTCTGACTGACTTAATTCTCTGATTTGGTCTTCCTTCAACTTTCTTTTGTAATACGATTTGAACTTATTTACAACAATTTTTTTTCAATAGATCAACCTAATAAATTTGATCACTTTTTAAGCTAAGTCCTTGTACATTGATTACTTATTAAGGGCTGTACAAAAGTTACATTTTAATTACAAATATACGTTATTATGCATATCAGTTTTAAGTCCTTGTACAATACTATCTTCTTATAAGGACTATACAAGTTCCTGACATACTTATTTTTCAGTTATAGAGCCTATACGATCAGAAGTTAGCTATACAATTATAAACCTTATATGAACATAAGTTTATCAATCTATCTTTTATCCATTATAACTAAATGATCCAATCATTTTACAATGCTATTACGCAAGCAAAAAAAAAATCTAATTAAACTAGTGTTAACTTTGCGATCATAATTATTATCCAAACATTATACGATCATCACCGAATCATATCAAACTATACGTTTAACAATATTTACACAATCATCATCAAATCATTATATGCACTAACAAATATTATTGATGACTGGTCAATGAAGATGGTTTTGATTACTACATTTTCATTGGTTTTGATGTTTCGGGCATGGTAGACTTTGGCCAAGCTGTCATGGCCAAGGAGTTTTCCGATTTCATATCGACCTAATAAAAGCCCTTGGCCTTCCTTCCTGGTTAAGTTTTTGCCAACTGCGGGCATGGTGGGGTTCTTAATTCATCACTCATATTAGTGGTGGCAACATGGTAATAGCAGTGGAAGCGTGGTAGCGGAGGCATGGTAGCGCCCCTTATTTCTTTGTTCTTTCTTTTTATAATGATGCTTTATTTTGGGTGTTAAGTTGTGCCATAATTTCTAATTCCTTCTTATTCTTTCTAGATTTTGCCAAAATCCCTTTTTGTTTCCTCTGTAAATTGTGGATAATGAAATTAGGTTTTCTTCCTTCTTCTCTTTTGGATTTTGCCATAATACCTAGTTGATGTAACAACACCTACTTACAACATTCGTACTTAAGAAGATTTGCCACCAAGATTCGCACGAAGAATCTGTAGATTTTGTAGCTAGGGTTTGCTCGCTTTCTATTTCTCTCTCTTTCACATGCTATAGTTCACTCGCAATTTGTCTGAGATCAAGGGCGGAGCCAAGTTGGCAACTCAAGGGGTGTCATGGTATAACTTTGGTATAAGAAATATATTAACATGCAAAAAAAAATATCATATTTTCTAGTCATCTTTGCCTCCTTGGCAAAATATAGGCAAAAGATGAGACAAAATAAACATTTTATGCTTACATTTTAACTCAATCATATATTAAAATAGAATCCGACATTCTTTTAAATATCAAAATTTGTCTATAATTGATTTTATATTAAATTTCGCGGCAATTTTCCTTTCAATATATAAAATCAAAGAGTCGGTGAAAAAATCATTCTCCATCTTAGATCGAAGCCTAATTTTGATGATATTTTTGGGCTGAGCTTAATTTTGTATGAGTCATTATGGCATTAATTATAATTTGTAAAGTATGTAATTTTGAGGATTTTAAAAATTCAGGGGGTGCCATGGCACCCCCAACACCGAATGTGGCTCTGCCCCTGTCTGAGATAATGACTGACCCTTGGAGTGCCAAATAGGTTAAACCCATTTACTTCTAACATGGCAATGACTGGGATGATAGCGCGTGAAATAATTGACGTGGATATGGATATGGGGTCATTTAAATAGAGTTATGTTAAAAGTCTACTCGTTTAACGGGTTTTGTAACGATTTGATAATAATTTGTAGTTCAATGAGTCTATTGTTAAAAATTTCAGTCCAGTGATTTATTTGTAAATCGAAGTCAAGTACACCAAGAAAAAATGGATTTAACCTTGTGTGCGTGTGTCATTGTAGCCTGCTAAAAACAATTATTAGCAAATATTTTTAAATTCAAATTTTCGAACCCATGGTAATTCTAATCCACCACACCGATTTGCCAACAATTAATATGAGTAATCAATCATGCATGAGCCCGTTACCACATATTCACAAAAAGACAAAAATTAATTAAACAAGAATCAAAATTACTTGAGAAGGAAATTTCATGGTATTTGAGGCTGCATGCAAAATTTTCGCAAAATGGAAGAGGAAAAGAATAAGAAAATAGAATGAGAGTATCAATGCAAGCCCAATGCATCTAGAGCGCTATTTAAAAGAAAAGAGAGCTGCATTGAATCATGTGGAAGAGCATCAATGGAGCCCCTAATTAATAAAAATGAAGCCTACTGAATCTAGTACTCTAACCAAATCTATGCAGTCATGGTACAGATCTGCATGTTTAAAGATACTAAAAAACTATTACATCTATAAAAATGAAATTATATATGAAATGTATGTAATATTGTAGCTACTAGCAAGCAAAGAAAAACCTGTGGGAGATCAAATTCACAAGGAGATAAAATTTTCAAGGCTTCTTTCTGAAACCAATTAAGCTAGTTCCTGACCCCAACTGCATTTATAAACCAGTTCAACGTACAGTGCTAAGCAAATTGAAGAGTACTAGGATGAAGCCAATGAAGTTGGTGTTATCAAATTAATTTTATTTATGCATTAAAAGACTTAATATGATTTTGGATGATCATTGAGGGGTGCAATTAATGTTTTCCACTTTTCAAAATGTTAATCCATAGTCCTCCCTTCTTTTTTAATTGACGCTTTAAATGAAAATACAAAAGTTAAATAATGTAATTAATACTTTGTTTGAAAATTAATTATCCGTCTAAAATTCATTTGAATGATGAAAGAGAAATAAGTTGATATTTAATGTAGAGATAATATGAAAAATTAAATTATTATTAATGCTTTATTAAAATCTATAAATGACAAATAAATTTTAGTCTCTAAAAAACAGATAAAACGGAATAGAGGGCGTAACAGCGGATAAATGCATTGATTCTTTTCATTTCTACCATAGTAATTGTTAATTTCTAGTTTCATATATGAATTATTTTATTTCCAACCACATTCCCATTTTCATCAATTGCAATATGAAATATAGCTAAGGATGAGACTGGGAGCATTGTTGGAAAATAAACTGATTCATATAAATATGAAACTAGAACTTAACAACTGGATTAGTCTTATGTTATTTAGATTACATGAATTTTGGATCCATACATGCAACATAGTTTATCTATTTATTATCAAATACAAGCTACTTCCTTTTGTTTCAATATTAGTTGGAAGTATTAATTTATACCTGATGAAAACGTTACATATATACAACCACTTTGATCTATATATGTTACTAAATGAAATGCAGCTATTACTAGTGCAATTACCATTTAGGTAGCTAGCTAATTGAGTTTCTTGATTTCTAAATGGCTAACGCAATAGGACGAAGAAACCAAGGAATACAATAAGCTACCGAAATGGCTAATCCATTAACAATTATCGTATTTCAGTTTTGTGAATATATAATATTTTTATTTAAATCTAATCATTTTCTTGGTTCATTCGCCCTACGTCAGGTTAGCCATACGTTATGTTAGCCACACGTTAAAAAAATTCTGAGATAATTGGTAGAAATTAAATAAAAAAGAAAATTAAATATATTAATTACACCGCTAAGGATGATCCCCTTAGTGTAAATGGTTCCAAAATCATAATAACTCTTGATTGTATAAGTTAAAATGCTGCCAACATATTCATTAACTTTCTGCGAGTCTTTAATTCGTGCTATGCGGATTATTTGATTATAAATACGGTCAATTTAAGGGGTTTGGATACCAAAATAAGCCTTGCAATTTTTTCGCTTGAGGAAGTCTCCTTCAGGTTTAGTCTTGTTAGTTGCTACTCACATTGTGTGTGTGCGTGAGTATATATATATATATATATATATATATATATATATATATATATATATATATATATATATATATATATATATATATATATATATATATATAAAGAGTTTTTTTTTTATTGTTTTCATTGATTTTTGTATCTTTTTTCCATGGCTACGTATATAGATTTGGTTAATCTATACAAATAAAGGCTTCATTTCTTTTAGGGGCTCCAGTGGTAGCCTTTATAATTTTATGCAGTCCCCTCTCTTTAATTTTCATTATTGTTTTTTCATTACTTTATTTGTTTTCTACATTATCCATGCAGACACTTTGTGGTCTAAGCGTCTAGACATCAAAACCCATGAGTTTCATCTCTTGAATTGATGGTTTTGGCCTACTGCTTCTTCGGCCTAGAAGTGTGGTAGTCTATATGCACTTTTGATTTGAAAATATAATTTACGAATTGAATGTTTGGTAACATAGTAAAAGTGGCTTTTGTAATTTGCAAAAACCAAAAATAAAGTGGCTTTAATCAAAGTTTTTTTTTTTTTTGGGTGGAAAATTACTTTTAAAAAAGGTTAAAATATAATGCTTTTAAAATTGAAAAATAATTTATATATCGAATAATTTTAGATCGAATGTGAATTGTAACTATTGTACAGCTATAAGCAATAATATTGAATAATTATATGTTGGACCCTTTTTACATCCTCTTATTGCACAACACCTTGTGTATTATGAGACTGATGATTTTGGTAATTAATGTGAATTTCGGTTTGCAGGCTTTTAAGGCACTAGATTTTATGGCGTCCACAAATATTTTCTCAGTAGCAATGCCCCAAGAAGATTTTCAACTATTTCACTCCATTGACAGGAGGCTATACTCTATCCTTGTAACTGATATCTGGCGTGACCCTGTGGAATCCATCCAAATCATGGCTTTATGGCTTTGGTTAGAGCGAGCTGGATTCTATAATATCATAAAAAGAATTCTAGCCTTACCTGCTATATTAATCAATGAACTTGCAGATGAAGCTGTCATATGCCTCAGCTGCATTAACAACGCGCAATCTCTATTCACACCTGAAGCCAGTGAAATTCCTCTGACCCACAATCTCATAAAAAAGGACATATCCTTACAATTTTTACAAGAGAATCGAGATCTTGCAATTCGTGGGCTTGCAAAAGTCGATAAGGAAGTCTGCGTCAGGGCTTTTAGTGACCTCATGGAGGAAGCTATTTCGAGAAATAATGCTCAAAGATTGGTAGAGAGTCAAATGCTTCTTCAGCAGTCACTAGCTCCTGGTTTTGGTCAATTTGGATATCCCAATAATAACAATAACAATACCAGTAACAATAATGTTAACAACGTGGAAGCAAATGGTCTTTTACCAGCCGAAGAAAGAACGATGTTTGTTACATTTTCTAAAGGGTATCCAGTAGCTGAATGGGAAGTGAGGGACTTTTTTAACAAGCTATTTGGAGATTGCATAGAATCTTTTTACATGCAGGATGTGAAGGGGAACGATGAACAAGCCCTTTTTGCTCGAATTGTGTTCTTTCGAGCTCATATTATTCATAAGATTCTTAATGGTGTGGCCAAAGCCAAGTTTACTATCAATGGTAAGCATGTCTGGATGCGTAAGTTTGTACCCAGAAGGCCTAGGATTTTGTCACTACCACACTCGCCGCATAACCCTTCTGCTGCTATTTAATTTACGTGTTTTGCTGTATGTTTGATCCCATGTGTGTTTTTACTACTCCTGTTTCAATGTTTCGAATGTGTGTAGTCAATGGAGCCCACTGGTGGAATTTGTACTGATTCTGAATTCTGATGAAGAATATATTTTCTATTGCCAAAAATAGAAATTAAGTAATGAATTACTCCTCGTTTCCTTTAATCTGTCTTTTTAGAACGAAAAATTTGTTATTTTTTTGTCTGTCACTTATAAATTTTAATGAATAATTAATGACTTAATTTTTTATATTATCTCTAACATTAAATACTATTTTCTTTTTTCTTCATCTTTTTAATCAATTTTAGAACGATAATACTAAGGTTTTATATTAAATTTAATCAATTAGGAAAAGTATTAATTATATTTTCTTAATCTATGTATTTCTCCCCAAAATTTCAATTAAAAAAGTAAGGACAGGATAAGTTTTTAGTGCCAGATATTCTCGTACACAATTAGTGCCAAAATAAATGAATTAATTTCCATCTAAAAAAAATACAAAAAATAATTAACTTGATTCAGATATTAATTAATTTTCAAAGAGGTAATTTTATTGCATTAATTAATTAATCATATTTTTAGATTTTATTTAATGTGCAATTAATGGAAATAATTTGATTATTATATCAATCAAAATTCTAGATATTAATTAATATGCTAGAAATATAAATTGATTATATCACCCTTCCTTAATATTTTAAAGAAACAATGCAATTAGACATTTTGGATTTTGTCAGAGTAAAAATAATACTACTATAGCATATTGTTTCACCTACCTTTTAAGAAAAATAATTTATAAAATCTTATATTTTTATTATTCTCATATTATACATGAGCTTGCAATATATACACGACTTACCACATAATTTACAAAAATATGTTATATATATCAAATTAAAAAAATTCGGAGAAAAAAAAAAGTCGCGCTGTTAATTTTTATAGTATTTGGATATATGGAGAGCCAATCCAATTTTGCAAAAATCATAATTTCCATTGTTTTTTTTCAATATCACCCCCTAATTTAACAAACTCAACACTTAAAAAGAATCATAATTCATAGTTCAAATTCTTAAAAACTCTCTCCAACACAGAGCACTTAAATAAATCAATTCATTAATTTTTTGTACAAAATTTACATTTATTTATTATATATAATTAAAGAGAATCAATTATATAAGAATTGCCTGTAAAATTATTATTTTATGTAATCTAATAGCAACATATCATATAGATATTTATGAGAAAATTAACATATTAAAAGTTTGGTATTATTCAATAGTTTTGTCATGATAAATGATAATTATACAATCTTCTATACAATACACGTTTCTTGATTTTTTTTTTCGTAAATTATCTGTGGTACTGTGATTGTTAGCTCTCAGGTTCAATTATCCGAATTTATTTTTATTTTTTTATAAAAAGTTTGTTTGCTCTTTATGGTAGGCTTGTTTGTGATTTTGTTTTTTCCTTTCCAACGAGGTTTTTGTAGGTTTGTTTTATCTCTTTTTATGAGATTTAATTGATTATTAATATTATAACAGTGATGATGTGCTTAATTATTTGATTATATTGTTCACCTTAAAATAAGGTTTCAAACAAATTTTATCAAGAATCCTTATATAATTTATTCTCGTAATAAAATGACAAAATGTCAGTTTATCTATTTAGTTTGGTTATCTCATTGGACAGGCCAACTCCGTTGATCAATTTTTCACATCTCTTACCATGTATTAATCCCTATTAAAAGAAGAAATTATTAATACTATCTCTGCCATTGATTTTTTAAAGTCAATTAAAAATATTTTTAAGCTCAAAATTGATATGTATTTCACTAATTTTAATCAATACAATAATAAATATTATAAATTATCTAAAAAATATTATTCATTGTAAAATTTATCGTTTTAAAGTTAATAATGATCTTATAATTTAGAATGAAAAGAGTATTATATTTTTAAAGTCCTTTCTGATTACAATAAATTATATTCAATTTTCTTAGTTGTTAAATAAACCTAGATTAACTAACGTAGCAAATAAATCTTTAATAATTATCAGGACAGTCCTGGTAGAATCATTGCCAAATTAATTTAGATTACATTCAATTACTTTAATTGAAGAAATGTCTAATTATTAATTATCAAAATCCTTACCAAAGACAATTACATTATATTCAATTGATCTCATTATTAATCCATTTATTCATTGAATTCTAAGGATAATGATATATGCATACTCAAATATAAAAAATTAAAAAAAAAGTGATTAATATGCCCTTAAGGATTGGGACCCGATTCATTTCTTTTACCACTTACTTATTTTGCCCTTGAGACTATAAAAATTATAATTAGAAGGGAAAAAAAAACTTGATTTTACAGATATGATTGTTTATTTGTTTATATAAAAAAAATGAATTTTCTTGAAAAAAAAATTAACATTTTGCATTGGTGCAAAACTTTTTATACATTTAAAAATATATGAAACTTGAAATACTTCTAAATTTATAATGCTTTTCATTTGCACGTGCCAGCAGTGCATGTCTATTACTTCTAATTTATTATGTTTTGTCTTGTCGTATTATTTGAGAGAGACACTTGAGGGCACAAAATTATTAGTTTTGAACAGGGAAAAAAACTTATATTATGATAAATAAAAAATAGAAAAGAGTAGTGTTAAGTATTGTGTAATAGGATATGGAAATGGCCCAATACAAAAAGGCTCAAATATCTTGTATGGTCGTGAAGCCCAGGTAGCTCACATAGTGATCAAGCCCAAAAATCTCTCTCTCTCTCTCTCTCTCTCTCTCTCTCTCTCTCTCTCTCTATATATATATATATATATATATATATATATATATATATATATATATGAAATAAAGGTAAGGCTAAAGTAGGCTTACACAACAGGCCAACTTAGCCTGGTCTGGCTTAGACCTGACTTTAACCATTGATTAGGTTTTGACTTTTGGGTTTGTTGGTCAAGTTGATCGAGCCGAGTTTCTTAACGAAAATTTGACCTTTTGAGGCCTGTAGGCCATGTTTTGGTCCGAGTTATTTTTCTGTAATTTTATATAATCAGACCTTTAGAATAATCTGTAATTATGTATAAACTTGATAACGGATCAACATTTTCTAAATAAACAAACTATGAGGCAAGTTTCCTCGAGAATGCATATAATTTATTTATTTTTTCAATGATATATTCTTATATCATAACTTTTCATTTTGTTTTCCTCATCATCACTCTTTTTAGTTGCAATGGGAGACAAGGGTACGTATATGGACTATCTTTTTAATATCTTAAATATATAGCAGAGTGAATGGATAACTATTTTATTATTAACTGAATATAGACAAACATTTCTAAGACGGAAGCAATACTTGCAATAATAACATATTAATTAAAGATTATTTTATAACGGCGACCTGAATGCAAGGTCTGACCGGGGGTTTTTTAGGCTGGGTCAGGCTTTAGTGTTCAAACAGCGACATTTTTGAAGCCTGCAGGACGGGCCTAAACAGGGAGAAATTATTCTGTGCTCCTGGGGCAGGAGCACAGTATGCTCCACCCTCTCACATGAGGGTGGGCTCCACACGGGTCACATCAGTGTGGGGCCCACCCTCATGTGAGAGGGTGGAGCATACTGTGCTCCTGCCCCAGGAGCACAGAATAATTTTTCCTAAACAGGCTAGGTTAAGTTGGCCCGAGCTTTAATGCTCAAACAACGGCCATTTTGAAGCTTGTAAGGCGGGCCTTAATGGGTCAGGTCTTGATCAGACCAGACTTTGACCAGACCAGGCCAGGCTAGCCTACGGGTCGCGGACTTTTTGTGCATGTCTAGGCTAAGGTAAGTTTTGATTGAGTTTTCTCACTCTCTATAATACAATATCCCTTAAATATTGTTAATACCTTAAAATGCATGTACTAATTCCTACGCCTGAGGGTTTTTTCGTCTACTACGACCGTCAGTCTCTAGTTTGTTATAGCATGTACAGGCGACATTTATCTGACAATGGCATTATAAAATATTATGGCATTAACATATTATGAAAAACACCAATACATGAGATTTGACAGAATTATAAAGATAACTCGTCATATTAAATATCTCTTTAAAAGAATTATCACTCATATTTATCTATATAAATGACAACAAAAAATCAATACATATGTGTAACTTTATGGTCAGTGTTATCGAGTTTATAAAATAAAATAAAATTCAAATTTATATTTAGATTATTATTTTATTACTAAATTAACTATGTTATGTTTAAGTGTAAAAGATATAATATGAATTATAAAAGATTTATAAATATATTTTTTCTTCCAAATTATAAGGCCATTATTAATTTTTGAAAGTTAATTTGAGACTTTTTTTAATTCAAAATTAATATGACTAGTTAAAAATTATGAAGCAATAAAGTTTACGGTAAGTAATACTTTTTAGAAAATTTACGATATTCATTATGTGCTGATTAAAATTAAAGAAATTTATCTCAATTTTGAGTTTAAAAATATCTTAACTTAATTTTAAAAATTTAATAATGATCTTATAATAAAAAATGAATGGAGTATTATTTAATTTTCATTCTAAATACTTTTATATTTTAACTAAAAAGAAAAAATGATCAAGGGTTTGAGTCTAATTTTTTTTCCCATTTATTAAAAGAGTTTGTAACAAAAGAACTAGACAAAAAATTAAGTTAAGTTTTCGTCCATTATATTTTCTCTTCCATTCACATAATAACATAGTGAAACTAGAAACAGTGTAAAACAGGCCGACCTCTCTTCCCTCTCATCCAGCGAGTCCAGTATAGCAAAAGCATAGAATTGGTCAGGTATGCTTGAACTCAGTTAGCTTTACCTACACTTAATCGGTCTTAATCCTAGTGCAAAAGGTTTGCATCTTTCCGTCTCTTCAATTCTTAGTGTGTATGATTGTTTACACAGATTAAGCACTGCTTTACGTTCAGTATTTGTATTTCTGAAAACCTAGCCTGGATTAATACCCAGTAATTTTTAGTTTTTTCTGGAATTCGAATTTTGGCTTATTGGATTCGGATTGAGAACACCCTGAAAATGGTGGTTTGATTGAATTTTTGTAGCCTCAAAAGTCACTTTTTCCCCCTTAAAATGGAGCCGGCTTCGAATGGAGAAGAACCCAAGTCATGGGATGAACTATACAACATCGACTTGATGCCATCAGAGTTGTTTCTCAAGTTCAGGAAGGAAATTGAGGGGTTTCGTGTTGGTATTAATTTGGAGGTAATTCACTGTAAATAATTTATTTTTTAAAATAATTAGCATATTGATGCTCTGTTTTCTTGCTTCTGGCTTATAAAATTAACACAAATAAGCAGATATATATATATATATATATATATATATATATATATATATATATATATATATATAAGAAAAAAGAAATTAGTGGTGTTAAACTGTGTGCTAACAGGCCAAATATAGTGAAGGAATTGAGAAATTTGAATAGGAAATGGAGAGTGAGCTATACTTTTTGTGTATTGTTTGTGAAAGGGTTCTCGTGTTTGCATTTGATGAAGTAAGAGGTGCTTAAATAGTAATGAAGGACATGTGATTACACTAATTGGAATATATGCCTTTGGCTGGATCTCCAAAAGTGAAAGCATTTCTATTCTTCCTTCCTTTGTTATTGGAACTTTTGTTTTTCTTTTTTTCCTTTGTTATCTAGTAGTAGTCTATCTCCCATTAATTGATTGTGAAACTTCGTAGTTAATATGAAATCTCTTCTTTCTCATATAAATACACGAAAAAAGCTTATGTTCTGTCAGTCAGATTAGTAATTTACATGAACTTTATAAGTGCTCTTGAAAAGACTTGAGGAGAGGGGCTAAGTGTGTTTATTGCACGTTCATACTATTGAGTAATCACCCTACAAACATCACCAGCAAAGAAAGAGAGTACTCCTTCATAGCTTGCTAATCAACTATTCCTTAAGAATTAAGGTAGCCGCATAATTAACCAACTACATATCAGACATTATTTTTCATTGATTCGCCATTTTATGTGCAAGACATAATATGAAAATGGACACGTTAGCGCTCCATGCAAAATCTGAATGCTCTAAATTTTTTGATAGATGGATCTGACTTGTATAGACACCACGTACAAAAAGATGTGAACGTTTAAAGTACCAATCTCAGGGGAGGAGCCACGTTATTGCTAGGGTGGGAAAATGACCCGCCTAAGCCTTTGAAAAATATACATATATATTATATGTACATAACTAAACTTTTATTATTTTAACCCTCTAATTTCTACTAGAAATTAGTGTCATAATTCTTTGCATCTCTAGTTTCAAATGTTAAGACTGCTTGATAATCTACATCATCAAATGCTGTGAATTTTTATCTTGTTCCAGTTCTATAATGCTCCAAGCAACGATTACCATGCAAAACTGGTTTTGAAGCCTTTAGCCCATGATCGGAGATGGAAATTCATATATGAGCCTTTACATCATGATGTGCGCCTTTTGTCTAAGAAGATTCCGGTAACTAAATTTCTGAATCTCCAGGTATGATGCTCCCTCTTTCTCTCCCACCCTCCCATAAATGTTTATCAAAATTAAGTACTTTTATTAGTTCAGGTAGGAATAGGCCATAGTTTCCAGTTACATGCCACTGGTTGGAATTGGAAGCTTACTACTTGTTTGGGTGGAGATGGTCTATCTCGGATACGGAATAAGACATCACTTGGCTTGTGCCCTGGTGTGGATTTACGCTTTGCATGGAGAGCAGACTATGTTCTACCAGAATTTAATGGGCAAGTTTTGTTAACAACTTCTGCATTCACTACATGACATCAGTAGAATAAATAATATGCTGTTAGTTTTTAAATTGCATATGCTCAATAAGGTGGGTTCTTCTCTGTTTTGAATTTTTACAGTGAACATTGTTTTATCTTTTAATTGAAACTCTGGCTTTCACAGGGCTGTGGGCACTGGTGAACCATTGTTCAACATGAACTCAGGACGCTTACAAGCGTCGCTTGATAGAATTGAGACCGTTTTAACCCATACAGCATAAAACTTATCATATGAACAGGTATGCTTATGTATTGTGGAAAAAATTAGGACCTTGTAGCTGTCTCGATTGATCTGTTCAATTTGACTATGACATTAGAAACTTTCTTCTGTTCTAGATAGTTTGTTTTTATTAGTGATTGTACAGTTTTAGGTGCTTGTCTTGACTCTTGACATCTAGAATGTTGGCATGGAATTTATAAAGTTCTTGTTTATATTTTTATGACTATTTTGTTGATGAGTCCTTTAATAGGAGGGAAGCATGTACGAAGCAGCACATGGAAGCTTTTGTCCAAATTTATGTAAAAACTGTGCATCATGCATTTCCTCACCCCCAGAAAACTGTCAATGAGCCGTGTAGTAGTTATTTATCAATTACTGGACAGTTTCATGCGTTTTCTTGATGTCTGAAATATAGGCATGTAGAAGACTGGCCGACAAATCCTTTGATAGTACAAACATGTAAAAAGCAGAATAGAAGTCTGTCCAGGCTTACTTAGCAATGTACGCCATACTATTATGTTTCATCGTCCTCCTGAGAACTATTGATGAGCTGTTATGGACTCAAATTTATTATAGAACTTATTGTATTTTGTTCAGTTATTAGTTCACCATAATGTCTCACTGAATCTTTTATTTGGCATGATCAGTACGATGGTGGAAGAAGTCGAGTATTAGTTAAGCCGCTTAGCTTTTATGTAAATGGAGGTACATCGATCATTAAAGTTCTGTTATCATTCTTTTGTTCCTGAAGGATGTTTTTATAGCACATAAAAAGGAGTTCCATGAGCAGAAGATTGTAACTGTATCAGTACAGCAGGCATAACAGAGGGTCTTTTACTGTAAAGTTCCATGTTCTTTAAGGGATTTCATAACAATATTTTCATGTCATGTCATTTCTTTCCCTTTCCAATTCTTTTTGGTATGCTTTATTTTCAACAATGATTTGGTTATCATAAATTGGGTGATGTCTGGGTAAATCATTATGTCGGTTGCTTGTTATATTGTGATGCATAAGCAACGAACAAATGATACGATTCTTGTTCTTCCATTTCTGGTTTCCATAATATGATTCATTGTTAACACGTACACTAGTGATGTTTGCAGCTCAATGGACCTCTAGCTAGTTGGACTTGGTTGTTGGTTGAAGATGAATATTGTTGCTTTAAATTCTTGGTAACATTGCATAATGTAGTAGCTGCAGTCTGCAGATCACTCGTATGACATGCTCAGGTTCTTGCGGCTTTTCGTAGCTACTAAAAGCTTTTTGTTGTTTCTCGACTCTAGCATTTGGCTGGAAGGAGAATTTGTTGAGTTACCCATATTTTATCAATAAAAAGGGAAAAAGACTTAAATGACATTTAAATTATCAAAGTCCACAAATATTTATTAAGAGCATCACGGACCTTACTGAAATACAGGTAAGGTAACAAGTGTCAATAACGACAGGTGTCAATAGCGATAGATGTTACATAAAATTGAAACGGTCTAAGTGTTTGAAAACGTTAATCTCCTAATTCTTACTAATCAACAATTTCAGAAAGTTGAGAATATCATGGGTATAGTAGTTGCACAACTTATTCGGAGGTGAAGTCATAAATGACCATATCAAGATCAGGAAAAGACAACTATTCATCAACATAATAACAGAAACAATTCTTCTCTGAGTTTTATCTTAGAAGTAGAATTAGATACTTGTCGGGCACATCGTCAAAAGGTTTTGTAAAGTAGGAGTAGCATAATTGTAATCTTGTAAATAATTTTTGGTTCCATGTTACTAGAATTGTTGTAGTTGAAACTCTATTGAAAATTGTACTTGTTTAATTGTACCCGTTATTCTGTGTTTCAAGAAGTTCTCAAGTCTAAGGCATATAATGCACTATTATTCTTAGATGGCACAAAGAAATCTAGAAGGAGGGTTGAATAGATTCTTTTATAAAAAAAAATCTTTTAAATTATTTGCCAGATAATTTTAGTAGATAATTTTAGTAGATAACTTATTCATTATACGCAACGGAATATTAGTTTGTTTATAAAACTCCTTTAAAGATTATTGAAGTCTACAGCTCTGAATTTAGTTTCCAATGTGGAAATAAACCTCAAGTTATATTTCAGTTTATATGGCAGTTGTGATAGTTTATAACAATTTATAGTAAACAAATAAATGAAACAAGGTTTTAAGAGACTCGCAGTCTAAACTACTCTTAATCTTCTTTTTCATTTCACTGAGCATGAATTATCCACTATAAGATAAGGTTCCACTTAACCAATTACAAACTCCCACTGGAGAACTAATTCCCACAGAATCAGGTGAGCACTTTGTCTCAACTTTTACAATCTCCCTCTAGCGTTAACTTAGGATCAAGCGATATCTCTGTCTCAGCTTTTCAACCTCCCTCTGGAGCTGACCCACTTAAGATCAGGCGAGATCACTATCTCGACTTTTTAGTGTCCCTATAGATGAGTTTGGGGTGTTGCTAATGATCTTTAAGCTCTTCTTGAAATGGCTTAGCAGCGGTAATCGTAGTCACAAAAATCTTGGTGTGATTTCTAGATTGTAGAGTAGCTTCAGTATCAAGATCAAAATTGTAGAGTATGATGTGCTTCAGACTCCTATAAAACTTTGATCGATCTTTATTTTCTCGTTGTTCGATCTTCTCTTTCTTGATGCACTTTGTACGATCTCACAACACTTTATGTTTGAATGTAGAACTCTATTTATAGATTTTAATTTGAAAATCTGCCCATTAGAAAGTCCTGTTTCAAAGCCTCCAAAGTCAAATGTAAGTCTGTTGTAGCCGTTCTGAATGTCAGGCTTTTTTATAGACTATCTTTTCTAAAATATAGTTGTTGGAGTTGCGGCTTGATTAGACATTTTTATTTCTGTCAGCACACTCTTAGGATCTTCAGTAGTTGTGTGTTAAGAAAGCTTTTATGTCCAACGGTAACTTCCCGAGTTGCACTTTACGATATGATGGTTAGGGATCGTAGAGTCAACCTTTAGGTAGTTCACTCTACGATATCAACTAACTCTACATTTTGGTTGTCCAAAGTCGTTTTCATTTTAGCTATGTCCTTCTGTTCACTCTGCAATCTCCCAGTCCTTTGCATTCTGCTTGACGACTTTGCTATATGCTTAGATCATTCTGCAATCTTAGAGTAACTAAGACTCAGCCCTTCGGACTCTTATTCAATTTCTTTATTTGAACGCATCCGATGTCTGATCCAACCTCTTTGTCTGATGTTTATCCGATCTTTTGTCCGAACTTATATCTGATCTCTTGTTTGATCTGTTGTCCAAACTCATTTTTTATCTCTAATCCGAACTTATATGTTCTCTATCTGATCTCTGATCCGACCTCTTTTTCTTTATATGATCTATTATCTAAACTAATCCAAACTCTATTCAATTCTTCTCCTTTATTTGATATGTTGTTCAAACTCATCCGAACTCCATTCAATGTCTTCTTCTTTATATGATCTGTTGTCCGAACTCATCCGAACTCTATTCAATGTCTTTGATCTGCGAACTTTGACTTTCTAGTCTATTACAAGTTCTATCTCTATCAAATAAATCAACCTAACATTATTTGTTTCTTAAGTCATTTTACAATGATTATCACTGAAGGACTTTACAATATTAATTGTTTTCAATTCTAAGTACAAATATACATTAAGATTGTCAGAATTATCTTTCCAGTAGGCATCATTAAATCAAAATAGACTTAAACATAAATATGCACTAATACGCACAATTGTTTGGTTCCTAATAAGCAGTTTATTTATTGAATTATTTATTGTCTAAAATAATTTTTCAACACTAACATTAAACTAAGGTTTAGTTTTTTTATCTATATATTGAATTGGCACACCCGGTGGGATCAATAATTGAAAACGCTGTGAATTGTACACCGCCGCACTGATGATAGCCACCTAAAAGGAGAGAGGGTGGGTTCAAGTTCAAACCCTAGAAAACCAATTAAGTGGTCCTCTTGAGACTCCTTCATTTGATTTATGACAAAAAAAAATGTGTGACTTTATAAAGGAATGCATAGATATCATAAATAAATAAAATTGATAAAATTTTGAACATATAAAGTATGAATGTTCAAGCAATGTTATCGTTAGATGATAGAAATGTGTTTGTACAACCTAATAAGGTAAATTTTAATCATCTGCCAGATTTTTTAACAACTCCATCAATGTAAGACCCCGAATTTTATGAAATACAAAATTTAATTTTTCTTCATATATATATTTTTTTGGAACAGTAAGTGGTTAAATCGATAAAGTTAAAAGTTAAGGATGTTATGTGCAAATTTTATTTTGTCGGACAATATTCGCTTTGTCGGGGAATATTCGTTTGGTCGGGGAATATTCGTTTGGTCCGACGGCGCCGAAATAACAAATTATTAGTGGACCCCACAACGGAATATTTGTCGGATATAGAAAACAACAGAGATAACCTTTTTAAATAAAAATAGTCAACGGCACTATTAAAATACCGGTGATAAAAGAATAGTAGCATACGGTAGTTATTGGTATTTTCTGTAGCACTCGGTACTCTACAGTAACACACGGTATTGCATAGTGTCTCATATTATTGATCTGATAATTGACACCGTAACTGTTACGCATCATTTCATCGATAATTGTCACTGCATAATATTTTATATTATCAATTCAATAATTGTTGTTACACAGTATTTTGCATTATTGATTTAATAATTGTCATTACACTGTATTTTATATCATTGAGTCAATAATTGTTGTTGCACTGTTTTTAAAATTATTGAACCTAATAATTGTCACAGTAACATATGCACAGTAATTCACATTATTGAATCAATAATTGTCATTACACAGTAACGTATGCTTTATTTTACATTATTGTTATCTCTATTATGATGTTATTTAAACAGTTGTATTTCATTAGTTTATTGACTTGATATCTAAGAGCTAACTATACTGTATTTATAACAATTAGTCATAATAATTGAATTGATAAAGTTATTTGTTTATAATATAAAGTTAGGTGATTATTAGGTGATATGAAATGAATGGTGTAGATTAAAGTGTGAATTATTGTTGAATAATTGAATTGATTTGTTTATAATATAAAGTTAGGTGATTATTAGGTGATATGAAATGAATGGTGTAGATTAAAGTGTGAATTATTGTTGAATAATTAAATTGATTTGTTTATAATATAAAGTTAGGTGATTATTAGGTGATATGAAATGAATGGTGTAGATTAAAGATAATATAATATTTGAAATGGATGGTGTAGATTAAAAGATGATCTTTAAATGAATGGTTTAGATTAAATGAATGATAAGATTTTTGGCTATAAATAGAAGCCTTAACTTAAGGATTTTTCATAAACTTCCTTACTTGTTCTTTCTTTCTCTCTCTAAATACTTCTTGTGAAAGTTCTCTCTAAGTGTGCTTAAGTCATCTTGAGTATTTGTGAAGATCTATAAGTATACGTGTACTGTTCAAGTTAATCAACCTCATTTAAATCAATATCCAGTCACGTGTTGAGGTAAGGGATACCATCTTTTTCATCTTCCATTATTCAAACATACTATGGTAAGGGATTATCATTATTTGATTCTCGATAATAATATTGTTTCTTCCTTACTCATAAGACGTGCCTTTTATTTCCATGTATTAAATTGTGGGAATAACCTTACGGAGCGGATTGCCGCCTGTTGGTGAATAACCTTTCGTATTCATTCATTATTAATCTCTGAGAATAACCTTACGGAGCGGATTGCCGCCTGTTTGGTGAATAACTCTTTGTACTCAAATTCTATTAAATTGTGGGAATAACCTTACGGAGCGGATTGCCGCCTGTTTGGTGAATAACTCTTTGTACTCAAATTCTATTAAATTGTGGGAATAACCTTACGGAGCGGATTGTCGCCTGTTGGTGAATAACCCTTTGTATTAATTTCCTTCACCTTTTGTTAATCAAACCTGCTACGGTAAGGGATATTATTTTCTTTCATACTCCTAAATCGAAATTTATTATGGAACTATTGCTTCTATAATTCCTGAAAATATTATATGTTCCATAATAGTTGAACTTCATTATTTCAACTGAACCTTCCTATTTACGTGAACCTTTCTATTGAATTGTAACCGTTATTCTGAACTGTGGATCTTGAATATCATTTTTAAATTTCACTCCACATCATGTTGACAATTTGGACATTATTTGAATCTGTACAAAGTAAACTTCCGATACTTATTGTTATCCTATTTCTTCTGTTCATCATTTATATCATTCTAATCATCCAAAAATCAAGCTGTTGTGAATATCTGTGGCCGGGGGCACAGATGTGATATATTTGTTGAACAGATGATAGGTTAAAGGCGATATAATAGGTTAAAGGCGATACATCTGTTCGGTGTCTTTTATGGCACGTGGTGAATGTTCTCTTTGGCCCGTAGTGCAAAGATGAATTGTTGTTTGGTATGATTATGACCAAAGGCTGAATCTGGTATAATCATGACCGTTGGTGTTATATTGAATGTCTTTGGCCCGTAGTGCAAAGATGAACTGTTGATCTGCATGATTATGATCAGGAACTGTGAATTTGTATTATCTTGACTAATGATATTTCAGATGATAAAAGTTGATGATGTTTTTCCTAAAAAGAGAACCGAGTGGACATTATAGTCTGCATTATTCTTCTAATAGATTACTCATTCCGCTGCTATTATTGATCTGAACGTTGTTTAAGAATTTAACTGCAGTTTTTGATATAAACCTTGTAGTCTATTGTATTCTATCAAGAACTCAACTGTTGAAGACTAATGATAATTTATTCGTCATTATCTTAGTCATGATATTTCTTACTGGGCTATTTGAGCTCACCCTTTCTTTTGTTCCATTGTTTTTCAACAGGAGATGAAAACATAACAGGGTCTAGCCGGGGAATGGAGTGAGGGTCCGAGGAATAGTTATCATAGTCTTCACGTTTTGTAAAATAATGTGGCAATAATAGTGAAGACTTAGTTGTGTATTGTTATACACTGTATTGTTGTACGTTGTGCTTTGTTGTAATAATTTTGTTGTAGTATTCTGACGACTCAAGTTTGGCCTGTGTGGGCCCAGATTTGGGGGCGTCACAACCAATATATGTGATACAACCATATGTGGCTACATACCCACCTCAACTTAATGTTTCCAAATCCACGTATGGACTTAACATTATGGAAAGACAAAAGATTTATGATACTCCTACGGGAAGGAGTGAATAAGAAAACAAGAAAGCAACAGTTCAACCTGTCGAACCCATAGCAACTGGGTGAGAATTTATTACAACAGAAGATCAAGAAGAAACAGTCTTACTTGTCTATATCACTATTAAAACAGCCAAAAGAGAATTCGATATTCTTGAAGAAGACAAGGGGACAACAGTTCAACCTGCCAAACCCTTTGTAGATGGATGAGAATCTATTACGATAGAAGGTCATGAAGAGACGGTCTTACCTGCCAAGATCACTGTTAAATCCCTTAAAGTGTTAAAAGAAAATAATGTTCCAATGGGTGATTACCTTGATTCATCAAAAGCTAACTTAATGGATTTAGATAATAAAAGATATGATGCCCTAAGCAATCTACAAATGAAGAATGGCAAAGTAGTAAAATGGTATAATAAAAAAAGATAAAGTTCAAGTTCTTCCAACCTGTCGAGTTGGTCTAGAAGGTAAAATTCAAACCCTTATAACCTGTCGAGTTGATCTAGAAGGTAAAGTTCAAGGCCTTCCAACCAAAATTCAAGTCCTTTCAGTCTATTAAATTGGTCTAGATGGTAAAGTTCTAGTCCTTTTAACTTATTGAGTTAGTCAAGGAGATAAAGTTCAAATCCTTTCAACTTGGCAATTTGTTTTGGAAAGTCATTTTGCCTTTACGATATGAATTAGGAGAATGGCCTCCTACCTGGAAAATGGTCATTTAAAGTTCATCGGGTCCTTAAAGGTGGAGCCTACAAACTTAGTTCTCAAGAAGAAGATATCCATCAAATGTCCATCAAAGGAAAGTACTTAAAAAATTATTATCCAAGTATGTGGGATACATATGAAATTACATACACACCTGTTGAATAACTAATTTACTAAACAAAAGTAAAGATTTACCATACAAATGGACATAACTTAAAAACTTTTGTATATTAAAAGGAGAGTATTTACATGAAGTCCTAACTACAGCTGCTGAATACTTGCCAAAATAAGTCTAAAAGTAAACCAAAACACTACTAGAAATAAGAAAGAGGGAACTTAAACCAGTTGTCAACTTCTTCGTCATGTTTAGGTTTCTACCTCAGCAGGTTTAGATTTTAATTCCTTTCTCACGCCAAAATAAAGGCGGACTTATTTAATGTGATAAAATACATTTATCACATTAAATAAAGGGATTGATCATATTAAATAAAAGGGGACATGTGTTGAGTATTCATATTTTATCAATTTATTGATAAAATATAAATAAGAAAAGAAAAGACTTAAATGACCTTTAAATTATGAAAGCTCTCAAATATTTATTAAATGCATCATGGACCTTATTGCAGCACCAATACGATAACAACATGTGTCAACAACGACATATGTCAAATAAAATTGAAGCGGCTGAGTACTTGAAGCGATTAATCTACTGACTCCCACTAACCGACAATTTTAGAAAGTTGAGACGATCATGGAAATGGAAGTTACACAACTTATCAAGAGATGGAAAGCTATAAATGACCAAGAGGTTAGATACCTGTCAGGCACATCGCCAAGAGGTTTTGTAAGGTAGGAGTAGCATAATTGTAATATTGTAAATAATTTTCAGTCCCGTGTTATTGAAATTGGTGTAATTGAAAATAATTTTCAGTCCTACATTACTGAAAATTTTACTTATTTAATTGTACCAGTTATTCTATATTCTAAGAAGTCCTTGAGTTTAAGACATAAAGCGTACAATTGTCTATTCCTAATAAACAATTTCCTAAAATAATTTTTCAACAATAACATTAAATTAATATTTAGTTTTTTTGTCCATAGAATTATATATAAAGCTGTAAACGAGTCGAATTTATCCGAATTCTAAGTTGCTCAGATTCGATTCATAAGATTAAATTTGTACTCAAATTCGACTCGGATTCAAACTATATTTAAGAAACTTTACTCAAATTCGACTAGACTCAATTTTTTTTTACTCAAATTTGATCTGACTCGGATCGAATTATATTCAAACTACGCACGAACTTATAATTCAAACTCAAATTCGAGTCTCTACATAGTAACTAACTTTATAATACATACAATTACTAACCTAACTTATTATTTTACTTAGAAATAAGAAAATATAATTATAATTACATTTTATAAATATAAAATTACAAATAAAATTACAAATAAAAATAATAATAACTAATTATTCAAATTTTGTTTAATTGTGTATATATTTTTAAAAAAAATGTATCGAGTATCTAGTCAAATATATATCAATCGAGTATGTATCGAATTATGATTAAAAAAATCGAATAGTTTGAATCCTAAACGGGTCGAATATAACATTATTTAGATTTCTCTCGTATTTTTATTCGAGCTATTTTTTATGCTCAAATTTGAATAATATTATTAACGAATTCAAATTGAGCTCACATTTTTTCGAGTCGAGCCCGAAGTGTTTGACTCCAGTTACAGCCTTAATTATATGATCAATCATTACGCTTAAACTTCAAACTTATGCTGATTTTTTTTCAGAAATGTTATAGCAACCATTGAGATTAGTTGGATTAGTGTAATTCTTGCAGCGGTCTAAATTTAAATCATTTGCCTACGAAATATTTCTCTGGTATCCTCTTAAATCTTGAGATTCCTTTTATTTTCCCTTTGTTAAAGTGTAGTCTAGCTTAATTTGTATTCTTTTCGGGAAAAGAGCACTTTGTCCTACAATAACAGTCACAACCGGTGTGGTAAGCAAATACGAAAAAAGTTTCAACTTTTAAAAATCAAATGTAAATTTTTGACATAATTTTGAATATTAAGAACCCGTCAATCCCAACAACGTAACGTTAGGAATCTCATTATGATATTAATTTATTTTCTAATGACCCCATAAAACTATTAAACATAAACCCTTGGATGGTGACTAATTTCTTTCAAATTTTCCACCATTGAAGAAATATATTAATGGCAAAAATTAATAATATTCATTTTTGACAAAGAAACGTATTTTACAAAACAGAGACTGCAGCAGCAATTCAAATTATCAAAATCTTTGCTTTTTTAAACCCAAATGGAGGGGATTTACTTGGCACCTAAAAGACGAGGCCATAAAATGTGCCCACTCCAACCTAGCCGTTATACCCTATAACGGTCCGATAATAAATCCCCCCTCCAATATAAATTCAAAACATTTTCCCCCTTCAAATCAAACAGAAGCATTTCGAAACAAATTCAAGAAATTAAAAAAAATGGCATCCACTAATTTGAGAAGCTCATGTTCCTTTCCATACATTCTCCTATCAGTCTTGAATTTCATTCTTTTTACCCTCTCTGCAGTTTCTCTTGCGCCCATTATCACCCTCAAAATGCCACCAACTTCACTTGGTTTAGCATTTCTAATGGTCTCATCCATCTCACTTCTCTCCTCCTTTGTGGGTTTTTACTCCCATCTTGCCCATTTTTGCTACATAACCCACATTTCCCTTCTCCTCTCCTCCTCAATCGGTCAACTTCTCGCGATTTTAGCCCTCTTTACTAAAGAAAAATCGAGTCTTTCGATGCTAAAGTCGCCTAGGGACCCGAAAGAGGCCAAAGTTTTGGTGAGATTGGAATGTGGGATTTTTATGGCAATGTTTGTGATGCAGTTGGCTGTGGTGGTACTGACTTGTGCTGTGCATAGTTGTTGGGTAAGAGAGTACAAGGATATTGAGGCTGAAAAAGAGGCGATAGCCCGGAAAAGGAGCAGGAGGATTGCAAAAGTGCAGGAGGAATCTATGGCTAATGCAGCTAAAATTTCTGAGATTAAAGCTAAAGAGTTTGACGAGAAGATGAAAAGTAAGTATGGGCAGTGGGTGAAAAATGATTTTGAAGGGTAGCTATAATTAGTTAAAAAAAAGTTACAGTTTTAATTTACTGGGGTATTATGTAATCTTGCTGGTTGTTACTATTTGGGTCACTATAGGGGTGGCCATGGTATTTGTGATGTGGAGTTTTTAAGTTTGAGTGGTGCTTTTTTGATGAGTAAATAATCAATTAAGTGTGCTATTTTCCTATTTATAAACATCATCAATTTGTCATTGATCTCTGTTTTTCTCCAAGTCTTGACTTATTGGATTCGAGAAATTACGTATTTTTTTTATTAATATGTTGAGCCTAATATACCCAATGTGAAGCAATTGGGATGAAAAATGATGCCAAGTTGCTAAAACAATGAATGAAAACAACGTAACCACTGAAGGTAGCAATCATACATATTATAGGTGAGTGGGGAAATGATGTCCCTGCTATAGGTGAATGATGACAGAAAATGGTAAAAAGGAAGTTGGTACTAAAACAATCCATGGTTTGAATCTTGGAGTTTCTTATTGAGATTTGGTGGTTGATCGCTATGTTGACTAGCTAAGTCTGTTCTTGAAAGAGATTGTGTTGTGCGCGGCTAGGGACCTTATGAATTCATTAACATAAGTTTTTGACATTTTTTAGTATCTGTGGTGAAAGAACCAAACAACCTAAGTGTTCATATACCATACATCTATGGGAGTTAGCTTAAGCTATAGTGATTTTAGCTAATGTAGTGCCTTCTAAGTTACAAGTCATGACTCAATAATCAATAATCTTCCTTGAAGCCAAATACATATAATTTAATATGAATTTTATTGAGTGTACATGATTTGATTTGTGGGATAGTAATCGCTCCAGTTGAATTATAGAGCTAATATTTTAAGAAGTAATAATTAAGAAGTTCCGCCTCCCTTAATTGGGGCTGAGATGGTCCTGCAGTAGTCATATACACGTGATTTATAACTAAGGTGAAAGAACCCAACAACCGAAGTGTTTATATATTATATATCCAAATCCAAGATACACTGTATCCGAGGGGTTAGATCAAGCACTAGTGATTTTAGTCAAGGTAGTGCCTACTAAGTTCTAAGGTACAATCATCAATAATCTTTCTTGACGCCACCTAAATCTATTATCTATTATCTATTATTATATATATTAAAATATAGTACATATTAATTATAATTTGTCATATATTACGTTCACATTAATTTAACTTTTTACTAGCATTATTATAATTAATTTATTATTATATTAATTCAATAATTTATTTTTTTATTATTATCTCATAAAAATATAAAAATAATCACAAATATATATATAATTGTATCTCTATTGCATATAACTCTCTTACATAAAAATATAACTATCACAATAATTTTTTGAATTTTTTTTAAACTAATTTTTTTTAAATATTATCACATAATTGCATATAACTCTTACACATAGAAATATGTAAATTATCCAATAATTTAGTTTTTTTTAATTTTTTTGCAGCTAATTCTCACAAAATATATATATATATATATATATAATATTATCTCATAATTCAACATAAATATAAATCTGGTTTATATATATATAATTCTCACACAAAAAAATGTGTATTTTTCTCACTTTTTGTGTATGGAATTAAAAACTTGTAAATGTAACATTATCTCATAATTGCAGATAACTCTCACACAATAATTTTTTGAATATTATCCCATATAATTGTAAATAACTCTCAGAAAAAAATATATATGTAATTTAAAACTAATTACAACTGAATAATTTCTCCATTGCCCTCATTTAGAATATATTCTCGTTTCGCACACAGAAAAATAAAAATCTGAAATCACCTAAAACTATTTTTTTTAATATTATTTCATAATTGCATATAACTTCTTTTTTTTATTTTATTTTATAAAAATGAGTTTTTCGTTCTTGCAACCGGACTATGTCTCCCCTCCCCGAACAAGACTTTCAATAACAGGCCAAAACCTGCGATCTGTGGCCCTTGTGCTACTTTCAGTGGAATTCGAACTCAGGATCTCCGGATTTACGGTTTATCCTATGCTCTCCCCTTAACTATTGAGGCAAGCGTTGGGATTAATTGCATATAACTCTCACACATAAAAATATGTAATTATCCAATAATTTGTATTTTTTTTAAAAAAAAATTACAGTTAATTCTCACACAACAAAATATATAATATTATCCCATAATTAAACACAAATATAGATCTAGTTTATATATATATATATATATACTCACAAAAAAAAGTATGTATTTTTTTCACTTTTTGTGTGAGTATGAAAATAAAAAATTGTAAATATAACATTATCCTATAATTACAGATAAATCTCACACAATAATTTTATAAATATTATCTCATATAATTACGAATAACTCTAAAAAACAAATATGTAATTTAAATTGCAAATTTGTTGTCAATGATAATTCCAACATCTTATTATGATGGTGAATGAGATAAATTTTGTTCTTTATATAGATAATTTTTGATTTTTTTAACATCTAATTCTCACACACAAAAAAATATTATCCTATAATTTTCACACATAAATTTTTTAAGATATTTTTAATTTCATACTCGCACAAAAAAAAATACTAAGATTATAAAGTTGAAAATTGTAACATACAAATCTAAACTGATATTTATATCCCTAAATTGTAGCAAATCTAAATTGATTTTATATTGCATAGTTTAAGCAATTCCAAATTGATATTATCTCAAATTCATGAGTGATTGATGTAAACACGTTTTTTATTCGCACTATAAATAGAGATTAACACTGTAATTCCAAATAACACCACAAACAATACTCTTCTTCTTATAATTTTCTATTATGCAATAAGATTAATTTTCTTTTTTTATTTCTTTATTACTATTGTTAATACATTCAGTTGTTTTGTCTCACCTATAAATTTAACTTCAAATTTGTGTTATTTAATTATATCTCAATATTGCAACAATTCCAAATTGATATTATCCAATAATTTGGTTTTTGAATTATTTTATTAACCAATTTTTGCAGATAACTCTAACACATAAATATATGATATTATCCGATAATTTGAATTTTTAATTCTTTTATTATAAATAATTTTCAGCCACAATAATATATAATATTATTCCATAATTGGACTTTTGAACTTTATTTACAAATAATTTTCACTTATAAATTTTTAATTTTTTTTTATTCCTTACACAAAAAAATGTAACATTGTCCCATAAATATGTCACGCATACAAATCTAAACTGATATTAAAGTGCGACAATTCCAAATTGATATTATCTAATAATTTAATTTTTGAATTGTTTTATTATCTCATTTTTGCATATAACTCTGACACATAAATATATGATATTATCCAATAATTTGAATTTTTAATTTTTTTTACAAATAATTTTTTAAAATTCCTTAATCACACAAAAAAATATAACATTATCTCATAAATACAAATCTAAACTGATATTATATCCCAAAATTATATCAATTTCAAATTGATATTATATTCCATAATTCTATTTTGATATTATCTCAAATTGATGGGTGAATAATTTAACATTTTTTAATGATACATCATTTTTTAACAAAATAAATAATCTCACCGCAACGTGCGAGATTATATCTAATATAATTAAAAATGTACCTTACTTAATATTCATGATTTGTGGCATATTAAACGCTTTAGATAAATTATAGACAAAGTTGAATCAGAGACGGTCCTGTAATTATATACGCGTGACGACATTTTATGCTTAATCTAATCAATAATTTTCAGTAGATTAGTAAGCTTCATTATTAGTATAATTGTATGTTAGTTGTTAGTATCTACTATGTGAGGAAGACAAGGAAGAGAGCTGGCTGGTAGAGATCCACACGTTCCCCTCTTGACAATGAGATGACATTATTTTAGAGCCGCAGCTGGTTTCACTTCCAAACCAATGTCTTCCACAATTTGTTTCTCTCCTCCCATCTTCTTTTCTTGTCTTTTCACAATTCATGAGGCCAGCCAGGAAACAGACGAGTCCAAGTTTTGGAATTTGTTTATCTGTTGACAGCCTTTATTAAATATTAGCTTTATCCATGAATAATGAGTTCGGAATGTCCCACCATTACTTTAAATTTGGTCGACCTTCAACAAGAAAATGAAATGGGTATCCAAGTTGTGGAATTTGTTATCTGTTGACAGCCTTTATCCATAAACAATGAGATCAGAATCCACCATTGCTTCTTTTGCTTTTAAATCTGGTCCACCTTCAACAAGAAAATGCACTCTTTATGCTAAATGGGTAATACCCTTTTGATATTTGACCTTCGAAATTATTGAATATCGATAATAAATGTCGACAAAATTAATATTTTGTCTGATTAATTAAATTAAATATAAACTCTCAATATTATTTTTCTTAAATTTACTAAAATAATGAAAGGAAAAAAATTAATATTTAATAAAAAAATAATATTAAAAAAATTAACTATTAATACTCTCCTAAAATTTTCAAATGACAGAGAAAAAATAATAAATTTCACTCTCAAAAAAAATAAAAATAAAAGAGAGATGTGTTTACCTACTAACATTCATGGGATAAGTTTATGACTTAAGAGTTAAGACACCACTAATTTACCAGCTATACCCCCATCCAAGCGCGTGTATTTGCATTCAAATCACAATAAAGTATTGTGGTTTTTTTTATTTAAAAAAAAAAAAAAAAAAAGCATTGTGGTTCAAAATATGACAAGGAACTGTCACCCACCTGCGCGTGGGACTTGATTGGAAGACGGTTAAATCTGGTGCTATTTATGGCATCATATTTTCACAAATCACATTTGTCTTGTACCAGGACTGCCGGCTACATTTTGCAACAGATCAAACAGGTCTGTATTCTATCTAATTTTGCAGGAGAAATCAAGAAACTGTCTCTCTGTTCTTCTGGAGATAGAAGCATGCTAACTACAATTAAGATACACAGAGCTGAGTTCTTGAGACCTTACTCCAGTGAATTCAAGAATCATCAAAACTTTCAGAGAGTTTCGGCCTCATGGACAATGTAAGTATCATTTGTCTCCCAAGATTCTCAAAAATAGAAACCAAATTTAGAATGCTAACGAGTTTAATTTCCTAAACCGACAGGACAATGGATTCGAAACCTTCCCAAAAAGGGAGTAAAGAGGAGCTCTCTGTAGAGGTTCCGAAACGCCTTGTTTCCCAATCTGAAACAATAAGCATGTCCAATCTGCAATTCGACCGGCTGCAGCCACCCGAAGAAGCATTCACCAAAGAGAGCAGGATTGATTTTGGGCAGTTTACAACACGTGAGGCTGCACTCGATGAAGAATATTGGGTCTGTTGCAATAACTATTTCTTCTATATATGTTAAAAAAAAACCTTAACCGTGATTTACTACTGAAATTTTCCCAGTTAAATCATGGCTGATGTGGTGTTACCACCTGTGTTGACGTTTTTGTCGTAGACAGCAGCATGGCTACGAGCAGAAAGTCACTGGGAGGATAGAACAGGCGAACGGTATGTACCAAAAGCCAAAACCGAAATGTTCAGTCCTCATGTTTATGTTTATTCTAATCAAATCAAGAAAATTCCTTAATACCATTAACTCTAGCTTTGTTTTATGATACAGATATGTAGAGAATTATAAAAGGAAGTTCACGGAACAAGTAAGAATCAAATGGCATACTTTGTTAATTTGCAATATAAACATAATGTAAAGTAAATGTCATGCACTGAAAATCCTAATTTATGTACTTGTGTAGGAGTTCAACGCAATCAAAAGGCGATGCAAATCACAACTTGGGCACAAATCCGCCTGCATTCTGGCGGTATAATATCTTACACAGATTATACTTGAGCTTCCTTTTGACTTTATTTCTTTCAGTCCTTCGGTCTTAGGAATGCTCAATCAGCTATAATAGTGGTTAATTTATATTTCTCTATTTGAAATAATGTCTATTATTTTGTTCATCTACACTATCATAAATTTTCTAATATAAGTGTCTTCGAAACTACTAGGTAAAGAAGGAACAGATGAACGTAGTAAATACTGTACTGAAGAGTGTAGTCGGAACCTTAGATCTGAGCATACGACATTTGTTGCATGGAGAGGCCTTTCCTGGGGTAAAATATGTTCTGATTGATGAAATTCCAGCTGTTGATCCATGATATCAGTATTCATTAATTGCTTAATCTGCCTGGCACTCAAATTTTGCCTTCTCATAGGAACGAGTGAAAACTCCTCTCTTCTGCAGCATCAACAAAGAAGGTAGCAGATATGGTTACGTTTCAAACTTATGCGTGGCTAAATCAGCACGACGCCAGGGTATTGCAAGCAACATGTTAAGTTTTGCTATTAGATCAGCCAAAGAAAATGGTGAAGTGAATCATTTAGTCCCTACAAAATTTTGAAGTCACAACATTGCAGCAGAATTTTCCTACTGATTCAGATATTCATGTGACAGGTGCAGAACAAGTTTTTGTACATGTGCATAGAAATAACAGACCTGCACAAGAGTTGTACCAAAAGATGGAATTTCAGGTAGTACCATTTATTACTTTGTTTCCCTAACTTCCATCTCTGATGAATACTAAGCTACTTCTACATTCTTCTTCAGGTGGTCGAAATGGCAACCTCCCAGTTGGCAGCAGAGCAAACATACTTGCTTTGCTTGAGAGCATAAAGTTTAACTGAAAGTATTTTCTTTCACCATCTGTAAAGAAGAATTCACAGCCATAAACGATAATAACAGTTCAACCAAAATTAGGTGTGGCATCAAATTATTGTGGTTATATGAATTCCTGAGGTCCAGTAGATCAAAATGAATGGTATTAGCTACACAATTGAAGCAGATGATGAAAACGCAAAAAGATGATGGGACAATATGCAGCATCCATTTTCTGTAGCAGCATCTGGTTATGCTGCTCAATTTTTACTTTAATAACCAAACCAAACTTACATATGATGGAGAGATGGCAAGAACCAAATTTAGAGAGCAGTTGTCGCAGTGAAGTTTACCTTCATCAGCAAAAAAGAACCACTTTTATGGGACTGAACATACTGTTGCTGAGTCATCCACACATCAGGATTTTGCACCTGATATAACAAACACAGGTGAAATTGGAAGGAAATAATGGCAGAATAACTAGCAGACATTGAAACAGAAAGTAGAAGCAATTCTCTGACCAGACCGAGATGAAGTGATCTGTAAATATTTCAATTACTTATGCTGGGATACACTAGATCTTGTACTGTACCCTCTGTAAATCAAGCTATATCATCATTCATAGTTATGTTTGAAAGAAACGACTATTTTTTTCATGGGTGCGCAGAAATTGGTGCATATGTGATGAAGTTTCCATAGCTTTGGCTTCGAATTCAGTCAAGAATCACAATTGTGAAATATATCTCAAATAATTTAGTGAATTTTGAAAACTCCAGCAGGTTTGTCTATAACTGTTAATGATACTTGACTACATACCAAGTACAAAAACATTTAGCCATATTAAAATAATAACAATAATTTGGCGCCCAAACTAATATAGCTTGGAACATAGGATGAATCTCATGAATATTGTTGCTCAAAAATTTGACGTAAGAACTGAATTTAAACAAGCACCATTCCTGTTGGATATTTGTCCCACAAAATATCCAATCTAGATTCAGTCTGTATCACTAGAATAGCATTCGCACGAGTCCTTTTCAGACCCTCAGTGCATGTCCATTCACTTATCTAGCTTAATACTTAAGGGCTGCATTTCATCTATCGTCACTGGCAGGAAAAATTGTCATCCACCTGTACTATGTAATGACTGCCTGCGGAACCAATTTGACTGTCTGTTCACATAACAGATGTTGTACGCTTAAAATGACGAGCCAGCACAGCCAATCTTGAATTTTCAATGCTGAAGATGACTATTGTAACACCCCCTTCCCGACCAGTGGAAAGGGAGGCTACGCACGAACGAATTCTAAACAGAATGTCAAAACAAAAAGGAAACTCTCCTCACACTTGCCCTTGAATCCCCTTGCAAACCTGCCGGAAGAAAAACACAGCATGAGCCAAATGCCCAGTACGGATAAAGAGTGCACAAATAAGAACTGAAATTGAATAACAAAATCAACTGAATCAAACTGAGATTAACAAAATCAACTGAACTGAATAATTTTATCTTACTGAACTAATCTACTGAACTAAACTGATTTACTGAACTGAAACTGACCCATTGAACTGAACTGATTTACTGAACAACATAAAAAGGCTGAATTGAATGGTTGTGTTTATTTCATACCGAGCTCAGAACAAAACAGAAATATACCTTGTCACAAAGACAAGTCAAAATACTGTCACACAGGCAGGCACACATTGGACTGCAGATCCAAATGTATGCAAAATCGGAAGGTGTGTTCGGCACAAACAACACCAAACCGCAGAACAGAACAGAACAGAAAACTAGGGTCGACCCATACGCCTCCCACAACAAAACACCAATTGGCCAACTCCCATCGGAGCACACAAAATGGAGACGCCGTGGACTAATCACAATGCCACGGAAGTGTCATGCCTCGGTGCCAAGAGGACATGCCTGTGGTACCCCCACAGGTGGTTATAGCTCAGGTATACCCTACGGTACTTTCTAACAAAAATATCATGTCACAACGAATGCGACACAATATCACAAAAGGGGTTCTAATACGCACATGCTAAACCGAAACAAATCGACACAAAGTCTCCCAAATATACTAGCATGTACGTTTCTATAGAATCAAAATAAAGACTAGACATGTTTAACAAGTCTAAAGAGTACAAACTAAGTTGCGAATATCTAAACCCAAACAAAACTATCATATGCATTTGACTATGAACAATATATCAAAATAATATCCAAATTCTAATGAGGAACAAAACAAACAAATTCAAATCAAAGGAATATCGCTGAAAGAGTACGGAATCCGTACCTGGAATACGCAATGTAATTCCCAAAATTATATTGCGAAACTGACTCGTTAAATTCCCTCCATCGGAACTAATTAAACAAAATAAAGGAATAAATAAATAAATAGTTAATCAATTGATTAAGTTTTACACATTTTATATCTCTTAGGCGAATCTGAAATCCTTTCGTTCTAAACAAAATTCTACCTAAAGTTATACATACATAAATATTCTAATCATGGTAACGTATTAATAAATAATAGTTTTCTTGTTCCTTCCGAAATACATACAAGTATATTTTCCAAAATATTCTTTCCATTTTTAATTCTATTACAAACAAATATTTTATTATTATTATTATTATTATTATTATCTGACAAAACTTTAAAGTTACAAAAATACTAATTTAATATTCCAAAATGCTAATTACTAACAAAGATATACCAAAATATATTAACTAACAAACTAAATAGTATACAAAAATTAAAACTACAAAATTAAAACTAATACAGAAAATTAAATAATTGCACAAAGAAAGAAAAAGAGACATACCCGAAATTATGAGGTTCGTAGTCCGCCCACGTCCTCGACACCGAAAAATATTTTAACTAAGGAGGTCCTTACTAAAAAGGTCCTCACACAAAAATGTTTCCTCACATTGGGAAAAACCTTAATGTTTG
Source organism: Hedera helix (assembly GCA_947179155.2). Classification (NCBI taxonomy): domain Eukaryota; kingdom Viridiplantae; phylum Streptophyta; class Magnoliopsida; order Apiales; family Araliaceae; genus Hedera; species Hedera helix. The sequence goes on from OX359274.1 coordinate 44,355,714, forward strand.
AGTGGTTTAAAAATTAAAGGGGGTGGTCCAAATATATAGGCTAAGGGAAGTGAATGTTTTAATAGCTTTGGCGATGTGGGATAAAATGTCCGGGTATTACATTACCTCCCCCTTAAAAATGATTCCGTCCCCGGAATCAAAAAAAAATGGGACAAACCTAATTATCAAAAGATGCGAATACTTCGCTCGAATAAAATTTTCACAAAACAAACAAAATAGTTTTACTCTGAAATCTTATAAAAACAGATTGTGCACCACGTGCAACAGATGATAATGATAACTCTTCAGCACTAAGACACGAAATACATTATGTACATGAGCTGACTATGAAGGCAAAGCTAACTGAAATGTAACTTTGCCAACCATTTTCTAAAATCTCAAATGGGACAATAAAACACAGACTGAGTAGTTTCCTTAACACCTTAAGCACTTTAAAAATATCACAATCTCTTTTCGAATTAGTTCTCAAATATTATTACTCCAAATAATATACCACTAAAATATCTAAATCACCATATTAAACTCCAAGTCATGTTTCATTATCTGCATAAACAAACTGCATACTCTAAACTATTTAAGGTCTCAAAATCTATAGAATTTCTTCACTTAATATATAACCATTTAAATAAATCAATCATTTCTTAGTGCAAACCTTAGTCTTTATATAACAAAACTCTAAAATAACTGCAAAATTTATCATTTGTCTCAATGATTAATCTAATTACCTCGAATATCTATAACTCAAGTTTATAAGAGATCATTTATACATACTTAATAGTTTTCACTTATCATACTGTCTCATCAATATACCTACCTCACATCATCCACGAGCTTAATATAAATCCAACACAACCCATATCAAATCCTCAAGTCTAAGATCATAACAGATTGTTACTAAAAGCACTCTAACGATTAATTCTCCAAAATCAAATACTTGCTGATACAAATACTCATATCATAACCATATTACATATATGATCATTTCTTAACTGTACAAAATATAACTTTATTTTCCTTAATGCTCCAATCACAATTTTTAACTAATATCCTTACTCCATTGTATAACAATAATAACCTGGAAAATTATCTCACTTTCCTCATATCAACTACAAATCAAAACAGATTAACATTTGGTCAAAATCAAGACCAACCAAACAGAGAACCAAATCGAAACAAACTTATATGTCTGCCTAGTGATTTACTCATAACTCACAGATCAAGCCTAAAGGCAATCTACATAATCATAACCTAAGCTTTGACAGTCCATCCCAAGAATCATATCAAAGTCGTACATACGCATCGACCGAAAATTAGACCCACAAATCTTTATTTCCAAAACTAATAGAAACAACCTCGGTACAAATCAGAGATAACAAATAAAATTCTCATCGGAGCAGAATCTAAAGACTGAAATGGCACACCACGATGCCGAACAAAAGAATACGAAATAATCGAATGAGTAGAGTCAAACTCAATAAAAGTCTCACGACTGCTAACTAAAAGAGTACCAAAATAGAATATTGCGCATCCGTAACTTAATTAGATGACAAGGCGAACACACGTCCTCCGTAAGGCAGACCAACATTGTCACCATTATCGACGCCTCCACCACCTCTAGTGGTTTTACGAACCCTCGACAAAACAAAACGGACGAAAGCGAAATTGATTTAAGGCAAATTTGAATTCAAACGGATAGGATAGCTGAACAGAATTTTAAACAGAACAAAAACCTATCCCATATGTCTACCCATAACTCACAGGTCAAACCTAAATAGGTTTCTACAAGAAAGAACCCTAGCTCTGATACCAACTCTGTAACACCCCCTTCCCGACCAGTGGAAAGGGAGGCTACGCACGAACGAATTCTAAACAGAATGTCAAAACAAAAAGGAAACTCTCCTCACACTTGCCCTTGAATCCCCTTGCAAACCTGCCGGAAGAAAAACACAGCATGAGCCAAATGCCCAGTACGGATAAATAGTGCACAAATAAGAACTGAAATTGAATAACAAAATCAACTGAATCAAACTGAGATTAACAAAATCAACTGAACTGAATAATTTTATCTTACTGAACTAATCTACTGAACTAAACTGATTTACTGAACTGAAACTGACCCACTGAACTGAACTGATTTACTGAACAACACAAAAAGGATGAATTGAATGGTTGTGTTTATTTCATACCGAGCTCAGAACAAAACAGAAATATACCTTGTCACAAAGACAAGTCAAAATACTGTCACACAGGCAGGCACACATTGGACTGCAGATCCAAATGTATGCAAAATCGGAAGGTGTGTTCGGCACAAACAACACCAAACCGCAAAACAGAACATAACAGAAAACTAGGGTCGACCCATACGCCTCCCACAACAAAACACCAATTGGCCAACTCCCATCGGAGCACACAAAATGGAGACGCCGTGGACTAATCACACTGCCACGGAAGTGTCATGCCTCGGTGCCAAGAGGACATGCCTGTGGTACCCCCACAGGTGGTTATAGCTCAGGTATACCCTACGGTACTTTCTAACAAAAATATCATGTCACAACGAATGCGACACAATATCACAAAAGGGGTTCTAATACGCACATGCTAAACCGAAACAAATCGACACAAAGTCTCCCAAATATACTAGCATGTACGTTTCTATAGAATCAAAATAAAGACTAGACATGTTTAACAAGTCTAAAGAGTACAAACTAAGTTGCGAATATCTAAACCCAAACAAAACTATCATATGCATTTGACTATGAACAATATATCAAAATAATATCCAAATTCTAATGAGGAACAAAATAAACAAATTCAAATCAAAGGAATATCGCTGAAAGAGTACGGAATCCGTACCTGGAATACGCAATGTAATTCCCAAAATTATATTGCGAAACTGACTCGTTAAATTCCCTCCATCGGAACTAATTAAACAAAATAAAGGAATAAATAAATAAATAGTTAATCAATTGATTAAGTTTTACACATTTTATATCTCTTAGGCGAATCTGAAATCCTTTCGTTCTAAACAAAATTCTACCTAAAGTTATACATACATAAATATTCTAATCATGGTAACGTATTAATAAATAATAGTTTTCTTGTTCCTTCCGAAATACATACAAGTATATTTTCAAAAATATTCTTTCCATTTTTAATTCTATTACAAACAAATATTTTATTATTATTATTATTATTATTATTATTATTATTATTATTATTATCTGACAAAACTTTAAAGTTACAAAAATACTAATTTAATATTCCAAAATGCTAATTACTAACAAAGATATACCAAAATATATTAACTAACAAACTAAATAGTATACAAAAATTAAAACTACAAAATTAAAACTAATACAGAAAATTAAATAATTGCACAAAGAAAGAAAAAGAGACATACCCGAAATTATGAGGTTCGTAGTCCGCCCACGTCCTCGACACCGAAAAATATTTTAACTAAGGAGGTCCTTACTAAAAAGGTCCTCACACAAAAAGGTTTCCTCACATTGGGAAAAACCTTAATGTTTGAGTGGTTTAAAAATTAAAGGGGGTGGTCCAAATATATAGGCTAAGGGAAGTGAATGTTTTAATAGCTTTGGCGATGTGGGATAAAATGTCCGGGTATTACAACTATGGTCTATTTGAATAAGCCTCCATGAAAGCCGGGATCTTGATCCCGACATAAATGTGTGAAATCTTCGGTTTACCTCAACTAAACTCTGGCCAGGGATCTTTTCTAACTCCCTTTCCTCCATCAAGTTTCTCAATCTTGAAACATCCTCTCCCACCGACCAGCTTCAGCGTAGATATTTATCATAAGGATGTGGAAACTAACAGATTGAGGGTTCATTTTATATAATCTATCTGCCACAAGTTCCGCAAGCTTGAGATTACCATGTATTCTACAAGCACCAAGCAAGGCTCCCCAAACACCCACATCTGCCTCAATTGGCATATTATCAATGAACTCATACGTCTCCAGTAATTCACCGGCTCGTCCAAGAAGATCAACCATATAAGCACATTTCTCTATGCCAGGTACAAGTAAATAGTCCTTAGTCATGCTTTCAAAATGTTTCTTTCCTTCTACAAGACCTGAATGCCTACAAGCGGTCAACACAGCCGTGAAAGTAAAGTTGTTTGTCCTAAATCCTTCATCTTTCGTCTTTGAGAATAGCATGACAGCGTCTTTCACAGCTCCATGAGATGCACAGGCCCCAATAATTGAAGTCCGCGACACAACACTTCTAAAAGGTAGCATATAAAAAACATCTATGGCAAAATCTATGTTTACATATCAATTAGAGCATTTGTAATCGAAATGTTAGCTTCCAAACCTTTGCTCCTCACTAGCTCATGTACCCATTTTTCAGTATTAAGTGCTCCCATACTAGCACAAGCTGATATTACACTGACCATTGTGATATAATCATATTCTACACTTTCATTTTGCATCCTATGAAAGAGCTTGACTGCATCTGTACCAGATTTATTGTAATGTCCGGTCTTTTTCTTTCTTGTTGGAGTCCCACATCGCCCCTTTAAGTACAATCCTTCCATTCCTTAGCCTATATATATGGTTCCACCCCCCTCTTTTTAATACATAAACAATAAGGACCTCCCATTGTGAGAAAGGACCTTGTTGTGTGAGGGGCTTTTAATTAAGAACCTCCATAGTTAAATATTTTATTTCCTTCTTTGAATTTTGGGTATTGATATAAGCCCAAATTTCTTTTCTTGGAGACGGTGGATCTCTTCGTAATTTCGGGTATGTTTCTTTTTCTTTTCTTGTGTATTTATTTTTTTGCATTATTATTATTTTTATGTTGTAGCTTTAATTATTTAGTTAATTTGTTAGTAGCCTTAATTGTTTAGTTTTGCATTAGTAGTATTATTTTGTAGCTTTAATTATTTAGTTTGTTAGTTTTGCTTTATTATTATTATTTGTTATTTATAACTTTAATTTTTGTATATTATTTAGTTTATTAGTATATATATTTTTGGTATATCTTTGTTAGTAATTAGCATTTTGGGATAATAAATTATATTTTTGTAACGTTAGAGTTTTGACGTAATATATTTGTTTATAGTAGAATTAAAAATAGAATGAATATTTTTGTAAATACACTTATATGTATTTTGGAGGGAACAAGAGATATGTTAATTATTAATATATTTTATACTATGTATTACCATGCTCAGAATATTTTTGGTAAAATGAAATGATTTCAGATTCGTCAAAGAGATGTAAAACTTAATTAATTATAGTACTTAATAAAACTATGTTATTTTTGTGAATAGATTGAATTGGGCAAGTCTAACAAATTGCAATTTTAATTGTGGGTATTACATCGCTTATTCCAGGTACGGATTCCGTACTCCTTCAGCGATATTTCTTTACTTTTAAGTTTATTCGTTTTGTCTCTCAATTAGAATTCAAATATTATTTCGATATATTATTCATATTCCAATGTTTATGATAGAATTGTTTGGTTTTAGATATTCGAAAATTCATAACTTGTACTCTTTGGACTTAGAGAGCATGTCTAGTATTTATTCTGATTATGTAGCAACGTACATGCTAATATATTTTGAGGACTTTGTGTTGATTCGTTTCGGTTTAGTATGTGCGTATTAGAACTCCTTTTGTTATATTGTGTCGCATTCGTTGTGACATGATATTTTTGTTAGAAAGTACCTTAGGGTATACCTGAGCTATAACCACCTGTGGGGGTACCACAGGCATGTCCTCTTGACACCGAGGCATGACACCTTCCGTGGCGGTGTGATCAGTCCACGGCGTCTCCATTTTGTGTTTTGGGGGGCGATGGCCAACTTTGGTGTTTTGTTGTGGGAAGCGTATGGGTCGACCCTAGTTTCTGTTCTGTTCTGTTCTGCGGTTTGGTGTTGTTTGTGTCGAACACACCTTTCGATTTTGCATACATCTGGATCTGCAGTCCAATGTGTGCCTGCTTGTGTGGCAGTATTTTGACTTGTCTTTGTGACAAGGTATATTTTTGTTCTATTTTGAGCTCGGTATGAAATAACCCCAGTCATTTGATTCAGCCTATTATGTTATTCAGATTAGTTCAGTCCAGTTAGTTTTGTTATTCATTTTAGTTCTTATTTTCTTGCACTCTATATCCGTACTGGGCATTTGGTTCATGCTGTGTTTTTCTTCCGGCAGGTAATCAGGGGGAGCAAGGGCAAGTGTGAAGAGAGCTTCCTTCATGTAAATAGTGTAGATATTTTGTGTAGGATTTGATATTTTGGTTTCTAAGTATTGTAGTAATACTCAGACCGTGTTTTAGCCAGTTGCCAATTATCTATTTAAACTATTCGGTTTCATATTATAGCTTTGGATGTCAATTTATTAGTTCTGTTGTGTTCTATATGTAACCTCTCTTTCCACTACGGGAAGGGGGTGTTACATTTATTTTGTTCATAAGCAGCAATAATTGCATTCCATGAGACCAGGCTTCGGATAGCCATCCGATCAAACAAAGATCTGGCTATTTCAATTTTCAAAAGTCAGGCCTTTTTGTGAGGTCCAATGTTCCAGACACGCGGCAATCCTCTTTCAAGATTTCTTCAATGTAGGGACAGTTCCTACAACTCAAAATTATCTGGGTATTCCGTTCTTGCTAAACAAAAGTAAGATGATTGCTTTCAATTCCCTTAAGACTAAACTCCAGAATAAACTTCAAGGATGGAAAGCAAAGTTGCTGTCACCAATGGGAAGTGACTTATTAATTAAGTCAACTATTTCGAAAATCCCAATTTACACGATGTCAGCATTCTTGTTGCCGGTAAAAATGGTTGATGATCTGAACGGACTTATAATGTGTTTTCGGTGAGGTCATGAACCTGATTTGAGGAAAGTGCATTGGATTTTATGGGATAAAATGTGTCGTCCAAAATCCGAAAGAGGACTGGGCATAATTAATTTTGGAGAGTTTAATCCAGCTCTATTGGCAAAACTTGCATGGAGAATAGTCACTGATCCTTCGTCTCTGCTTTCGGTTACACTTCTAGCCAAATATTGCCGTCAGACTCCTTTCTAAGTTGCTCTCCAAGAAAGGGGGACTCTTGGACATGGAAAGGAACCTTGAAAGGCAGAGATATTTTAGTTAATGCGATGGCCAAGAGCAGTGGGGATGGGAAGTCAACTAACATTTGGAAGAATTTATGGCCAGGTGCTAAAGACACACGGTTGATTCCACCAGTGTCTTCTGAAATGTCAAATATGGATTTTGAGTTATGTAACGTTAGTTTACTCATCGATCCTCTTAAGAAACAATGGCGGTTTGACAGAGTTCAAGAGTTTGTGATCCCTCAACAATGGCACTTAGTCCTTGCAACACCTATTTCTTTATTCCAAGACGAAGATAGGATACTGTGGAATGGAACGGTGGATGGAGAATTCTCGGTTAAATTGGCATACCACCTTGTACGAAAAGGAATTGGTAATGGTTTCAGCTTGGAACAATCCGCTATATCAGTAGACTCTGCATCCTTTTACCCTATGCTTATGGAAATTGAATGTGCCTCGAAAATCCATATGTTCCTTTGGATACTTGTTAACCATGCCCTCCCTTTGAATGTGAGACGTAGCAAATTCATTCCCGGAGCATCTCTATTGTGTTTTTTCTGTAATTCTCATGCAGAAACTGATTTACACGATTTCATTCATTGTTCCCTTGCCCATGCTGTTTTCTGTAGTTTTGGAATACTGGCTAGGGTTAATTTTAGCGATAATAATGAGTACAATGGCAAATGTTTTCCGAGCTACACAAGTCATATCGATAAGTTTGAGAATCAATGCTCTCTGTCACCGGTTCAAGCAAACATCTCCCTAATTCATATGGATTACTCGAGACAATTATGAGTATATGGACAAATGTTTTCACAAGCTACATATGTCCTGCAGAAGTAAAGATTTTATTTGATCCCTCAAGCGTAATTTTTCCAAATAACTTATTCAATTTGAAAGAATTTATCCGCTGCACACTCAAAAGCCTTGTTGGTTGCAGCTTATTTGAAACAACATATATCTTATTTTAAAAAATAAAGTGAAAAAGTATTATTTGTTTTAGCTTATTTAAAATAAGCTATAATATGACTACAAAATTCAGTATTTGGGTGTTTATTTTTCAACTTATGATTCATTGAGTATTATAATTATATTTTAAATTTATATGTTTAATTTAGCAATTTATTCAAATATATTAAATTATTTCAAGAAAATTATGCAATGAAGATATTTAAGTTACTCCATTAAATAAGAGGTAAGACTATGATTTTTGTCAGAAGTTGTGTGACAATTCTTTGGTGGAATTTTAGTGGAGCAATAAAAATAATAAATAAATCCATAACCAGCAGCAGGCAGCAGCAGCCCTTTCATTTACTCACCCTTTCCTCTCTCTCTGCAATAGATAAGAATTACTGATTTTGCCCCTCTCTTCTGTTCTGGGGTCCTCTTCTACTCCCTCCATTAATGGTGATAATCCCATCTAATCAATAACAAAAAAAACCGATTATGAATTCATCACCTATATTTCACCTCATTAATAATACTTGCATATATGCAAACATATGATACACACATGGGCCAACCAAGCCATAACCAATCCACCGTCGATGGCGGAATCTCTCAACGCGTCAACAGTCCTCGATTTTCCGGCCCAATGACTCGCCGTGCCCAGTCATTCAAACGCAACAGCAACAGCAATAGCCAAAATACTAACACCCACAACGGTAATTTCAGTACTCAGTATGAGATTGACTTGCCTGTCAACTCACCCAGATCTGAACTCGGAAATAGCCCAGTTTCTGTTGATGGGTTTGAGTCATTAGTTGAAAAGAAGCAGACCCGTCATTATCATTTGTTTCAAAGAGTTCACACGAAGAAGCATGTTGGGTCTATTAGTGTGGATTTGGTTTTGGGAGGGAAGAAGAAGCTTGGGCACTGGATGTTCTTAGCTTTTTGTGGGGTCTGTCTGTTTTTGGGTGTTTTCAAGATATGTGCTAATGGGTGGTTTGGATCTGTTATTGAAAGAGTTGGGTCCGATCCGGTTAGTTCAATTCTTAAAAAATTGGATCTTTATTGTATATTTGTGTTCGCATTTTTAATTTGTATTTGCTATGTTGACAGTTTGTAAATTTAAAACAAATTTAGTAATCCAGGCGGATGTTGGATTGTCAGTGTCAAAAGCTTTTATGAATCAATGAAAAACCAGTAATGCTTTTCAGCTTGTTATGTTAATGGTTTTTAAAACTTTTTATGGCTCCCATTCCCTTTTCTTGTTAATGGTTCAGCACAGCCGCACAGGTGTTAGTTTTCAAGTTTGTGATTTATTTTACCTGATAGTTGTTGTAATAGACATGGGTGCAAATGCAACGTAGGAAGTAGTCGTAGACTATGATATTAAATAGTAGTTTGCTATGCTTTTCTTTTATTTGATGTAAAGAGTCATATTTGGTTAAAGAAGCGTTGGCTAGATAACATTGGATCTGCCTGAAAGGCTGAATGATGAAATATATGTATAACCAGAATTAGGAAGTGGGGGACGGGGACTTGTGAAGGTAATAAATAGGCAGAACAATAAGGCATTTTCATTTAGTTATGATTAATATGTTTAATAAATAGGCAGAACAATAAGGCATTTCATTTATTTATGTTTAATTTATTTTTTGTTTTATTTGAGATTGTTATGAAAAGTGAAATGTATTGCTCTGGGGGAGTATGTTATTTTGTGTTTTGATTTTACCCTTCCCATGATAGAGAACCCATATAATGGTTATTGATGCGTTAATCAGCAACCAGCAAACTACGGTTTTGGTCAACCCACACACTGTAATTTTGACCGCCGCTGGACCGAAAACCTGCAAAAAGTTCACGGAAGTGGGGGCTCCTAGGAAGACTCTCCGATACTTAAGTCAGAACACTGATATGGAGAGATAATTATTATTAAATTAATAGCGTACCTTAATTGTTCTGGAGCATCCTCTATTTATGGCATTAGAGTCCTCTCCTTTCCTCTATTTATTGCATTAGAGTCCTCTCCTTTAGGAGTTAGGAATTAGAATCCTATATGGTTTTAGAGACCTTCTAGGTTCTCAATCCTTGGTTAAACTTCCTGGGACTTCTATCTTTTACTAGATTTAATATACTTCTAGAATACTCGGTAAGTGAAATTATTATATCATCCTTCATTAATAAATGTTTTAGAAATAACACGTGGCAACTTGCTATTGGTGTATTATTTTTACCCTCATTAGTTATCTTCTACGAACTGTGAGTCGTTGTCCTCTAAAATCTATAACATGGTTGCGGGTTGCCTTTGGACAGTTTCTTCTCATGCACATACCCTTTTTCTTTAATAGCAAATTGCACCTAATATCTTGTTGAGAAATGATCTTATCTTTGTTAATAAATGTGTTCCTTGCTAAATAGGATTTCTTTGACTCATCCAACACTCGTCTAAATAGAATAGATAAACAATCTCATGATTACGGATTTAAGGAGCATGAAAATGATGCTGGAACTGAAGCAACTGATGTTGAACGAACTCTGAAGATGGTGGCATCAGGTTTTGTTGGTACCCACAACAGCATGGCTGATGTAAGTTTCAATACCATGTGCATATATAGATGTATAAATATCTAAGCATCTATCTCATGATTAATTCAATCACTAATCATTTATGGAATTGAATGAACAGTATTCAGGTATATGGTCCAAACCCAATAGTGAGAATTTCACTCAGTGCATGGAGCGGCCAAAAATTCATAAACGTAAGTCTGTGCAAGTAGTAGAGTTTACTATTTATTTATATGACCCTGTTTCTCAACCCTTCTTGCCATTCTCACAGAGCTAGATGCAAAGACGAACGGTTTCCTTCTAATAAATGCAAATGGTGGCTTGAATCAGATGAGATTTGGGGTCTGGTTCTTATGCCTTTTTAATGATTTAATAGGCTGTTATTGATGTTCACTAATTTACTAGCAACTCTTGTCTGATAAACCAATAATTTTAAAGTGCAGATCTGTGATATGGTTGCTGTTGCTAAGATCATGCAGGCGACTCTTGTCCTTCCATCTCTTGATCACACTTCCTACTGGGCTGATGAAAGGTAGTTTCTTTAATGCTGTCACTTTCTTGTAGTATTACATGAAAATTGTGCTGCACTGTAAGTGAGTGAATAGCTCAAGTATTCTCATAGCATAAATTCTGTAATTTTTATCTGCCATTCACATGTTCCCATTAAACAAAAATACATTTTGGACAAAACAAATGTGCATGTTGCCTAGGTACTAATAAATCCAGCAATGGTACTATTTTTGCTTTGATATGTTAGATTTAAACATTGAATAGTTTTCAGATTGGAATTTATATTGATGGATTACCTATCTGAATCTGATTCTATTAGAACTCAAATACATTTACTGATTAAGATCCGATAATAAACTATATTTTTAAGCATGTTCAACTTTTTTAATGTTATATATTTATCGGATTCAGGTGGAACTCAGATTATTCAGATCTATATTGGAATTGAATACAATAATGATATTTAATACCCTTTGTTAATCGGGCTTGGATTCGGGTCGAACCAGATTCTGACTGGGGCCAACCTGTTGATAGCCCTACAAATAGTAATTAGTATCTGTTATTTTGAAGGATTCCTGTCGAATTATGATTTATAATATATATCAACATTATTACAAACACAGTTACCCTTTTCCACAGTGCCCCTGATATTCTTCCTACATGTGTGTCACCGATAGTTTAATCCTTTTTTCTAAAGTTAATAAATAAATGAACAATTGAGTAAAAAGCATGTTAAATTTTACTTTTCTTGCGAGCAGTTGGAGAACTCAAACTCCGTCAAAGCAAACTGCATATGTTTTCAGTCAACAATATTTAATCGCAAGTAATATAAGCACAAGAGATATAAAGAGAACGAACACATGAATTTATAGTGATTCAATTTATATCGGACCTAGATGGCTACTACATCCACTCCGATTTCCTTGAAAATTTTAAAATACTTGGAATTCTTATGTATGAGGATCAAACCTTTACAGCTGATCTTATTTTGAGCAAGATCAAATCTTTATGACCTGAGTGAACCTCGATGTATCCCCGCAAAAAGTTACTCAATTTCCTCCTACAACCCAACATATATACAGCAATTAGTGTTTAAATATAAAGAACTAAAAGGAGGAACAAAATCAAACCTCTGAAAGGTTAAAGATGAAAATGATATGCAAATTTTAAAGTGGTGGATTAAAATGAGAGAAATTTAAATACAGCTCTCAAAAGATATGTAAAGTTATGTAAAAAATTTACTTTCATATGAAAAGATATGTTTTTTTTTAAAATAAAAAAAATTGATAGGTTTCATATGCTTATAGATAATGCCAAATTTTGAACTTAAAGTGTGCCAGCACTAGGTCGATGTGGGGTTACTGCTTCCACAGGACCTCTACTGCTCCTGTGCTCCATATGAGCTGAGTTTTTTGATATTGGAATAGACCATCCATATGGTTCTTAGCCCTGTAGGAACTTTTCATGTTCAAGAGCTAAGCCAAGTACTTTTTGGTCAAGTAAGTTAAAGTGGTATCTAAGCAACTTTCAAAAAAGGAAAATAAAGGTGTGATGGAAAGTTACACGTATACCCTAAGACTAGTCTTTTATGTGCTTGATAGCTGCTATATTGTTCTCAAGGTCTTGCATGCATTGTCATCGAGATAGCTTACTATAGTCACAATCACTTTGCACAGATTAGTAGGAACTTTATCATGAAAGTGTTCTTATTGTTAAAACTAGGTTGTAAGGACTTGTATACCACTATCCTCTATTCTGGCCACACAACTTAAGCCAAGCTTTAAGTGTTTCAGTTTCTGTGCTCGACACCTTCTGTACAATGTGTAACTTGCAGAGATGTTCTGATTATAACCTTTATCTTTTTGTGATGACCTTGTCCAAATAACTAATTATTTTTGTACATCTATCCGCAGTGGCTTTAAAGATCTGTTTAATTGGCGATACTTCATTGAGACACTGAAAGATGACATCCATATAGTTGAGACATTACCACCTGCCTATGCTGGACTTGAACCTTTCTCAAAGACGCCAATATCTTGGTCCAAGGTGAATATTCCTTGATGTTCAATTTTATGACCAGTCTTTGAGCAGGAATCCTGTAATTCTATGCACATGATTCTGCCACATGACTACAATCAAAAGTCCACATCCTTGGTGACTATGGAAATTGAACCTTAGAGGAGCCTACTCTTTTTATTACTATTTGTGGATCAGTTGAAGTCTTTTGAGTGTGGGGATCTTTTGGTTGATTTGTGCGTCAGTTCATGCCGTTTTCCATCTGACCATGTCATGCCTCGTCTGACTGCTGTTCTATGAGATTTAGGTCAGTTAACTGACTTTGTATACCTTTTTCAGGTTAGTTATTATAAGTTGGAGGTCCTCCCACTTCTGAAGCAGCACAAAGTGATCTACTTCACCCACACCGATTCTCGAATCGCAAACAATGGTCTCCCTAACTCAATACAAAAGCTAAGGTGCCGTGTAAATTACAGGGCATTAAAATATTCTGCACCAATAGAAGAACTTGGAAAAACCTTAGTGTCAAGAATGAGACTAGATGGAAGCCCTTATCTTGCATTGCATCTAAGGTATCTCTTGTAGTTTTTTGTTTTGATATATTTTTTTTTCTTTTTCCCTTTTTGCCCAAATTGGAGATGCAATATTTGTCCTTTTTACAGGTTGAGCTGCCAGTTATGTAGTGGTTTTTTAATGTTTCATTATGTTGATGTCAGATGTTCACTTATGAAAATAAAATAGTATATTTGAGGTGTAATGATATATTATGAAACGATAACAATTAACAACAGAGACTCCAATAAATGCTAATAATGTAGTAATCATTTGCAAGAAAGTAATACACTGATAATAACCACTAAAAAAGGTATTTTGACTCTTCCCTCAAATGTTTTTAGTGAACTTCATTAACATTTCTTTTTCTTCTTTGTAGGTATGAGAAGGATATGCTTGCATTTACGGGCTGCAGTCATAATTTGACAGCAGAAGAAGATGATGAACTCCGTAGGATGCGTTACGAGGTCAGTCATTGGAAAGAAAAAGAGATTGATGGGTCTGAGAAAAGGAAGCTTGGTGGCTGCCCCTTAACCCCAAGAGAGACTTCCCTTTTGCTTAAAGGATTGGGCTTCCCATCCAGCACTAGGATTTACTTGGTAGCTGGTGAAGCTTTTGGAATTGGAAGTATGCAACCTCTCCTGGAAGCTTTCCCAAACATCTTCTCCCATTCCACTCTTTCTACAGAAGATGAATTGAAACCTTTCAAGAATCACCAGAATATACTGGCTGGTTTGGACTATGTTGTTGCCCTTCAGAGTGATGTTTTCGTTTACACCTATGATGGTAATATGGCAAAGGCAGTTCAAGGCCATAGGAGGTTTGAGGACTTCAAGAAAACTATTAATCCAGACAGGTAATAATATGACCTACTGCCTTTGAACTCTGGTAAATATTTAGCGGTTTGCCTTTCTTTACCGAGACATTTTCTCCCAACCCCATTTGTAGCATCTAACCGTTCACTATTTTCATGCAGGATGAATTTTGTAAAAGCTGTTGATGTATTTGATCAAGGAAAATTATCCTGGAAAAAGTTTAGTTCTAAAGTGAAGAAGCTTCACGAGGACCGTACAGGAGCACCCTATATGAGGGAACCTTGTGAATTTCCAAAGCTGGAAGAAAGCTTTTATGCAAACCCGTATCCTGGATGTCTTTGTGAAAGAACACGTGAAAAATAGATGTAGAACTCACAATGTTCGTGATTAGTTTGAATTCCACGGGGCCACTTTAACCGTGAGATAAGAGTTTAATGGCCTTAATTCTCAGGGAGTTGGTTTTGGAACAACCCCTGCTTGAAGGGAGAATATACTTGCATTTTGGTGGAATCGGAGCAAGGACATTAAGTTCTGTAGCAGAAGCTTGGTTAGGGGTGACTGCAGAAGTACAGGCATATAGTATATTATCCTCCAGTTATACATCAGGAATATTTTCCACTAATTTAAATTTTTAATGGGTGAGCTTTTAGTTTTTCAGTAGTTGGTATGAAGTACCGATTGTATACAGAGGAGATGATACTGAATATACAAGTGTACAACATTTCTTAAATTATCTACAATACAAAAATGATTATTGTCCCTTCATTACTACAATTAATCGTATTGGCGTTGGAGGTGCTCGTGTTAGAATTAAAACTCTGTACAGAAAACAAATCCTTTAAGTTCTTGGGGGTTTAACTTTATGTTTAACTTATCCATTTACCAAGTAAAAATTGTGGTTGATATTGACATAGCAAAAATTATGTTGCAAAAGTAACAAGTGTTGCTTAAAGTGTTGATCGTCGCTAGAACAATTGCAAAAGTTGCCTCCAAATGTATATTTGCCAACAACCAAACTGTTAATCTTTTCCATATTGTAATAGTCCAATCTCACTTAAAATTTGGTAGCCTATCAATCTGGGTTATAAGGAGGGCATGCTAAGTTCCCATTGGATGGAATGCGACGAGGTGTTTTTATCGGTAAAGCTGTAACAAAACATGCTGTAAAAATCAAGTCTGATATGTAAACAATTTTAAAAGCAGTTGTATAGATATCGACAGGTTAGCTGAAGAGTCTAAATTAGAGTTGCACAAGAAAAGGTGCTTAATTGCTGTCCAGTGAACAGCTATCTCCTCCCCTGCACCCCTTGCCACTTTTGGTGGTTGTTTGGATAGAGGCACAATACACCTTTGTAGTACCGGTAAAGAACTATTCTATTTGGCATGCTCTATTGAGGTTTTTTGTTGTATGCTTCATTCTCTCTCTCTCTCTCTCTCTCTCTCTCTCTCTCTCTCTCTCAAACTATTTGTTTCTGTTAAAGGGCAACAAGTCAAAGGAGAGGGAGCTGTCTACTATATTTTGATTCAAGAGAAAGAAAAGGACATGCATCTTTTTCATCAAATGATAAATAAGCTAACAGAATGCTCACAAACATGTTTACCAGTTACAAAAGAACTAAAGAACATTTTAACAAAAATCCACAAGGCACTAACAGTGACTGGTCGAAAATTCTAGAGATAGCATCTTCAATACAAGGCTGTTCCATTTCCATCTATTTTCTAACCATAAAAAAGCCCACACCATGACAGTCGGAGGCACTACAATTGCAGAATTGATTCAACAAGCTCATAGAGAGGTGCAAGCTCCCCCTTGTCGATCAAGCGAAATTCCTGCATCAGCAGAATCTGTTAGAGAAGCGGAGCTTTTGAAACAATATGTCCATGTAAAGGGCCTGTGGCCATGAAAACCAATTTGATATAGATGTGCTCTGTGATAATATTTTTTCCCCAACTCTATTCTTGAGATTTACAATTTCAATTTAAGAAAGAAAAATAAGGATTCTCCTACTATTATTCTTTATAAACCAAATTTAAACTTGTGAATATAACCAAATTTCAGATTAATTGACAAAGACTAAACACATGTTTGTGAAAGTTGAGAAAGATGAACGGAAACCAGCCTTGTGGCCTTGTGATCTATGTTCACTTCCCAGTTGACTCCCATCCCTCCTATATAGCATACAGTTACTGATATGCAGCAGGGGTAAATTGGTGGACTGAGACAGAGACGGGGACGGGACAGACTCGACAGAGTTCGGAATTTCACTGCTTGGATAGAAAAACACCAAATATCTAGACAACTAAATTGTCTTAACAATTTGTTTTGCTAGTGAAGCAACTTCATTGCTTACTCGGAAAACAAAATATTATCCTATATCATCAATAAAGTATACATATTAACACCCATTTGAAAACGAACCAAAAAATCTGATAATAAATGTATGAAACACTTGTTGGCTTTTTTCTCAGACCCCTATTCCCTGAAAAATAGGGGATGGGACTGTTAAGTCTTTTACATTAGGAAAATCTGATGGAAGTAATAACTTACCCATGTAAAGAGAACAAAATGCTTAAAACAAGTGTTGAGGTGAGCTTCTTCCTTCAGGCTAACAATCTTCTGGAAATGTGAGTGATAGATGTGAGCATATACACGAAACAGCCGCTTGAATATTGTCTTTACAACATCCACAAAATTGGGTGGAAATGGTGCACCTGCAGCATATAACAAGCAAATTGAAAACCCACATTCTTTGATCACAATTCTTACGGCCTACAATACTAAAAAAAAAAAAATAGTATTATACCCAATTTTTGAGGAAAAATTGTTTCATCGTCCAGCTGAGTTTCAATCCAGTCCATCAAATACTCAACATACTTGGGAGCAGATACCTCTATGGGTTTCTTTATAGTAACTCCATCAGCCCATCTGTACTCATATCTACAGAAAAATAAGTTTAATTCAGGATTTGGCAAGTGAAATACATCATAAGAACACAAATGGTTTTACTTTGAGTTTTAACTGATGGACAATTGCACTGAAGCTCACTCCTCTCCAAAAGTAGTTTCACATTAATCCAAAAAGGGTAGGAATATAGTGAAGAGTGAAAATTTGCACAAGCACGTGATATAAAGCCAAATCTACCGTACATGCACAAAACCAAAAATAAAGTGACTAAGGGCTATTTTGAAGAATTAAATAAAGAAAATAAAGCCAAATATTTCAGAGGTTAAGCCTAACAGTTATAATTCCCAAACTTGAGCACCTCTGCCGAGATAATTATGCTGTCTTCATCCAGCTTTCTTTCGTCTAATAATTTGTTTAAGAAGTCTCTTTTCTTCAACAACGTATCATATCATACATTCAGACTCGCACCCCCCCCCCCCCCCCCCCCTTCAGCCATGCATACCCCCCTCTTCTCTCCCTGTTGGCAATTTTTGTGCTAAAACAGATAAGCTACCACTCACTACTCACCTAATCTTGCAGTATGTAGATAAATGCCAAAACAATCTTTACACTTCCGAAAAAAAAGGAAAATTTCGTCCATTGTTTTGTTTTAGATTTTAATTACAGGAAAAAAAAACAGCATTGCATCTATAGTATAAGGATTGAATACTTGTGAAGGGATTTAGAAAGTTTACTTTGCTCCTGCTGTCATTGTCGGGCAGGTTGATGCGGTGCAAAACTCCGTTAGAGTACCATAAAGAATATTCACCTGATTAAAGAAGTCAACCGCTGCAGGGGGAAAAAAACTATATGAAAACAAGAACAAACTTGCATAGATATAGAAATTTAAGCCAATCGCTATCTTGAGTTCTTGACAAACACCACTGTATATCTAATATTGATGTTACATGCTCACTCAGTCACTTGTCAAGAAACAAGTGATTTTATATGCAAATATGTAAGTGTGGTACCAAGTACATTGAGAATAAACAGAAACACAATGTTTTTTCAGAGTCCAACGGTTTATTTGGAACTAACTAAAGAAATTCATTGGTTCTTCTTCTATATTAAACTGACGCTTAGGAAGGCATACAAAAGTTAACAAGATAAATAGATCTCTACAATATCTCATTTAATACTGATTTCTGTTTCAAGTAAATCAAACAACATGGGCTTGTTTGGAAACGTTACTAGATGAAAGGAATGGGCTATCATATAGAGTTAATATGTTTCGGTCATAAAGTAGAAGGAACAACTAACACTGTAAGGAAGAGATAATTCACGCCCATTTTGAGGTAGGATATTCAACACAATTGTGGTCATGCAATGGTTTGCTTATTTCTCTCATCATGTGGTCACAAGAGAGAAAAAAGAGGTCACGTGATGAATAGATAGTCACATCTTTGAACTGCAATGGTTGTATTGAATATTTATTCCATTTTGAGGGTACTATCTTCCTGTTGGGGAGATGGGGCAAGTTTCGTAAGACAAGGGGTACTATTCAACAATGCCAAGAGCCTAAACCTCTATTTTCTGTTATTTTGCACCATCATTGACCACTTCCCCCTCATAGTCCCACCGGTTCTACCGCCACTGCCACCAAATCCCTATCCTCTGTCACTAACAATAAAGAAGCTAAAGAATCCAAAAGCCTCACCTAGATTAACTTTAAGCAATATTCAGATTGACTCGGCATACAATTTTCTTGCTGATTGGGTCTACGAGGGTTGTGGCAGTCTCATTTTTATGTTTAAAGCATTCTAGATTCAAAGCATTCCTTAATGAAGTTTAATCGCTAACCATACCATGACGATTGACGAGAAATGGCTAGGGAAAATTTTGATGCTAGTACGAGGAACCTAAGGTGCGATTTTGAAGCAAAAACTCCCAATGCCATGTCCAGATTGCATCTGATGGATGGAAATTGAAGAATTATGGACATCTTGGGGAGGAATTTGATTGATTTGGCTATGGAAGTTATTAAAGGGACATGACGGAACCTTTTTGGTTTGGTTTGAGAGAGAGAAAGGTTTTGGGTGCTGGTAGTGCATATGTGAGAGGACAAGAGAAGACAGACACGCAGATAGAGAGAGAGGAAGATGAGTTTTCAAGTCTTTATGAACAATTTGATTTTTTTTTATTACTGTTATTATTTTTTGGGGGGAGATGGATTTTCTTATATATTAACCATTTATCTCAATGTCAACCAAGCAAAATACTACATAAAATTAGATGATACTAATAAACTAATCAAACACAATAAGGAATAAAAGATCCATGTAACTAATACCCATTATTAGTTATCCCATACTAATAGTGAAGATATTATTCATTTCCCTTTGGCAATACGATTGCCAAAAAAAGACCAAATTTGCCAGTTGGGCTGCTCAGCACCATTTGGAATCTTATATGCGTGTTGGAAAGCTGTGTATAATATGAGAATTTGATATCATAACATAATAAATGATGATTTAAAACTTCAAAATAGTAACATGAGATTCTCACAATAAAACACTTTATAATTAAGCAACTTAAGTAAGAAATCTTACTATTTACTGCCAACCACTCATTAATATCTTCTCCAGGTGGTAGACGCACAGCTTCCCTCAAATTGCCACTACCCAAGGTAGCATCAATGTGTTTTTGAAGTTGTGCACCCTGTACAACAAACAAGGAATAGCATCGCAAAAGGCAAGAGTCATCTCCGCATCATTTTATGAGCTTAAGGTAAAACACCTACCTTACTACCTGATGGAGCACTTTTTTTAGGCCGAAATGTCTTCTGGTTTCTGCACACATAAAGGTCGGAACAATTAGCCTAAAGAAGTTTTTCTTTCATCAACATAAAGACAGTAATATATTACCCTTTAGACCTTATCGACTTCAATTTACACCTAGATATCAAATTTTAATGTCTGAGTCCATTCATAGATATTTAAATCAATCCCCCACACTGGAGATTTAGATGATTTAACTTTGGGATTCTCAATATTAGAGTTCATTGTGAAACATAGTTAAAATTGATTCCATAAAATCGAGGGAAAAATTAATAAATTAAATGTTAGTATTAAGAGAAGAAAAAAATGGAGATTTTGTACACAACGATTATAACAGAACCTTATGTTAATATCTGAAACTCATTCTTTATTTCCACAACATTAAAGAGCTGAAAACAGCTGAACAATCTTAACCTCCCTAAACGACAAAATCAAACAATATATCTTAATCACATTCAGTTTCCAGGGTTCTCCCTCAATAAGACACTTGAAACAAATAACAAGCAGGACAGCCAGTAAACGCCAAAATTTAGTTTTTCCCTCAGAAACAGTTTGTTGCATCATTCTTTCTAATTTTTTATCATGCCAGTAATTTTTCTAAAAATAGAAACACTCATATCTTCTTCTTTTCTCTATTTTCCTTTTCTTTTCTTTTCTTTTCTTTTTTTCCTTTTTCTTTTTTTTTTCTGAACAATTGACAGCATAATGGCTTCAAACAAAAATTATGCTTCATTTATACTTGATCTTTTTTTTTTCTGAACAATTGACAGCATAATGGCTTCAAACAAAAATTATGCTTCATTTATACTTGAACTGAATTGGTAGCAAAACCCAAGAATAAATCATGCTAGCCAATACAAAATTTCTTGGTTGCCACGTGGCCCTCTCTGATTCACTTCAGGATCTGAGGGGTGATTAGGTTAAGTTTTAGATATGCTGAGAACGAAAAAACTATACGTTTTATAGTAAATAGACCATCCCGAGTCCTGCATATCTAATGTAGATTGCTGCAACGTAGTAATGCATCAGTATGAACATGCAAAAGCTTCTAAGAAACTTGATAGTGTGAAACACTACTGATTTCGCCAAATTCATGTATTGGCATGTTGCATAAATCGTTTATTATGATTAGAAATATATTATCATGACCTTCAATTTCCAATAGTATCAAAGAACTTGCTTGGTCTATAAACTAATCCACTCTATACATGATCAGCCCCCAAAGTGATCAGAGGTTAAAGTTACCATCTACATATATTGAAGTACCAAAGTATCATAAAGTATCAGGTTTTCTTCTATCTTATTCTTTTTTCCCTTTTGGCTGCCACACACAACAATTAAATAAAGCAAAACCTATAAAATATATCAATCCTATTCCTATCACACCACATAATCTCACCAAAATGTATTAATCCTTTCCCCAGATTTATCTAATATTCTCCCCTGCCCAAGACAATTTAATTAAAATGTACTCAAAATTCCCAATCATCAACAATTAGAATTTGTGCTATCAGCATCAACAATCCCCCACTATCTAAACAGTACCTTGATTAATTAATTTCAGTCGAATTAGTTAAATTATTGGACTAACACATACAAATAGCAAAATTCAAAATTACAACAAATTCATCATTTAATTAAAAAATAAAAACTGGAAAAATAAAAAAATTGTGAAACATAATTCAACACATGCATATATA
Source organism: Hedera helix (assembly GCA_947179155.2). NCBI lineage: Eukaryota > Viridiplantae > Streptophyta > Magnoliopsida > Apiales > Araliaceae > Hedera > Hedera helix. The sequence continues at coordinate 44,377,631 of OX359274.1, forward strand.
GAGAGAGAAAGGGATTGGAACGTAAAGGAAAAGACCTGCTTCCTAGGCCGAATAGACTCATGATTATCAATTCTCTCCCTCCCTGAAAGAATTCAAAGGAAAATGAGAGAGGCTGACGACCGAATATAGAAGAAGAATGAAGGGTTTTATACGTATGTATCTATATAGTAGGCTATATATAGAGACGGGTGAGGTTATATGACAGACTGGCAATGGAGATGAGGTCAAGCAAGCCTCTTTCTCTCTCTAAAATTTGCCCACAGCCAGCCAGGTCTCCTTCTCTCTTTGCCATTGCCAGCCTACCTGACAGATTCTCCTCAGCTTCATTTATATGTTTATTTAATAAATATATAATTTATTTTGACTAATATTCTCTATTTATATACCTCAAATGTATTTATATCCAAACTGTGGGTTCAGTTGGATGTGAACAAATTCCGCATAATAAATAAATAAAAATAGTATAAGAGTCTTATTATTTAAATTTTTTATAAAATATATTAATTTTTTATATATTCGAACCTTTTTCGAAACATAACTGAATAATTAGACAAATAAATTACTAGTTTTGTTTAATGATTAACTAAAACACTATATAACTTTAAAATACTATATGTTGTAGGTAAAATGTGTTCATATTATATTACCCTTATACAATTCTTTGAAATAAAAATATTTAAAAAGAGAATCATAAATAATTAATTAATTGTTACTCCACCTTATTATCTTATCATAAACAAGTAGGGAGGAATGAGTATTATCAAATTGCCTCATTAGGTAATCATAATCACATTAGCTCCGATGATAACATTTGTACTAGAAACATTGTTGGTGCTTTTGCGGAATTCTGGTTTTTGAAGGTTACTGCTCCCTCTTTATTATTATTTAGCTCGATTAAAATATAATCACACATATTAAAAAATTTCATTAATATTAATATTAATTTAAAATTTTATTATTATTCGTGCATTAATTAATTACTCTTTCTTCTCTTTCTCTCAATTAGTCACATCTTAAAAGTAAAGAAAAAAATAATTAAATTTTTTCTTTTAAATATATATAAAATGTCTTATATTATGAGGGGAGAAAATTATAACGATTTATATAATAAAAAAGATGAAAGACAATATTGTTAATCATTGGGTACTTATATTAGTAGTTTAGTATATTTTGGATAGAGTGATTGGGATTCTCTAAAAGTGAGGGGTGGGGCTCTGAACTTGATGCAAATAGCTGTAAATGGGGAGAAGAAGGACAAATCTAATTGGAATAGAATTAGGTCCAACCAATTTGCAGTTTTGGGCCAGACAACTAAATTCATAAACTAAAACTTTCTTAAAAGCTCATATAGAGATGGAACAAAGCACACTGACAAAAATACAATTTGTTGGTTGAATTTATTGCTTCTTGTCTGCTTGTTTTTTCCATTTCATAAAGAGATGGTCATCTTTTTCCCAATGTTGGCCTTGCTCATTTGATTCAATCAATCCATCAATCAATAACCATGGTCACATCTACTCAAGTCAAGTTTCAACCGCTGCAAAAATGTAATAATTATTTCTTATTTTCTTAGAATATTAAAAGATACATATATTTTTTTTTATGATTAAGATAAATATAAAAAGCTAAGGTTTGAATATTTTGGATCATTAGGCAAATACCTAGACTGTCAAAAAAGGAAAAACCCATAGGAATATAGAATGAACCAATAACCTATTCAGAACCCAAGTAGACTCGCAAGAAAACCATACTGAACTATATTTCAGAATAGAACCACATGGTTCAACCAGTCTGATGGTGAAGAAGCTCAGAAAAGCACAGAGCCAAGAATAAAAGAACCCATTATTACAGTGCCAGAATTCAGTAGCAATTTAACATCCAATACATGTATCAGCTCTTGAGCTCCATGACTCGATAAAAGAAAAGTTAAGCTACAATTGAGCATCCAAATCCAGGAACTCTCGAGCTAAATTTTCCGTTGCATTGGCACAAGTAAAAAGGATAAACAGCCGATTAGTCCTCTCAAAAAAGTGTATCTGTAGCTGCAACATAAACAGGTTGTTTGATAATTTGGAAAAGGAAAAGAAGAAGGCGTTCTGCGGCTTCATCAATCATCAGGAAAACCTAGAAACTTGTTTATAAGCTTGGCAACAGGTGTTGCATTAGTTGGTGGATATGGAAGAAGGCACTCCAGATTCATATCAGCAATAGTTTGATAGAGCATTTGCGGGCGAGCACATAGAAGATGCTTCCTCTCTGCTAGTTCCTCTGCAAGCTCACTTTGGTGATTGTCCATCAAATCTTCATTCGCCGCCACAATTAGCGGTTTGCCCAAATGCAGTGTTTCAAATATGCTTCCTGACCCTGTACAACAGCAATGTTCTGTTAACAGCAATGGTTAGCTTGCTACATAGTTCCACTATATCAGCATGGTATATTAAAGAAGGAAATCGTCATACGCCTGTAATGGTGTTCATGATAGAAGCATGAAATTTAGGAAAGACCCAAACCGTCCATAAGCAACTTCATGCAGAGAAATACTCACCAACAGATAAAAATGAGAGTGCATTGAATAGTCCATTTGTAGTAAAGCGAAAGATTGATGACATTATGTTGAGTATGATACTGGAAAAAAATAATGAAATAAAAGGAATAAGAAGAAGAAGAAAAAATCAGGGTGATTGGAATTTTAATGTCATTAGGCATCAAAAAACAATTACAAGTACTCTTCTCAAATGATTTGCTAAAATTTGTAAAGAATTGATGAGTGATTTGGTATATAAATTATATTAGAACTTATATTATTTTGTAATCTAGGGGAATCTCATCGACTCTTTGGGATAGCAAAAACATCATTTATCGAAAAATATGCACCCCCTTTTAGGCATACAACCCTTGCCAGTTCCTGATTAACATACTCCTACGCTTTGTATTTCATATGGCTTTGAAGGATGAAGGTACATATTCTGGGATGTTGGTACTGAGGAAATAGAACTAATATCTATTCAAGAATGAGGCAGAACTAAGGGCCCTGTTTGTGATTTTAAATTTGGGAGGAAGGGAAGGGAAGGGAAGTCAAATCTTTTCTTCTAACTTCTGGGAAGGCTCCAATACCCGCCCCCCCCCCAACACCAGATCGATAATTAATGCAAAATGTTATCCGACTATTCCCTGAGAGGAAAAGTATTACATTACCTGCATGACTAATAATGAGAGAAGCTGATCTCAAATGGTCAGCAATGCTGGACAAGAATGTAAAGTAGTCTACAGCTAGGGATACATCGTCTCCTTTACACTATACTGAAAGAAAAATTATAAGAAACAAGCTCAAGCAGGACAACTCCTCCTGAACTTTCTAACTAATGAATGTAGGAATATTCGTAACGTTACAGGAATATAGGATCCACGACCAATTTGAATGAGTGAGTGGGTATAACCCTTTCTAAACAACTCCTCCTTAACTTCCTGACTATTGACCACTTTAACAAGCGCATCAAAATTCAAAACATGTTGTTCCTACTGTCACAAAAACTGTTCTCCTGGGCTTCACAATGTTATCTGTTCCCATTTCTCCTTATGCCGGTTTCTCTAGATCAAACACTCTAAACACTTGACAAACATCAAGAGTAACATAAGGTATGTTAAATGAAAGAATATCAATCAACGAGCCGAGCATTTCAAGAAAAAAATTTGAAGTGAACTTTGTAATGTACATGATGCTGAACAATAACATCAAGCATAAATAGATTGAACTATCTAAATAGAGACATCACAGGGAATGAAAACAATCACAGTAAACTACTCCCTCTGTCCAAAAACCAACATGATTCATTTTTAAAATATTTGTCACTTTCTAATGTCACATCCTAACTCAATTTATATAAGGATATTGACATCAAGGATTTTCAAAAAAAAACGGGAGTCATTAATTAAACATACAAAATTAGAAAGATTTCATTTCGGAACAAATTGAGAATTAAAAGCAAATTAGCTGAAACATAACCAAAAAAAAAAAAACTCAGCTTAATAACAAAATGCAGTTCCTGTTCAACACACCAACGGCAGATCAATTGCAAATGAGACCAAACTTGGGGAAGGAAATTAGGTGAAGAAGCTCATTCATTTATTAACAATTTATATATTTTATTATTCTTCGATTAATATAATACAAAGCTTGGAGTCAAGTATGAAATTCGGTCAGTTTTGCCCAAAATTAGATCACTAGCACACGGCATATGCATTCAAATTATGAAAAAGCATCCTGAGACCGAGAAATTAGATAGGATAAATTGATATTCAATATTTATATATATAACAAAATCAAGAGTGGGATTGCTTGCTACCTGTGAAGTAAGGCGATCAAGGAAGAGAGAGACTGTGCGAGAAAGAAAATGGAGCGTGACAGAGAAGATGAGAGAATAATATAAACGACGCCGTATAAGAGAATCGTCCTCATGGCTTATAACCCGGTGTCGTATTTCGTGCGTAGATGAATTAAGAATTTAAGATGATTGCATTTTATTTTATTTTTACATGTTCTTTAAATCATTTTGATCAACTTATTTTACACGATTATAATTAAGTTTCAAAATAAAATAAAATTATACTCTTATAACCCGGTGTCGTATTATATGCTTTTTTGCATTTGTATGATTTTTTATTATTATTATTTTATGAAGCATTTGGTTAGACAGACTGCTAATGAATTACTATTAAAAACGATATAATTATACGTAACCACTTTCTTAATTAATAAAGTAAGGTAACTAATCATATATTTACCTCTCTGTTACTCTTGAAAATTAATATTTTCTTTTAAAAAAATAATACTTAATTATAATTAACCAAGTATCACGCTCAAATTAATTTGAGTCATGTTACATATTGCGAGACAAATTTATATTAGAATTACAATTACGAAATATATTAATTCATAAAATCTGATAGAATTATAAGAGGGTCTTATTTATTTTATATTTCTCCAAATGAATTATCACTCATATCTGTCTACGTATTTGACTATCAAAAAAATGATATAAATATTTACAAATATATATTATTTTTCAATTAATTCATAATAAATTATGTGTCGGTGCTGAGAAAAGCATTAATGTAATGGAGAATTAAACTCATAACTAATTCCACTTAAATTATTACAAGGCTCACTACCTATCACAGTACCACTAATGATAAAAGCAATGGCCATTAATTCTCTTACCCCCAAACTAGCTATATATCTAGATATTTTAGTGGGATAAAGCATTTTTGCGTCCTGATAATGATCTACAAATTTTATAGCTTTGACTTATTAATATATTTTTATTTTAACTACTTTTTAAAGACGGAGGGAGAGAGAGTTATATATGAAGGCTTTTGAAAATGAATTAATGTGGCATTAATTTAAAAATAAATACAACGTGGTTACAAGTGCCAAAGTGGAGGTTGGATTATGCCACTTTATAATTTTATATTTCATCTATCAGTATAATTTTCAATTTTCTTGGCTTTATAATTTTGATTGTCTTTTTTGCATGTTTATCCCGTCTAACTTGTTGAAATATATTATTAAATTATGTAAAATTTTATAATTTTTTGCATAATTTATTTCTCAAAAATATATGTTTAAATTTAAAACGAAAAAAGCAGATAGAAATATTATTCTACAAGAGTTTGTAAAGCATAAACGTGACCGGTACAGAAATTTGGACCGCATACGTAACACAATGAGGGATAAGGTTATCTATAGCAGTGGGACGAGGTCTATCGATCATTGTCCTATATCAAAACTATAATCATATTTTGGTGATGATAGAAACAAGCATGATTTGTGTACATATTACATAGCAAAGCGTAAGTTATATTTAGCCATAAATCTACCTTAGTCATCCAATATAATGTTGAGAATTTATTTAAATTCGTCATCTGCCATACATACACTGCGGGGGTGGGGGTGGGGGGATTTAAAAATAAGAGTTAAAAAGAGAAGAGATTATGAGAGAGTGAGACATAAAAATAAAAAATAATGATACAATCTTAAGAAAACAGCTATTTTCTTATTTTTCCTTGATAATATAAATATAACATGACATATTCGCCTGTCAAAGAAATAAAGCTTATTATGCTCATTGAACTTGCATTTTGACATCGAATTAAATTAACAAAAAACACTTCAACTGGACACCATGAGGCCATAAAATACGAAACCACAAATTAAGTAGCTAGTAGTTTACTACTACTACATAGAAGAATCTTATTCTTAAAGACCTTGACCTAAACACACCAAAAACACAAACTATACGAGACACCAACATTTCAATAAAGTAGAAGAAACTTAAGCAACTAGCCACAAATAATATTAATTAAAAAAAAAATGAACTAATTAATTAACCAGTCCCCCCAAGAACAGCCTTGAGCTTCTTCACTACAGCAGCATCCAAGAACGTCGTTTTCGTCACCAATTCGGTAGGCAAATCGTTGCCAAACAATGCGTAATCCAGGATTTGGAGCCCCGGATTCGAGCTGCTAAAGCTAACAAAAGCAAGAACAGGTACTTTACCTGAATTTATTTGAAAATGCAACAACCCTTGTGGAAATATCATAATATCCCCCTTGTTTAGGGTTTTAAAATACACCGTATTCGCGGAGGATACAAAACCAGCACAGATTGTCCCTTGTATAGCAACTAGTATCTCGGATGCTCCGGGATGTGTGTGGAATGGAATAACGCCGCCAACCGCTATGTCTAACCGGGCAATGGAGATACCTAGACCGTTTACAGCCGGAAATTGAGCAACAAATGCCGGAGTCACGGCGGCACTGATTATATTGCTGGTGTTTCCAGCGACTCCGAGGGCGGAGGAGACGAAATCAGCTTCGGTGAGCTTCGCTTCTTTCTTGCATGGGTATCCAGCCGGGGTGTCAGGCAGCGACAGGTCGGCGACGCAGAAGTCTTGAACCGAGGCATTAGAGGCTGAGAAGAGGAGGGTGAAAATGAAGAGGAGTGGGAGAAACATTCTTACTAACTGATATTAGTTGCTTTGGGGTGGGTAGGGTTTAGGGTTTGGGGTTTATATAGAAGGATATGAAATGGTTATTTTTTAGAGCAAAGTTATCGGTAGTTGAAGATATGGCCATGCAGAGGTTCACATGCGAGCATGGATAATACCGTAATAGGAGAGAAAGGACAGAATGTGGGGTGTGGGTGCATGTGATTGTGTGATCTTTTTTAAGACAACAACAAGAAGTCAAGAAGTCAAGAAGGCTCTTTTTGTATGAATTTTTTGGACCAGCTAAAGCATATCCTTCATTCTTTTCACAAAAGATGCCTATGAGAAATTTTCCGAAAGTTTTTTTGGTGATATATCTCGGAGTTAATTTCTCACTGATTTGACATTTTGAGATTGATTGATATGATGGCCCTATATAATCAATTAATTGTCAAGGTTGGGAGTGCAATTAGAGACTTTATGAATCAGTCATCTTCAGACTAATTACTGAGGTGATCATCTTGGCAAATCTCTGTTACCCCAAGTGAATTAATTAGTCAAAACTTATAGAATGTACTTCTTGATTTCCAAACTGAGAAGAATATATAAATAAATAAACCCGAAACTCAATAGTTTAATTAAATTTTGATTACAGTTTTGTGTGAATATTTCTTCAAATGATAGACATGTGATGCTGTGATAATATTGAATTCTCATAAATGTCAATTTGTTATGAGCTCTCAATCAGTATATAATGATTGAACTCTCAGTAGTTATGCTAATAATTTGCTCCATAATGTGGGGAGATTGTTAGAAACTCGCAAGTGAGTTGTAATATCACATTATAAATAACTCAGAAAAGAAAGAATGACTAATTAATATAAATGAGTAAGCTCAAAATTTAATAATTTATACTTTTAGATCAAATTAGGTTCTATCACTTTTTCTTTTCGTTTTTTTTAGATGAAAGGTTCAAACACTTGTATTATTAGAGTGATCTTGTGTGCATGCACGTATATGGAATAAGTATAAACACACAACAATGAAACACTACATCCATTTACAACATTAAAAAATGGAACATGATATTGAAATTCATGTCATTCCTTATTTTTTAATAGTGTAGATGGATGTAGTATTTAGTTGTTACGTGTGTAGACTTGTCCATGTACACGACGTGCGAACTTTCCGAGTCTGACCCATAGTGCATGTTGCAAACAAGAGTTGTAAGGTGATAACTTATGTTAAGAACAGCTCAAGAAAAGTGGTGGGATATGATCATGATGGATCAAGAAACCAATCTGCGCTATCATAGTCTTTTAATTTGCTTGATTATTTTTAATTGAAAGCTGTAATGAATAAGAAAACCAAATCGATCAGTTCATTTCATTGTACAACAAAAATTGACAATTGGTTGTCTAATGAAATAAGTAGTGGGTACCTCCCATTTTTTCAATTTACTAATTGGTAGCCATTGGACAAATGCCAAGGACTTTTTCCCCTAGCTAGCTAGGTGTAACATATACATAAAACAAAATAGATTATTTTCTAAATTATGATGATACAAGAAGATCTAGCTATAAAGCAGTGGAGAGAAAGAGAGAGAGAGGGTACAAATTAATTCAACAGGACGATGGATGGTCAGCATGACAGCGTGAAGATAGGGAGAAGAAGAAAATATCAGAAGGAAGGAATTGCATGCATAATGTGGTCCTAAATGCACATGGAAAGCCAAAACATACAAGTTGGCCTAAGAATAAGACATTATTCATGCCAACCTCAAACAGACTCTCTGCAGGGTCTTCTCTTGTCATTTTAGATGGCGCCTATTACACAAATTTGTGGATCTTAGGAATTCCCTTTCTTCTGGGGCACTTCTTGATTAGAATACGTTACATTAGATTGGAGCCTAACTCTTTTCTTAAGAATGTTCACTCAAATGAATTGGTAACTCTAAGCCATATTTGTTTGTAAAAAATATATTTATAATTAAACTATTTATTTTAATTTAATACTATTTTGTACTATTTAATCAATTAATGAAGAATTATTAATCCATTAATATTGGACTATTAGTCTCATAAAGTCATTTAATAGCTTAAAATGAGGGGGGTTATTAATCCCAAATTTTTCATGAGATTATATAATCTCACATAAATAGCCTTAAAAATGATTAAAAAAATATTAGTCCATCTGATTATTTAAAGGACTATTAATCTCAATCATGAGGTAAAATAGTCCGAAATAATATTAAATTAATATAAATAATCCAATTCAAATATATTTTTTACAAACAAATATAACCATAATTAATTAAAAAAATCAAATGGGTAGTGAAGTTGGTTATTGCTTAAATCTAAATATAAATAGATGAGTTAAATAGTCTAATGACATATATATGAATGATCGAGTATTGTTATGTACGATAACAAATTTATGTGGATATTTAATATTATAAGATGAGAGTGTAAAAATAATTCACGTATACAATTCACATCTAATATAAAATTAGTTAAATATAAATCAATAAATCATTTCCGAAACGTGACTTAATTCGTTATATTGATCTAAACCAATGGCGGATCCTCAATTCTCAGGCCCGTTATTATTAAATTAATGGCGGATCCACATTTCTCAGACCGTGGTCTCGACATCATTGTTAAAAAATTAAAATTAAAATGTAAAACTCAAATTTAATACTGAATTAATTAAGATTTTAACAATACACGATAAAGTTAAATAAAATATTTATTTTACAAAAGAACTTAAATTCAAAGACATTAGACACTCCTTCAAACAACGTCAACCCCTTGTATCAGGTATCCGTGTTTAATAGCATAGTGGGGGGAAATAATGCATCAAAACATGCATGTATATAAACCGTATATATTACTCATTTATATTGGAAAGAAACTTCCTACCTATAAACAGACAAATTTGTATCGAAATCCAAATTTAGGGAAGCAATGATTAAAGAAAAATGATATTTGTTAACGTCTGGTTTTGTCCGGCTGTCCTGCTGGTCGTCCGGATAAGATACCTGCACAAAAGTCCTAACGGCTTGGGCCGTTGGTGGACTCCTCCGGTGTAAGAGTTAGTGAAGGTTCTAAGAAAGGTCAACAATGGAGGTCCAAGTATTTAGTATAGTAGTAAAGTGTATGTGTGCGTAACCCTTTCCTCCATCATTGACTGGGTATTTATAGTGCATACCTGATTCTTACCGATTCCTTTTAGGATTGTCCCTCAACGTGGTATAGTTTGAATAGGAAGGTAACCTCCTAAACCATCTAAGAACCTGACTCCTATTCTAATTCGGATTAGATATAGTAAATAGCCACAGTCCAGATTGGTTAGGGACCTATCCCAAGCCTATTGGACTTAGGAGTCCTCATAAGAATTCGCCAAGCTAATGGTCCGTTGGGCCTAGCCCATCATATATTTACCAGACCAGGCTTAGCGAAATATTCATTCTATCATTGCCCCCCACTCCCTTAGTACATAAATGTGCTAGGGGAGTAGAATGAATTACCCCAAAAGTATATATAAATGCACCGATCAAAAGGGAAATAACTTTTCGGGAATCCAGGTGCAGGAACACAGAAGATGTTTAGACCGAAGGCAAACCCTCCTTGAACTTTACAAGAATTCTGGGACAACGTATCAGAGGAAGAAAGCTCCATCGGGAGCCCGGAGGCATCATACCGATGGGGAAAGGTTCATCGGGAGCCCGGAGGCCTCAAACCGATGGGAAAGCTCCATCGGGAGCCCGGATGCATCATACCGATGGGAAAGGTTCATCGGGAGGCCGGAGGCCTCAAACCGATGGGAAAGCTCCATCGGGAGCCCGGGGGCATCAGACCGATGGGAAAGCTCCATCGGGTGCCCGGGGGCATCAGACCGATGGGAAAGCTCCATCGGGTGCCCGGAGGCATCAGACCGATGGGAAAAGCTCTTGCAAAGCGACCCTGGGCCCTTATGAACGAAATTTCAAACGTTGGGTCAACCGCAATAACCAGGCCCAAATCTTTGCTAAGCCCACCGTGCTCAGCCCAATAATCTACCCTACCGCTTCAGTTTCCGTCCGTTTGAATTTAGAAATAGTGTCAAGACAGCTGGACTCGTGCACGCGGGAATGGGCATTTATTACGCCACTGTAAAAGCCTGATAAAACACCCCATCCGTTAGATCAATTGCATCCAGACCGTTAAACACGGCATATAAGATAAGGGAAGTCGAACAATCGTCGTCTCTACTGGAAGCAGTTAACTCTAAAGAAAAGACGTCTGAGAGAAAAAGACTCCCATCTATCATTTCGATTGCTTTGTTCCAGCTCTGCTCCTACCTGCCCACCACTCCATCAATCTCATTTATGCATCAAGTAAGTTCTTCACACTCTATTCCCATATTTTCACAATGGTTAAAAGTACACAAGACACGAGAGCACAGGCTTCGTCTTCCCGGGTTGAAGACGAGGTCACGGTCGCCGAAATAGGGATCCCAGAGGGTCAACCGTGGAAGCCAGTAATTATTGAGAGGATGAGGGATGTAGAAGAATACAATAGGAGTAAATACTTCACTCTCCTATACAGAGTGGCGAACACCCCCTCTTCCATCCGTAACCACCATTTCGATTTAGCCCATACAGAATTTTATATTCCTGAAACGTATGAAATTAAGAGACCCGGGGCTGGTGAGAGGATGTATTATCAGTTAGAGGGGGGATGGATTCCGATCCATCGCCAGATTATGATATACGGGGTCCGATTCCCACTTCGCCCATTCGTTCTTGAATTATTACACACGACGGGGCTCAGCTTAAACCAGTTATCCCCCAATTCTTACATTCATATAAACAGCTTTATTGCCTTCTGTGCTTCCGAATCGACCCTCCCCGCCTTAGACTTCTTCTTTCAGTTCTTTTCCATCACCAATAATAAGGAAAAGGGCTTCTATCAAGTAATAAAGAACCCTGGACGAGATACCCTAATGGACACCCCCTCCAGTAATAAGGGATGGCACGGGGACTGGTTCTTCATTAAGGGACCGGACACTGAGATGGTCGGACCTTGGGCTGACCCGAACAAAAACCAGCTGAATCCGAAGAGGATCACCCGAAAACGGTCGGAGGAGTTCGAGGTCTTGTATTCCAAGAGACCATCCATGAAGTGGAACCGAGATCTCCTCAATGATCAAGATTGGTTGTATTCATTCGGTCGTAAGTCTTCCGTCTAACTTGTTTCTTTTATTCCAATTGTGTTCAAGATACTCATTTCTCTGTTCTGACTATGTTGTAGTGGCCGATCAAGGAAAGCACCCCGACAATGAGGCCGTACTTGAAGCGGCCGGGGCTCCAAGGGGTAAACTAAGTGCTGCTGAAAAGCTAAAGGCAAGCCGCAGTTTGAGGGTCACAAAGTCAAAAGACCCGACCCCAGTTGCTGTCACTCCAGAAGTTGCCCCGAGAGCTCCCGGAAGGGATGATATCGCCAAGTCAACGGGCAGGGAAGCGGCTGCTGCTGAGGATTCAGGGTCTAGCAGACCGAAGATTAAGAGGAGAAGACTAGTACTGAAGTCCTCCCTGGAGCCCCGAACCGAACAGGTTCCACTCCCTCCCAAGGCCCCAACCGATATCTCCGCCGAGCTGGACGCCCTTAAACAGCCGGAGGAGTCAACCGTTCTTCCTCCCCAAGCTAAGGAAAAAGAAACTGCCGAAGGTGCAGAGCCTTCGAACAAAAGAGACAGTCCTGCTGACCCCCCTGTAAGTACCGAGGGTACAAGGACCGAGGAGGTACTGAACACCAACGCCTTGGGATCCTCGATGATTCCATTCGCTGCCGCTGATACCGAGGGAGCAGATCTAAACACACTGATGGAGATGTTGTTCTCCTTTCATGCAAAGGTAAAGGTCTGCTTGTGATTTTACTTGTTGAATATTGACGAAAACTCCCCCTTATTCATCATCGGTTAACCACCACTTTATTAGGGAAACGCAATTCTCCTGAAGGTGTCTGACGAGCAGAAAGTGCTCGAGAGGGAGCGTGCTGAAGCGGTGAGAAATCACCAAAAGATTCGAGAGCAACTGATTCACCAACACGACGCCTTCCGCATTATGAAGAATGATTATGAGGGAGCTCGGAAGACTAGAATCGAAAAAGAAAAGGAAATCAGTCGACTCGAATCTCAAATATTGGATGCTGAGAAGCATATGAGGCAAGTCTTTGAGCAAGCCGAGACGGATAAGACCCAATTCGAGAAGATCCGTCAAGAGCTCGAGTTCCAGGTCCGATCCCAACAAGAGCAACTTGATCAATCAAGAGACCTCCTCAACCTTCAAACAGATCGGATGAAAAATCTGAAGGACAATATTGAGCAGATCGTCGAAGGTTGGGCATCGAAAGAGGCTGATTGGTTGAAAGGGCCGATAGCTGCCACCTCCCCGAGTGTCCTGACTCCGGAGCTTCGTCAAAAAGTAATAGAGGAATATAAAGCTTCGGATGATTTTCAAACGGACATCTATGCCTCCATCGTGAACGAGTTCAGCGATGGATTTGAGTATGCTAGGGAGCTTGTCAGGGGAAAGGGTCACGATCCCGATCAGCTAGGGATTGTATTTCCCGAAGACTGATTTCTTCTGTGAAAGACTTGTCATCATCATTTTTTTTTTTTTTTTTTAAGACTGTGTTAGTTCCAACTTTTGCTTTGGGACTTTGCTTGTAATTGAATGACTTACCTTCATCGTTTATTTTATTACCCTTTTCTCATGAGTTATATTTTATCGTCTGCATGTATAACTGTTTACTTATACTGCTTTACCCCCCTCTAGCCTGATCTGGCGAAGACCTGATGAGGCTAGAAGATAAATTTGAAAGTGTGTATCAAAACAGAAATACAGAAATACGATGTAAAAAATATTCTCATTAATATCGAAAAAGATAATCCTATCGGCTAAAATGCAGCCTCAAAATTTGACTAAGTACACATCCAAAGTAACCCGACTACTGATAATACCTACGAAGCCGAACGGCATGCCAAGTATTTGGAACATTCTTTCCATTCATGCCCCGGAGCTTGTAAGTCCCGGCTCGTAAGACTTCAATTACCAGGTACGGACCTTCCCATGTAGGCATCAATTTCCCAGTTTCTCGAGGTGTAGACGCCTCGACTTGCCGAAGGACTAGGTCGCCTATTTGGAATGTTCTGTTCTTCACATTTTTGTTGAAGTGTCGGGCAGTTCGCTGCTGATATGTAGCAAGCCTAAAGACCACCACGTCACGTTCTTCTTCTAATAAGTCGAGGTTCTGTCGAAGTCCTTCGCTATTGAGAATTTCGTCGAAGTTAAGGACTCGGGATGAAGGTATCCCGATCTCAATAGGTATCAGGGCTTCGGAGCCATAAGCTAGCTTAAAGGGTGTTTCCCCCGTGGTAGTTCGAGGAGTGGTTCTGTAGGCCCAGAGAACATGTAATAGTTCTTCGGGCCATGATCCTTTCGCATCCTCCAATCTTCTCTTTATACCATGGAGAAGTGTCATGTTGGTAACTTCTACCTAGCCATTTGCCTGTGGGTGGGCTACCGAAGTCCGACGATGTTGGATATTAAGCTCGAGTAGGAATCCTTCGAATATTTTACCGACAAACTGAAGGCCGTTATCCGAGACCAGAATCATCGGAATCCCGAACCGGTAGACTACCTGTTCTTTAAAGAATTGGAGACATGTGTGTTCGGTGATTTTGGCGAGCGGCTTAGCTTCTACCCATTTAGTGAAATAATCAATAGCGACGACCACAAATTTGACCTGTCCTTTACCCTGTGGGAGCGGGCCTAAGATGTCTATTCCCCAGACCGCAAAAGGTATTGGAGAAAGTATCGGAGAAAGATCTTCGGGAGGTTGATGTGGGACAGATGCAAAGATTTGACACTTGTGACATTTTTTGACGAAGTCTTTGGCATCCTCGAGCATGGTCGGCCAAAAATATCCTTGTCGTAAAATTTTATGGGCAAGTGCCTTTGCTCCCACATGGTCCCCGCATATACCTTCATGGACTTCTCGGAGAGTGTAATTAGATTCCCTTGGGTCGAGGCACCGAAGCAGTGGGGATGAATAAGATCTTCGGTATAGCTGATCATTCATGATACAGTACTTGGTGGATTTGTACCTTATCCTTCGGGCCATAGACTTGTCTTCAGGCAATTCACCGGTCAGAAGGAATTGAATGATCGGGGTCATCCAAGATTCCGCCTGTTCAATATCCATTACTGTTTGAACCAAGGTGCTCGGATGCTGAAGATTTTCTAAATATACTGCTCCGTCCAGTTCCCCTTGATCGGTGGTTACCAACTTGGAAAGGGCATCGGCCATTGTATTTTCCGATCTGACTATTCCTATGATCTGGTATTTCGGGAAGAATGTCAACAATGACCGAACTAATTGGAGATAGGCCTGTAAATGAACTTCTTTTGCCTCATATTCTCCCAACACTTGTTTCACCACCAGTTGGGAGTCGCTGTATACTGCCAAGTTCTTTACCTCCAGGCTTCGGGCTAGCTTCAGCCCTGCCACCAGTGCTTCATATTCGGCAATGTTATTAGTGGCTATGAACCCAAATCGTATAGATTGTTGTATTTTGAAACCTTCGGGAGAAGTGAGGATGATGCCGGCCCCACTCTTCGTCCCAGTAGCGGATCCGTCCACGAACAGAGTCCATACAATGTCTTCGGGTGTTGATGTCAGTTTATCACAGTCGGGTTCCTTGTCCTCTAGATCATTACGGAATGAGCACTCGATGATAAAGTCAATGAGTGCTTGTGCTTTGATTGCTGTCCGAGGGCGAAATTCTATATTAAACTGGCTCAGCTCGATGGCCCATGCTGCAAGCCTTCCCGAAGATTCGGGCCTATAAAGGATCTTCCGTAATGGCTGGTCAGTGAGGACGATAATAGTCCGCCCCTGGAAGTAATGTCTGAGTTTCCGACTGGAGATAACCAGTGCGTAAGCCAACTTTTCTAAATTTGGGTACCTTGTTTCAGCATCCCGAAGAACATGGCTTACGTAATAGACTGGTTTTTGCCCTTGTGGATCTTCTCTGATCAAAGCTGACCCGACTGCCAAGGATGTGGCAGAGAGGTATATTTGTAGATCCTCCTCGGGCAGTGCTTTACTCAGAATCGGAGGTGAAGAGATATATCTCTTAATCTGTTCAAAAGCCTCCTGACAATCTTCGGTCCAATGAAAAGTTTTCTGATTCTGGGCTCCCTTCAAAGTTCCGAAGAATGGGAGACATTTCTCTGCTAGTCGCGCCACGAACCGCCGAAGAGCTGCCAGCCTCCCTGTCAACCGTTGAATTTCTTTGAAGTTCTTCGGCGGTTGCATTTCAAGGATAGCCGATATCTTTTCGGGATTTGCCTCAATCCCTCTTCGGCTAACCATATATCCCAAAAATTTACCTGACCCGAGGCCGAATGTGCATTTAGTTGGGTTAAGTCTCATGTTGTGCGTTCTGACATTCGCAAAGCATTCTTTCAGGTCGGCTAGATGATCTTCTTCCCTCATGCTTCGAACAATCATATCATCAACATAGACTTCCATATTTCTCCCGATCTGGCCGCTGAACACTTTGTTCATCATTCTCTGATAAGTGGCCCCTGCATTGATTAATCCGAAGGACATCACTTTGTACGCGTAGATGGCTCGGTGAGTGATAAAGGATGTCTTAGGGATATCGCTTTCATGCATGACAATTTGATTGTATCCCGAGAAAGCATCCAGGAAGCTCATTACAGTATGACCCGAAGTGGAATCAATCAGTTGATCGATATTCGGGAGAGGGTAGTAATCTTTCGGACACGCTTTATTCAGATCTGTATAATCCACGCACATCCTCCACTTCCCATTATGCTTTTTAACCAGTACCACATTCGCGAGCCATTCTGGATAATTGATTTCAAAGATGAAGTCAGCAGCCAGAAGTTTATCGATTTCGTCGTCAATTACTTGTTGTCTTTCGGGAGCTATGTTCCTTCGCTTTTGCTTAACAGGTTTTGAGTTCGGCTTTACACTCAGCTGGTGCACGGCCACGGTCTTATCAATGCCTGGCATATCGGCTGGGACCCAAGCAAAGATATCTGAGTATTGTTGTAAAAGGGCCACCAACCGTGCTCTGGTTTTTTCCTGAAGGCCTGTCCCAATCTGTACTGTTCTTTCGTCATCCTCTTGAAATAACGGAACCTGGACCGTATCTTCGGCAGGTGTTGCTATTGGCTCGGTACATCCCTCAGTGAAAGGCTCGAGCTCAATCTTCATGGTGGCTTTCTGTTTGCTGTCGATGATAGGGGATGCCTGAATGGTCTGTAGATAGCATCTTCGGGAAAGATCTTGGTCGCCGACTGATTCCCCGATCCCATTCTTTATTGGGAATTTCATTTTTAAATGCGGGATAGAGGTAACGGCTTTCAATGCTGACAGAGTCGTTCTTCCCAAGATGGCGTTGTAGTTACTTTCCACCTGGACTACATAGAAACGGACCATGATGGAAGCTTGCTTTGGGGAAGTCCCGAAAATCACAGGCAATTCGATCGTCCCTGCTATACGGACCGGGTTATTCCCGAAGCCATATAAGGGGGACTCATTGCAGATTTCCAGTTTCCTTCCTCCCAAGTCCAGCCGATTGTATGCTTGGTTATAGAGCACGTCGACTGAACTCCCATTATCAATAAGCATCCTCTTCATATCCATAGTACCGACCTGAGCTGTGATGACCAGTGCGTCCTGATGCGGAATAACCATTCCCGACGGGTAATCATCGTCGGAGAAAGTGATGGGGTCGGTCTTGATATCCTGGGGTTTACCGGACACTTGATGGACTTCTCTTCCGAAGGCTTTCCTCTTTCGGTTAGACAGAACAGTGATCAATCCTCCGGAGATGACATCAACCACTCCTCTTGCCTCTGAAGCGGGTGGAGGTGGTTCTAGGCGATCGAATGCTGATTGTCGATGAGAATCGGCGATGTAACAGTCGAGGTTACCCTTCCGTATCTGTTTTTCTAGGAAGTCTTTGAGCTGGTAACACTCCTCGGTATCATGTCCTTTTGCTTCATGGTAGGTGCAATATATATCCCCGTTCTTTTGCCTTGCGAAAACCCGAATCTTCGGGGGGTTTTCGTAGAAGGGTTCGTTTTTATCGCTTTCACGATGTTACTTTTGTTTGTATTCAGGGGTGTGTAATCCTTGTCGGCACCCCCTCTATCCCTCGGGGGATGGTTCTTTTGCTGTCGATCTCGGCTAGAATCTCTTCGGTCATTACCCTTTTTGCCGGAACCACTGGATTTCTTCTCGGCGCTTTCGTCTTTGGGGTTTCTCTGGTGAAACTCACCTGTGTTTTTCGAAGAGCCCCAAAGATTGGCAAGAGCCTCTTCCAATTCTACAAACTTGTCTACTTTCTCGTAAGTTTCTGATAGGGTTTCTGGAGCTTTTGAGATGAGTTCCTCGATCAACCTGCTGGATTTGTCAACGTTTAATCCCATAGTTAAAAATTGGATTACCTGCTTTGGATCGATTCCGTTGATTTCAGACACAGCTTCCTGAAATCTTTTGACATACTGCCGAAGAGTCTCATTCGGCTTCTGTTTTACTTGTAGTAGAGAGGTCATCATTCTGGCCCGTCTTTTATTGCTCCCGAAGCGGGTATGAAATTGTTCCTGTAGTTCTTCCCATGACTTAATAGACCCGTTCGGGAGAGAGGTGACCCATTCTCTAGCTGTCTTCTTTAGAGTAGATAAAAATAAGTGGCACATCGCCACTGCATCATGACCATGGAAGTGCATGGCTTGCTCGAATGAGTAGGTGTGGTCATGCGGGTCTCCCGTTCCGTCATACATCTCCAAATTGGGTACTTTTCGACTTCGATCAATTTTGGCTTCCTCCAAATCCTTTGAGAACGGGGAGAACCGGGCCTTCTTGGACCCATAGTACTTGTCCGAAGCCTTCTTGGGTGAGGATTCTCCAGTATGGCTCCCATGGCTGCGTCTGTCCTCCCTATCCCTTTTGGAGGGTGATCTGGCTCGCTTCCTCAAATCCGTCGTCCAAATCGACTTGGAGCGGGTCAGTTCCTTTTCTCGGGGTTGGGGGCCACCTCTACGGCGTTGCGTGTGTCTGTCTTCCCGTCTGCCCCGGTGGTCTGAGCGGGAGGCCGAGCCTCTCTGGCTCGAGAGATTGTCCCCTGTTTCGGTTAATTCTTCGTACTGCTTGTCAAGCTCTTTCTGCTGGATATCTAGAGCCTTTTTCCTGTCGAGGATTATCTGGAGGCGACGTTCTTTCTCAGCCGCCGTCTCCCGGCGAGACTGGGAGGGTGTTGGTCGCCGTGAATAACTTTGCGAGTGTGAAGTTTCCATATCAATGTTGATTGATGGAAATTTTACTTGGTATGCCCTCCTTCTAGCGCCAATGTTAACGCCTGGTTTTGTCCGGCTGTCCTGCTGGTCGTCCGGATAAGATACCTGCACAAAAGTCCTAACGGCTTGGGCCGTTGGTGGACTCCTCCGGTGTAAGAGTTAGTGAAGGTTCTAAGAAAGGTCAACAATGGAGGTCCAAGTATTTAGTATAGTAGTAAAGTGTATGTGTGCGTAACCCTTTCCTCCATCATTGACTGGGTATTTATAGTGCATACCTGATTCTTACCGATTCCTTTTAGGATTGTCCCTCAACGTGGTATAGTTTGAATAGGAAGGTAACCTCCTAAACCATCTAAGAACCTGACTCCTATTCTAATTCGGATTAGATATAGTAAATAGCCACAGTCCAGATTGGTTAGGGACTTATCCCAAGCCTATTGGACTTAGGAGTCCTCATAAGAATTCGTCAAGCTAATGGTCCGTTGGGCCTAGCCCATCATATATTTACCAGACCAGACTTAGCGAAATATTCATCCTATCAGGTATCCGTGTTTAATAGCATAGTGGGGGGAAATAATGCATCAAAACATGCATGTATATAAACCGTATATATTACTCATTTATATTGGAAAGAAACTTCCTACCTATAAACAGACAAATTTGTATCGAAATCCAAATTTAGGGAAGCAATGATTAAAGAAAAATGATATTCAAACAGAAAAGACATTTCAACAAATCTCATGCTTCAAATAAATGATATCCATCTTCACGAAACCAACTGAAATTAATGAAATGAAAAGAAAAGAGGAAAAAAAGTTTCACTTCCAACTGAGGGTTTAAAAATTAATCTAAACTGGCAGCCCACGGTGTATCACTTGGTCGGTCTTCTTGATTCTATGCTTTTCTTCTTCTTAAGCTCAGCCAGTGCCTGCCGCTCTTCTGGGGTCAATTCCTAATCATCCATCACGAGATCATCATCTTCACCCTGCTCGTGCCGAAGACCTTCTTCACGCTCAAATTCTTGAAGCCTTCGTAAGATATCAGGATCAACAAAGTCATATAAATCGTGCTCATCAAAGATTTCCAGCATAATATCCTCTTTCAATTCATCATCTGCTGAGATATAATTTGCCATGCATGTGTTGTCTGATGTATTCAAGATAAGCCAAACTAAGGCCTATTCGCTTTATCACAGTACACATGAGGCCAAGAGCAGCAACCTTTAAACTCTCGCATGTGTGAAGTGAGTTGGCATACTTTAAGAACTTCACATAATCCTTCGCAATCTTACTTATGAGATTCCTTGCGGTATTAATTTGACCAAGGGCAAGATTGTAGTGATCTTTATTACATAGATAATGAAGGTCACCATAGAAAGGATGGAAAGCTCTCGTGAAAGTTTTGCTGTGTGTATTTCACTTTGCGCATGTAAAACTTTCGTATGCGAGATATAGCATAACCCTTGTGAACAACAGTTGGTGTTTGACGCTGAGTTCGGGAGAGGACAATATCAACAAAATCCTTCCCATTGGGAACAACAGTTATCTTCTTAAAATTATACTGCACCATAACTTGGGGGTTTTGCTTGAATCTGCAACCCAAAGATTGAACAATCGTAAACAACTAAATTTACAAATGTGATGGAAAACCATAACCACTGTTGTTTTAGTTTCATAAGCCGGCCGGTTCATATAAAAAGTATGACTCGCAGGAACAAAACCCAATAGTCATTGCATTCATAGAATTAACAATTTTACCACAAAGAGGCACTAAACAGAAAATATTCAAGACAACCCTTCACTTGAAATTTTTGGAATGTTCACCATTAGATAGAAATCATCAAGCTTTTTTCCTAACCCATTTCAAACACTGACTTTTTATAAAATCAGATCCAGCATACTGGAGAAAGCATCAAATATCATAGATAAAGTGAAAACTTTCATATCCGTTTATGCAACGCAGATAATGTGAAGACATTCGGTAGAGCTAAAAGCAACCATTAACTGGCATGTATAATGAAAACAACTAACATAATCAACAGTATAACTACTGAACTTAGTACACCTATAAAGTCAAAAAAATAATTAAGATCCGAATACTTGCCCAAGATCGATTTCCAGATCATAATTGTTCCGGTGAATAACTAAAGAAAATAGATAAATGAGAGAGAGAAAAATAGAAGAGAAACAAACTTATTATATAAATATCTCTTTTGGCGAGTCTCTTTGTATGAGTTATCCGGAAAGAGGAGGACTCAATGATTATATTAGTTCGTCGGAACCGAAAGTAAATTTTATTTTTATTATTTTTTGGATAGTTTATAAGGAAATTAAACACACACATCCAACAACCTTGCATTTTGCCAAGTTTGGAATCCCTTTCTCATGGTTATCATGAGGAGGTTCATTCCACCCAGGCCAATGGTCTGGACAAAATTTATTCGCAATTGAAAATTGATAGATTTCTGTATATTGATTATTTTTTCTTGAGGACAATCAGTGGCAAAGTTACTTTTCTCGCGAGCACAAATGAAACATGCATAAATTGTTAATTTTTAATCGATTACAGGACACAAAATACATATACAGATACACAAAATGATGCGAGAGACAGTTAGATGATAATGCAAAGCGAATTAGGGATTATTAAGGCGTGATTCTTACCAGAATAAGAGAAAAAAATTAGACCGGAGATTGCCGCAAAAGTAACGGGAATGGTTGAGAGAGAATTTTTTTGGCAAAAATGGTTTTTACCGCACTGTGGTTGTAAGTTTGTAAGCATTACACCATTGAACTTTAAAAAAATAAAATTTGTCAACTGAACTTTCTAAAATATATTAAATACCCCATTCCATCTAATTTCGTTAACAGACGTCATAAAATTTCTGACGTGACTTTTTAAAAAAATAAAAAAATGGCATATAAATACCCCATTCCGTCTATTTGGCTTATCAGATGCACAGTGAATTGAGCGGGAGAATCCAAGATCTAATCAGCCATCTGAGACAATACATGATGTAGTGAAAAAAGTTACAACTTATTACTGCGGTGCAGTTACCGTAACTAAATCCATTAAAACCCTAATAAACTGACGTATTCTCTCTTAGAACGAAGCAATATATCATGTCTGGTGTGTACGGTCACAAAGGCGACGGATCTGCTCCACCGCCCAGTGGTGGAGGCAGCGGCAGTTACGGTGGTGGATATGGTGCAAGTGGCGGACGTAGCCGAGGATATGGTGCTGGTGGTGGAGTCTATGGAGCCAATAATGGTGGATATAGTGGCAATGGAGTTGGAGGATATGGTGGAAGTGGCGGCGGTGGACGTGATGTTGGTGGTGGGGGATATGGAAATCTCAGATTTGGGTGAAGATTTGCAGGTGCTTGTGACTCTTGATTTCATGATGTTAGATGAATTTGTAGAGGGAGAGAAATTGATTTTATGGTGTCAAATGAATTTGTAGAGAGAGAGAAATAAACCCTAAGAGAGAAATTAATTTCCTAAATTGCTTATGAATAATTGAATGTTTTTTTAGAGAGAAAAACTGAAAACCTAACAAATTTTTGGAGAGAGAAAGTTTGAATATGTTAATAGCGGAAGTGAAGTCACGTGAGAGGCAACAATGAACAAAACAACCCATTTTCTTGTCACCCAAATATAATCCCTCACCTTGCTGAAAACCCAAAAAACAAATGAAGCCAAAAAGGGGCAAAAATAAAAATTAAGAAAGAAAAACCCAAAAAGGCTCTGTTTTTGTCCTCTTCACTAAATTGGTAGTGTAAGTGAAGATGATGATAGAGCAGAATTTATTTGAAATGGGAGATAAGTCTATGATTGGTCTGTGACTAACAATCGGTTGTTTCCCCCTTCCTTATCATTTGTTCCGAACCTTCTTCCTCAACTTCCATGGTTGTTTTCTTCTTCTTCCTTTTCAAACGGATCGATTGTTGGAGTGAGGAGAGAGAATTGTTAGCAAAGATTTCTAACCCAATAGATAAAAAGAAGAGGAGAGAGAAATGAAAGAACCCAAAAAATAGAAAGATGATGGGGATTTGATTTTAGAATTCAACTTCTTTTAGTGGATACCTGTTTGACCCGGTCCATGTAAAATATTTGTTTTAATTTTATTATTATTTTAATTTTTTTTTGCCACTAAATGATAAGCCAAATAGATCATTTAGGATTTACGCGTCATTTTTTTATTTATTTTTTTTAAAAGCCACATCAGAAAAATTTTGACGTCCGGCAAAGAATTTAGACAGAATGGAGTATTTAATCTATTTTAAAAAGTTCAGTTGATAAATTTTATTTTTTAAAAGTTTAATAGTGTAATGTTTACAAACTTACAATCACAGTCAGATAAAAGTTATTTTTGCCGAATTTTTTTTATAGTTTTTGGTTGTCGAGTAAGAAGCAAGGTTGAATAGCTCGCTAATACCCTAATGGGCCCTCACAACTAGGGCTTTCAATCGGGCTCACTGAGCCCCTTGATACTTTTCCGCCTAACTGGATCAAGCCCGTACATGCCTATATGACTACATGGATAGTTAGGCTAAAGTCCAGGTTAAATATGTTTACGGATTTTTGCACCTAGTTTTGGGTAAATCAATATAAAAATTTACTACTTTACTATTAATCTCAACTTCTTTATTTATTTTAAAAATTAGACTCAATAGTATTAGTCTACAGACAACAAAATAACTTAAAATAGAGGATTATTTAATACCACGTCGAATAAGGTATTATAATCCTATCATTTAGGATTAAAAATTTGTGTACAAAATTAATCTTTATCTTTTCTAAAAATGACTGGTATATGTTATTTTATCCCTTTATTCTCGCATTAATGAAAATACGATCTATTTATTATTATTGGTAAGGATATAATAGTTCAAACAATAATTTTTAATATAATCATTTAAATAATCTTGGATAAAATAAACATAACATGAGATTATTTTAAATTATCATATAAATAATCTCTTTCTAAATAAACAAATAACTAGGACTATTTAATCTCAGGATTAGTATTGTTATGATTATAATCCACAAGTTTGCTTTTGTCAAAAATATTTGATAATTTTTTATTGACATATATTTATCATTTTTCATTGACATAATATATATATATAATATTCTACCACAATTAAAGGAAATTTAATTATTTTTATTACTTGGTGATTAAAAATTACAAATTAATTATCAAGTAGAAACTTTCCATATTTCTACGTCTACAATTTGAGAAAAATTAATTACATTTATTCAATTAAAATTACATATAACTTTTAGTATTTAAAGAATAAACTTTTTTCATATTTTTTCTTTATAATTCAAGAAAAATTAATTATAATAATTAATTATTGTATTAAAGATAATATTGATAGTTCGAGTTAACTCATTACCACCTGAGTTAACTCATTCTAATTAATGAGTTGACTCAGGTGATTATAAGATATAATTGTTTGCTTAATTTTTATATATAAATATAAATGGGAATATAATTTTAGGATTATAATATTTACTAACAAGTATGGCCTAAATCAATGATTCTCAGAAAAATATATGAGAAGAAAATGGTTAGTTCTTTTTTCAAATATTTGTAAAAGAAAAGAGAATATAAAAATTTATTAGAGTTTACTCTAATTTAAATAGTATATACTACTTGATATTAGATTTTTCTTAAATATAGACAATTAAACTATATTCATTAAGATATAGTTTCTTTACATTTCCTTTTTCTTTTGTTTCCTCTGCATTAAATGAAATTAAAATTTCTATTATGAAGTTATAAAAATACTTTGAACGGGCTAAATACTAACCTGCTAGCTAC
The DNA here is from genome assembly GCA_947179155.2 of Hedera helix. NCBI lineage: Eukaryota > Viridiplantae > Streptophyta > Magnoliopsida > Apiales > Araliaceae > Hedera > Hedera helix. The sequence continues at coordinate 44,402,828 of OX359274.1, forward strand.
GTGATTTTTCAAAGTTTAAGCACGCAATCAAAGTTAGAGAAATGCTTTGAAGTCCAACTTTATAGTTGGATTACGTAATTTGACTAGATACACGTCCAAATACGCTGAACTCTTGATGAAATACTTGTACAGATATCCCTCAAGTAGGGGGTATGTAAAAATCTCCTATAAAATCAGAGACCATTTCATCATAATGTCCTCGAGGAAAATGAAAATTACACAAAGCATGGCCAAGAACAATTGTTTTGTGGATACAAGTAGCTTCTTACGCCAGGAGTTGAACATAACGGTGAGTACATATCCACTACTAGAATCCAACTAATCTTTATTTCCTTACAAGCAAGATACACAATATAATTAAGCACTATAAAAATTACCACACTTCGAACAAGTACTTGTGCGGTAATATTAATAAGAATACAGTCAAAGGCGTGATAATGGTGCATTGCTCTGTCTTCCCTCGTCGAGAAAAGGGTAATCTGTGTAGCCTACGACAGGATCCTGGGTATAGAAAGTAGCCCTGACATACCTCGTTAGTGGTGCATTATTCTTGAGTCTCAAAACCAGGTCCGGATTTGAGATGAAAAGGCGGCCAAATGACACTAAGTCGGCATCACCTTGAGCCACAGCTTCAATTGCAAGTGCACGAGTGTACCCGCCACTGCAAATGAAAGTTCCCTGATAAGCCCTTCTCCAAGTTCTCATTAATTGAGCCACCTCTTCTTCACTGCCATGTATACCTGCTTCCGTTTGGCCATAAGCTGTGTACCTAGGCTGAGTAATATGTAGGTAAGCAAGTTTCGAGCCTGAGTCTAGCTGGAATTTATTGAGTCTCTGAATCACTGCAAGGCCAAGGCTGCGTGGATCCGAGTCCTTAGCATCAAGATGATCAATTGCTGGAGAAATTCTGAGCGCAACACGGTCTATTCCAATGGCAGAAACTATTGCTTGAAGAACCTGCATCAAAAATTTGCAGCGGTTTGCAAGCGATCCACCATATTCATCTGTCCGGTCATTGATGCCATCCTTCAAGAATTGGTCAATGAGGTAGCCGTGTGCTCCGTGGATTTCAATACCATCAAAACCTGAATATTACTTTTTACAATCAGTGATTTGAAAATGGCCTGAACAGCCTACTAGTACAACAATCAAAGGTGAAAATTTTACTATGGCTAGAAGGTGAGCTCAATATAGACTTAGCATCAATTCTCTACTTTAGTTCAAACAATCAGTATGATTAAACTATAGTTAACAATTTGATCCGCAAGATGTTAGGCCTATTCTATAGTAAAAATAAAAGGCATGTGTTTTGTGCACGTTGAATTAGCATAGCAAGCTCTAAGGTAAATATTTACTTAAACTAATTTACCTGCTTCAATGGCGTTTAAGGCAGCCTGACGGTAGTGTTCCACCTCCTTCGCTATGTCATGGATTGGCAGTGCACGTGGTTCTGGGTAAATCCCGTGTTTTCCATCTGGCATCAGTATTCTCCACCTCTTTGATATCGGCTTTGATGTTGAGGATATTGGTAAAGCCCCATCAGTTTGATATACTGATCAAATCATCAATTTACTGAATTAGATACTGTTAAAAGTTATATAAACCTGTTTTATCTTATAAACCCAACACTTCAGTTCATCCAACACTTTTAGTATAGCAAAGTTTGAAACCCCTATCCAAAAATTACTGCAGCTAGTAATTAAACAAAACCCAAAACACTAAAGCAGGAGATAACAACTTGTTTCTAACTGAAAATTGAGTAAAAATTAAAACAGGCACATCACACATGAAGAAATATTTGTTCACATCACATAGTACTTTGAATTGGTGGTTCTTTCAATCACCGTGGTTTTGTTCATTTAAAAAATCATCTATAGCAGTACCACTACCAGAAGGCAACACAAAATACAGTATTCATGTTGTCACCTGAAGTCTTGAGGAAATAAGAATGGATGTCAAATGATGGTCATTAGTTGACATCACTTTGACATCTGTGAGTAGTCATTATATGTCACCCTGTGGAGTTTCTAATAATTTACACACAAAGTTCTTTTTTGAAATTTATACATCACTTTAACTATTAACTACTCCACAAAAGTGCTTAGCACTATATGCATGTTTGCTACTGCGTTGCATTATTTCAGTTTTCATAATCATGGAAGTTACATTTTCTTTTACAATGCAAATTTCAAAAACATTACACAATTGTTAATGCTCCAGCCCAAGATACGTGATCCGTTAATATACCAAATTGTGTGATCCCAGCAATGAACTACAGGTACCAAAGTTTACCAAAATTTGTGGTCTTTCAATAAATTTTCTACTATGCCCTACGTCTCAAATAAGAGTTTACTTTAAAAGGTAAATTTTTTAAGTAAAAATTCACTTTATTATTAGCAAATGTCAAAAGTAAAACTTCCTTATATAGTAGATTTCATTGATTTATTAAAAATGGAATCTAATTTTGGGAACTCTTAAAAAGAGAATTGTATGGACTTTCAATTTCAGACCCCAGAAGCAATAGATTTTTATATAGAACTATGTAGTTTTATTAATGCCTACCAATATGGGATGATCTCTTAATAAGACTCTCATAGATATATAAAGAAATATGAACTACTATTAAATTTATCTAGCATTTATGTATCTCTCCTGATGATTTATCATCTTTGAAAAAACTAAAAAACAAGAGATACTTTAGCTAGCTGATCAGTGAGAAGGCAGATACCTTGATGAGATGCTCTACCAACATGCCAAAGTTGACAAAATATAACAGACCCCTTCGCGTGGACTGCGTCCACCACCTTCTTCCAAGCCCCCACTTGTTCCTTGTTGAATATCCCTGGCACATGAGGAAATCTACAACCCCGCAAAACATTTTACTACAATCAGTGCAAGAATAAAAATCTTTTTCCACTCAAAGCAGATCCAATCCAACAGCAAAGAACAATTGTATCCAACGGGTCCTATCAAGCAATTATTTTAATAGTGATGATCACGTGCCGTGATGTGACTTGTTAATAATTTCATAAAATAAGATTGACATACATGTTCCACCACCACACAAAAGAGGAGGTCACCTGATCAAACCTTTTTATTTATTTAATGTGCATCAACATTTCTCCGACAATTTCATAGTAAGTTTCAAAGGATTAATCAAACATTTCATCCTCATACTCCAATTAAGGAACGAAAAAAAAACACACACACACACACACAAGGATCTATATTAAATATTTGATCATTTAAGCTTACACTTAAGGTGCAAAATGTGTCCTATTTTACTATATTAGTAGGATGCTCTAATAGAAATATTTGACCGATTACTCTCCATTTCAAGTGCAAAATGAATCCCTATTTACCTTATTGGTGAAGTGCATATGCATTTAAAGGACTAAGATTTCCTTTACTAAAACACCCTCGAGTGGTAATAAAAAATTACAGAATTACCCAGCAGCCGTGGGCGAAGTCATGGTACCCTCAGTGATGAGAAATCCACCGTTGGTTGATCTCTGGGTGTAGTACTCCACCAAGGCTGGCTGTGGAATCCCATTTATCGCCCTGCACCTTGTCATGGGTGCCAATACCACTCTGCATAAAACACAGTCAACAAGTTAATCCCATACGGGCAAAACCGTCACGCACAAAAACCTCCATGCACAGTGCCCTCCGGTCCTTCAGACTATCCATTTTCTTCGTCGTGATCAGCCAATCATGAAATTAATTCTATGACAGCAATACCCTTCCGTCCTCACTTTCGTATCTCCATAGAAATTGGAAGATCTAAGGTGATGAGGCCGGAGTAGTACGGAAACGTGGTGGAGCAGCGGAGCAGGGGAACACAACAAGGAGGAAGGAAAAGGATGATGTAGTACTAACCTGTGAGAGAGGTTGAACTTTCCCATCTTGTACGGAGAGAAGAGAGTTGGCTTCTCATGCGACGATGTTTCAGCCATTGTTGCCGATCGGAGGTGATCCGGCGGCTATCTGATTGATTGGTGTTTGGATTTATTAATGAGGAAAATTATAAACGAAAGGAGAGAGAAAGTGGGAATATAGGTGGGAACTGGGGACTGCGGTAAGAGCGAGGGAAATAGGAACGCGCATTTTTTTTAGAAAAGTTTGTATTGGTCGGTAGATGTGATTCCCTGTGGCCGGACGCAGATGGAGTTTTATTGTGCCTTGTTATTTTCTCCCTCTGTCCTAAATTATTTATATTACTTTTTTATAATATAAATCACATACATTTTCTCTTGATAATTATTTAAAATTTTAAAATAATAATTTTTTTATTTTAAATTATAAAATTATTACTAATTTTTAAAAAAATAATTTAAAATATTTTAAAATTCAAAATTGACTCGATTTATTTAAAATTTTAAAATAATAAATCTTAGAATTAATAGTATTTTTAAAGTAATTCATAATATTAATAATTATATTGATTTAAATTAATTGAATTTATATTAATTTTGAGTTTAAAAATATTATAAATTAATTTTTTTAAATCAAGATTAATCTTGTAATTTAAAACCTTTAAAGCAATAATTATTTACATTTTTTATAGTGTAACCGTTTTTATTTTTGGTACTAATAAGTGTGACTGTGTGTTGATTACAATAAAAATAATAAATTCATAATATATGACAAGATTTTTTTCATTCAGAGTTTATATTAATAAATATTTCTTTTGTTTTAAATTATAAAATTGATATTAATTTTAAAAAAAATAATTTCAAATATTTATAAATAAAAAATTGAGATAAATTCATTTAGTTTATATTAATATAATTATAAATATCATAAATTATCTATAAAATACTATTAATTATAAATTTTATTATTTTAAAATTTAAAATAAATTATGTCAATTTTAAATTTAAAAATATTTTAAATTAATTTTTTTTAAATTAATAATAATATTATAATTCATGGGTGTAGTGATTATTATTAGCTATATAATTGGAGTGGTGTGGACAAATGAGTGGTCAATTTTTTTGAGCAAGTGCGTGGGTCCAAGGTTTTACTAGAAATATCAAATAAGGCATGATTTTCATACAATTCTGGTTTTCCGCGTTGACTAGCTATAAACGATATTTTGGTCACTTCGTCTACACTTTTGTAATTATTTTTTATAATTATAAATAAATAAATCTATAGTTTATTTAAATATTTAACTTGATAATTAATTTTAAAAATTATAATATATAATTTAATAATTTATTATTTATGTAAGAATTTAATAATTACAACTATCTTCTTAAAATTTTAATTAAATATTTATTTTTAATTTAACCGATTACCTTAATAATTAACATATGTAATAAGCCATATCCGTGGCATATGCATTTTTCACAGAATTAGTGAGATTGTATAATTAATTATAAATATTAACTATTAATAAAATATTTAAAAATGTTATTTATTATGAAATTAGTTATTTTTAAAATTTAAATAAAGCGTAATAATTTTAAACTTAAAATGACTTTCATTAATCTTATATTTTAAAATTGAGAGAGCATATCTTGATCTTATATTTTAGAACGCGGGCAGTATATTTTTGGTTCTTCCAAAAGAAACATAGGAGTTGTATAAACTCAAGCAATTATATCTAAAATTGATTACCAAATCAAGGCAAAATATATAGGGTAAAAATGTAAGACCCCGAATTTTATGAAATATAAAAATTAATTTTTCTTCATATATATTTTTCCTGAAACAGTAAGTGGTTAAATTAACGAAATTGAAAGTTAAGGATGTTATGTGTAAATTTTATTTTGTCGGACAATATTCGTTTTGTCGGGGAATATTCGGGCCGTACGACGGCGCCGAAATAACTAATTATTGGTGGACCCCACAACGGAATATTTGTCGGATATAGAAAACGACAGAAGTAACATTTTTAAATAAAAATAGTCAACGGTGTTAACTGTTAAAATACCGGTGATAAAAGAATAGTAGTATACGATAATTTATGGTATTTTACTGTAGCATGCGGTACTCTACAATAGCACACGGTATTGCACAGTGTCTCATATTATTGGTCTGATAATTGACACCGTAACTGTTACGCATCATTTCATCAATAATTGTCACTGCATAATATTTTATATTATCAATTCAATTATTGTTGCTACACAGTATTTTGCATTATTGATTCAATAATTGTCATTACACTGTATTTCATATCATTGAGTCAATAATTGTTGCTGCACTGTTTTTAAAATTATTGAACCTAATAATTGTCACAGTTGCAAATATACTGTAATTTATATTATTAAATTAATAATAATCTGTAACGTGTTTATTACATTATTGTTGTAGCATTATTTCATTTTATATGTTGGACCCACAGGAAAAATAAAAATTTTATTTTTCAAAAGTTACTATTCACTCCCGGAATTTACTATTCATTCCCGGAAAAGTTACTATTCACTGACGGAAGTACTGTTCATCTCGGGAAAGTCACTGTTCATCTGCCGACAAAAGTTACTGTTCATTACTGTTCACTTTTTGAAAATTTTAAAGTTACTGTGCAAAGTTACTGTGCAAGTATTGAAAATTTTTAAAAACGTTTGCGCAGCCTCTGCTGAATTTTTTTTAGTTCACCTACCACGCATAGTAACTTCTTTTCTCCTATAAATAGCTTGCTCAGCTGAATAGAAAAATCACACCTAAAACATAAAATTTTTCTATAAGAATTTTATGAGTTTTCTCTGATAATAGTAAGGCTATTTTGAGTGTTTGAAAGCCAAAAGGAGTGCAGGAATTTTTCAAGTAAGTCTTTTATTAAAGAGTAGTAATTTTATAAATTCCTATTTTTCACGGTATTCACAAATCTTCCTTTAGAAGACTCTTCTTTGAGAAGATTCATTTTTAAAAGCTTTATTTAGAAGATTTATTTTGGAATATTATTTTAAAAACTATTTTAAAGTAGTTATATTATACTACAAAAATTATGTTAAATATATATAATTTTGATAGTTCATATTATACGAGTTATCATACACTTTGAAATTTATATGTGGTAATTACTAATTTTACTATAAAAATATAGGTTGATCAATCTCATTTAAATCAATATCCAGTCACGTGTTAAGGTAAGAAATGTCATTTTTTTTACACTCTTGAACTTGCTACGGTAAGGGATATTATTTTCTTTCATACTCCTGAATCGAAACTTATTATGGAACTATTGCTTCTATAATTCCTGAAAATATTATATGTTCCATAATAGTTGAACTTCATTATTTCAACTGAACCTTCCTATTTTCTGAATCTTTCTATTGAACTGTAACCGTTATTCTGAACTGAGAATCTTGAATAACATTTTTAAATTTCACTCCACATCATGTTGACAATTTGGACATTATTTGAATCTGCACAAAGTAAACTTCCGATACTTATTGTTTATCCTGTTTCTTCTGTTCATCAATTGTATCACTATTATTTGTACTAATCATCAAGAATCAAGCTGTTGTGAATATCTGTGGCCGGGGGCACAGATGTGATATATTTGTTGAACAGATGATAGGTTAAAGGCGATATACTAGGTTAAAGGCGATACATCTGTTCGGTGTCTTTTATGGCACGTGGTGAATGTTCTCTTTGGCCCGTAGTGCAAAGATGAACTGTTGGTTGGTATGATTATGACCAAAGGCTGAATCTGGTATAATCATGACCGTTGGTGCTTTATTGAATATCTTTGGCCCGTAGTGCAAAGATGAACTGTTGATTGGTATGATTATTACCAAAGGCTGAATCTGGTATAATCATGACCGTTGGTGTTATATTAAATGTCTTTGGCCCGTAGTGCAAAGATGAACTGTTGATTGGTATGATTATTACCAAAGGCTGAATCTGGTATAATCATGACCGTTGGTGTTATATTAAATGTCTTTGGCCCGTAGTGCAAATATGAACTGTTGATCTGCATGATTATGATCAGGAACTGTGAATTTTTATTATCATGATTAATGGTATTTCAGATGATAAAAGTTGATGATATTTTTACAAAAAAGAGAAGCGAGTGGACATTATAGTCTGCATTATTCTTCTAATAGATTGCTCATTCCGCTGCTATTATTGATCTGAACGTTGTTTAAGAATTTAACTACAGTTTTTGATATAAACCTTGTAGTCTATTGTATTCTATCAAGAACTCAACTGTTGAAGGCTAATGATAATTTATTCGTCATTATCTTAGTCATGATATTTCTTACTGGGCTATTTGAGCTCACCCTTTTGTTCCATTGTTTTTCAACAGGAGATGAGAACGTAGCGGGGTCTAGCCGGGGGATGGAGTGAGGGTCCGAGGAATAGCTATCGTAGTCTTCACGTGTTGTAAAATAGTGTGACAATAATAGTGAAGACTTAGTTGTGTATTATTATACACGGTATTGTTGTACGTTTTGCTTTGTTGTAATAATTTTGTTGTAGTCTTTTGACGACTCAAGTTTGGGTTGTGTGGGCCTAGATTTGGGGGCGTCACAAAAAAGTAGATATTTGAGCTTTTTTGGTTGCGTTTTAGGTGAAAAAAATTCTAATATAATTTAGCTAATTATTTTTCTAAAAAGCTTTGTTTGGATTTGTAAATTAATAATACGAGGCTTTAATTTTACCAGCCATGACAACTGCAGTTATATATTCTTACAAAATATATTATCAATTTAAGTTTAAATTTACAATAAAAAGACTGTCAAATATTTTGGCATTTTTTGTAATTTTTCGTTCACTTTTCTTTTTTGTTGTCTTTTATGTCGAATCCCAAATAAATAAAGTCTTGAGATCGAACCAAAATGTTTTTATCAAAATCTTTAATGAAAAAAAAAAGACAATATGATGGATTCACATTTTATTGGATATTAATATTTTCCACAATTTACCAGGTGTAAAATAATTAGATAGTCAAATTTATTACGTCTACACTTTACTATGTTTGAATTGAACGAATGTAATAAATAAAAAAATAAAACAGATAAAAAAATAAAGATAAAATAGAGAGTGAAATGATTTATTTTATTCCAGTTATAATGAATAATTCCATATATTTCCTCCATGAATAAATTTTAAAAATTTGTGAAAAGTGAGAATGATCAATTTCATTTTAATAGAGTAATCAAATGATTCATTTTATTTCAATTGTAATGAATAATTTCATATCTTTTTTCAATAAATAAAATTTATAAAAAATAAAAATGATTCATTTTATTTTAATAAAATAATTAAATATAATTTTTTTTATTTTATAAAATAAATTATTATATTTTTATATTCATTTATTCGATTCAAATGTAATGTAAATGATTAAAAATATTTATAATAGCAAGTTTAAAAATATCTTGTAATAGGAAGTTTGATATAAAAAGATTCCAAGATATACGCCTATCCGTAGTTACCATAATAGGCTAACGTGATACTAAGATTGTATTTCGGTATAAATATTTCAAAACATAATATACTTTTTGTTGGGGCATAATTGATTGAATTTTTATTGGGAAAAAATTAATTGAGTATGATTGGGTAAATTTTGATGCATATTTTGGCTGATAATTGATTGGGCTCGACTTGGTTGGTTTGGGATGGCTCATTATAATTTATATTAACTGTTTGATATTATAAAAAGGTTAAAATTTAAATTTACTTATAATTTTCGATACTATTTACTTTTCAATTTTTATGAAATAAGAAATTTATTCGGTTAAAGGTGATTTAGTTATATGAAAATTCTGATTAAAGACTTTTATTTTTAATTGGTTTCGGATGAGTTATGACTAGAGTGTGAATAACTATAAATATAATTATATATTGAAGTCAAAATACACACAATATATAATTTATTATTCTTATTTTTGAGTAATTTAATCTCTCTATTATTGACATTTTTTGACTTGTATTAATTCTTACACCATAATTATTTCCGACAATGTAAATGTCAAATTTTGTTTGTGATTATTGATTGGGAAAATTCTAGATTTACTCAAAAAAATTATCCATTAATTTTATTTATAAAAAAAGATGAAAAAATATAATTCTATTTTATTTATATTTTATAAATAAAGTGGAAACATATTTTTTTATTTTTATAAAAATAAAGTTTATAGATAAATTTTAAAAGTAAGTGTAAAAACATCCTTATTGATTGTGTCCTGTGCAGGTTTGCAATTTGGTGGTTTGACAAATGGGCAAATTTTGACATCAACACTTCCAAACTTGACATATACTGTCATTCCACAACATTAAATATGTCAGTTGATTTTTTTTGTCCTTATCTACTTAAACTTCTATCGCTTTATTACACAAACATTTTACATCTTTGGTGTAGGCATTCAAAAAATAACTTTAGTTTATAATTCATAAATGAGAAGTGTCCTTTTATATATAACTCTTTTGTCATACAATTAATGATTAAAATCACATCTGATGAAGGCTAATATCGACTATGTGGTATTCTTTTAATTTTAAATTATAAGATTAATATTAATTTTTAAAATTTTAATTTCAAATATTTTTATACTCAAAAATTGAGATAAAATTATTTAATTTATCTCAAAATAATTATAAATATTATAAATTATTTAAAAATTATTATTAGTTATAAAATTTATTATTTTAAAAACTTAAATTAATCATCTTAATTCTAAATTTAAAAATATATCAAATTAATTTTTTTTAAATTAATAATAATCTTATAATTTGAAACACATAAAATATTATTCTCTAAAATATTAAGAATAAATACTAATTAAATATAACAATTTCATGTACAGATTTAGAACACCTTTTTAGAAACTCTAATGTGTAAAAGAAAATTATAAGGAATATCATCTAAAGTAACTAAATGAACTAAAACCGTCGTTAAAGTACGTATCAATATGAGATTATCGTTTAAGATGGATTAAAATCAAGTACGCACGACCCACCCCGAACATACTTCGATATTATGACACATTTTGATATTATATTGAAAGTGATATTAGATAATTTATTTTGGAAATTAATATTTTTACAAAAAAAATTAATATTTTTATAAAGTCTCATTTATATTATTAGATAGGATCCACTTATTATTCATGTAAAGAGAGTCTTGTGAAAATATTAATTTTTTTTATAAAAATATTATTTTTCTTTATAAAAATATCAATTTATTTTATTTTACTTTTATGGTTACGTGTTTATTTATTTATTTTTGAGGAAATGGTGAGTAAAGAAAAATATTGTGAGACCACCTTTTAGATCCTTGTCGACGGGCTTAAAAATGTTTAATTGTGCATAACTTATCTTATGAGGATAGCATCCTCCATTGTAGCAAGAGAAAAAAAACATCAGAAAATATGTATGTAATGTGTACCATCTGCGAAGCAATGCGTTTGACTTTATTTAAATTTAAATTATTATTTAAAAACTTTTTTAATAGTGTAGCAAAATTATATTTAAAATAATAAAAAAAATAGATCTTGCTCAGTGTTAACGCTTGAATTTGTCCTTACGTTTAATCACTGGCTTGGACGTGAATCTGTACCAGAAGTGTATAACGGTTTGGGCCGTCGGAAAACATTTCCGGTGTAACAGTAAGTACAGATTTTAAGAAATGTTAACAATGGAGGTATAAAGTATTTAGTATGAGGTAGAATAATATATATGTACCTCTATTGTTCATCATGTATTTATAATATTCAATGTTTAAAAAATTGAACCGGACTGGCGGTTCAACCGAAAAAAAGCAGAACCGATTCATACTCCGCTCCGGCTTGGACCATCAACCCAGTTTTGACAAAAAATATATAAAAATCAATGAACCAGTGATTGAACCAGTCGACCCAGTGAACCGGTCATTGGTTCACTGATTTTACCAGTTCAAGCTAATTATAAAATAATAATAATAATAAATAAAATAAAAAAATTACATAAGATGTTTATATTCATTTGTGTTATATTTTATAACTTTTGAGTTATGAACACGATTTAATATATTTCTTTTCATATAAATTTAATATTTATTTGAATTGTATAAAGTAAATATTGTACAAATATATTTAGTTTTTTTTTAATAGATAATTGATTAATTTTACATATTTGATAGATATTATATATAATATATATTTATATAATAATAATTAATATATTTATTATTTATTATATATTAATTACGTTAATAACGATTCGATCACTGGTTGAATCAGTTATCCATTCACCCAATAATTTTTTCGGTTTAATGATCAGTCCATTTTTTAAAACATTGATAATACTATATTCTTTAACAAGACTTCAATTCATAATAAAAATTGTATAATAGAATCCTTGTCGGATAAAGTAATTGTCACTCTAATCAATGCTCTATAGGTAACTCTTATACTAATTAGTATTGAATATGATAACTAGTTAGTATCTGAATTAATAAGTAAAACAATCACAAGTCTATCGAACTTAAAAGTTATCTTACGCGCGCACTAAACCTAATAGGCTATAGGACTGAGTTCAACACGAACAACCTATTTGTGCTAGTAGTAAAATACGCAGTCCAACACTTAGTAATCATCTTATTATGTTATGGGAAAAATCTTACTTCAATGCGTTTTTATCCAAATAATTTTACACACGTTACAATTAAACACTATATATATTTTAACTATTAAAAAATAAGACTCGATATAATTTTTTGTATCAAATCTTATTTTTAAATAATTAAGATCAAAATATAATATTTTAAATTGTGTTTAAAGTTGTATACATACGGTTGTCTTTTTTATCTAGCCAAAGTACCCAACAGGCTTTCAAAGGTAATCACCAAGACATTAACAAGTGGAGCCCATGTAGCCCATGTGATTGTAAATTTTACTTTTTTTGTTTTAAATTAAATATTTAATTTATTTTTTCTAAATTTAAATTAATTATACTTAAAATTAATAATTAAATATATATAAATATATTTTTAAAATTATAAAAATTAAAATTAATAGTAAATTATATATACTTTCTTTTAATTATAATTTCCTCACTTATATTCTGATAAAATTAATATAAATAAATTAAAATTAAATATTTAATTTGATACAGAGAGAGAGTATAATAATCTATCTATTATATATACTAAAATGCAGTACATAACACCGTTGTTTGACAAGTGGCTTTCTCACAATAAAACACATATCTTACGTATTTAATACCCTCAATCCTTACTACGATTTTGGGAATTTACTCCACTTTTTGTAATTTTTTAATATTATATATTTTATATAATTATACCATACATATAACTTACTTCCCAAATTACTAACCATACTTATCCATTAAATCCGGCTTTTGAAATTTTAAAATATTATATACCATTTATAATATTATATTTTACATTATATCATACATATTATTATTCAATAAATAATAACAAAATTGAGCTGAACCATTACTCCTACTTTTTGTATTTTAGAATATTATACTACACATTATACCTTAAACAAGTAAAAAAATACAATTTACTAACCATTAGATACCATTTACAATATTATACCACACACAAATAATAACAAAATTATTTTTATAATGTATGGTATAATCTACACGATCATTACAAATTTAAATTTAATTATGTTCAAATATAATTATTATATCCTAAAAACAAAATCAGTACATATCTAAACTGTTTTGATAATCTCAAGTGCTCTGTTAATCTCAACTGCAAAAATGTTATCATTACTAATTTAATTATATTATAGCATAATATTATACTATTTATTTACACTTATATAACAACATTAATTATATTACAGCGTAATATTATACCATTTATCTCAATTCCACGTTAAATCTAAACTTATGTCACGTGTCGCTCTATGATGAAACATTACTGGAAATGTTACTCGCAGTTTGCACTTTCAGTGAAACCTTAATACACCCATTTTTTTAATTATTTCACATACACAGAATAATTCAACATATCTTAATTCGATATACATATCACATCTCACAATTGGAAATTTCTATATTTTTTCGGCTTTCAAAAATCAGACCATACTCACCATAAAAATAATTATTTTTACATTCAGACTATTCTCACAGACAATAAAATTATTTTAACTTATACAATTCACGCCTATGTATTCAACTTTTAAAAATTAATTTTATCTCACAAAAAAATAATATTAATTCCATAATTACACAATAAAATTGTAATATAACCAATAAATATGTTGCGATTACAAAATTGCATCAAATCCATGTTATGACTGTCATGCAACAATTTCTAATTTTTTTTACATATAATATTAATTATCTGATAATATTATTAGATCCCCAACTTCTGGCAACTCTCCCAACCAAAAATAAAACTTCTCCATAAATATTGCATTAGGATTTGAAACTACATCCATAATTACTTTATCCAATACATTCGGATTTGTACATATAATATTATTATTTTTTACCTCCCAAAGTTGTTGCAAATAACTCTACCACAAAAAATATTGCATAATTTAAGCAATCTCAATTTGATCTTATCAAATTAATTCAGTTTAGAATATTATCCAATTAAAATCTCATTAATTTTAGCAATCTCAAATCCTCAAATTCCATTAATTTAATCTTAATAAATCAGACTACTATCATAAAAAATAGAATGTAACCCATAAATATGACTGTCATTCAATAATTCTAAATTGTTGCAAATAAATCTATCACCTAAAAATGTTACATAATTTAAGCAATCTCAATTTGATCTTATCAAATTAATTCAGTTTTGAATATTATCCAATTAAAATCCCATTAATTTAAGTAATCTCAAATTGAATATAACACAATCGAATATTATCCAATAAATTGAAAATTCAATATTATCCCATTAAAATATATAAGTATAGCACAAAAAATAATATTAATTTTTTTGTCACAAATCATATAAAATTGCAAAATTAAAGAAATACCAAATAGATAATAATCCAATTTTATGTATGGTTGGTCTACACAATTTTTATAATAACCCTATAAATATATACCACTTATTTCATTCTAAATCACACCACATAACTGTTTTCTTCTTCATATATTTTTCTTCTATATGGTAAGTTTATTTTTCTTTTGTTATTGCTCTTTTTCTATTTCTATTACATTCTATTTCTTTGCCTCATCATGAATCTGACTTCAAATTTTCTTTCTACTTCTACTTCATTCTGAACATTTGTCCCACCACGCATCTGACTTCAACTTTTTTGTTGTTTGATTATTTAGCTAACGCAACTACTAAATACAATTGTGTTGCTAACATTAGTCCCGTAAAGAGAAACGTGGAAAATTAAGGCACAAATAACTAAACTCTGAAATATGCCTTGCTTCTATAAAGGTGACTACATAAACAGTATTAAGATGATATTGTTGAATAAGAAGATATATATACATACATAAACTTTACTTTTACTATAACAACTTGATGCATCTACAAATTGTTTACCTTTATTATAATAACTTAACATCTACAAGTTATTCCTTCATAGGATGGCAGAATACAAGCCAATATCAAAAGAACACTTTAAAATAAATTTCAACCATTGATCAAGAAAAACAAAGTTTTTATTATCACTAATTTTGTTGTTAGTCAAAACGGTGGTTCTTTTAAAATTACCAAACATCCATATAAGATTAATTTCGTATATTTCACCTCATTGCAAGAGTCAGATAATGCTTCAATTCATACATATGGACTAAATTCAGTCCATTTGATCAAATACTAGCTAGCGCGATTGATGATTCCTACTTAGTTGGTATGTTTCACAATGATTTTGAAGCCATCTTTTTCATACAAATTTTATTATTTAACTGTATAATTGTAATGTTTTGTGTTTAGACGTTATTGCTCAACTAACTGCAATTGGAGATTTACAACTCAGCACAAACAATGGAAAACAATGTAAAAGAGTTAATATTGAATTAATTGATAACATGTAAATTATACATATTGCTCAAAACTACAATTATAGTTCTAATGTTGTATTCATATACCAGTCAGACTATATTGACTTGCCGCAATTTCAAATTGATATTATCCAATAATTTGATTTTTGAATTGTTTTATTATCTCATTTTTTGCTAATAACTCTCAAGCAAAAAAATATGTAATATTATCCCATCATTGGGCTTTAGAACTTTATTTACAAAAAAAATTCATGCATAATTTTAAAATTTTTTAAATTCCTTAATCAGACAAATTTTTTTTAATATTATCTCATAAATACAAATCTAAACTGATATTATATCCAAAAATTGCATCAATTCTAAATTGATATTATATTCTATAATTTTATTTTTATATTATATCAAATTGATTGGTGATTAATCTAAACAATTTTTAATTTTTTTTAACAAAACGAATAATCCCGCCGCAACGCGCGGGGTTGTATCTAGTTATATATACTAAATTGCAGTACATAACACCATATCTTGACAAATGTCACTCTCACAATTAACCACCTATCCTATACAATTAATGCCATGTTGCATTACTTTGCTTAAAAAGTGGCGCTATCACAATTACCCATTTATCCTGTGCAATTAATGCCCTGTTGCATTACTTCCTAAATTGCTAACCATTACTAAACACTACCTCCGCCTTTTGAAATTTATAATATATCATTTGTAATATCATACCATAATAACAAATTCAGTACATAATATAAACTGTTTTGATAATCTTAACTAATTAATCTGAAATTATTATTACTAATTTAATTATATTACATCGTAATATTATATATTTTAATAACAAATAAATCTAAATTTTTTTGATATTACAGCGTAATATTATACAATTTATTTACACTTATTAAACAAAAAAGTTTTCCTTAAACAAATAATAACAAATTATATATACTAAATTGCAGTACATAACACTATATCTTGACAAATGTCACTCTCACAATTAACCACCTATCCTATACAATTAATGCCATGTTGCATTACTTTGCTTAAAAAGTGGCGCTCTCACAATTACCCACTTATCCTGTGCAATTAATGCCCTGTTGCATTACTTCCTAAATTGCTAACCATTACTAAACACTACCTCCGCCTTTTGAAATTTATAATATATCATTTGTAATATCATACCATCTATTATATATACTAAATTGCAGTACATAACACCATATCTTGACAAATGTCACTCTCACAATTAACCAATATCTTGAAAACTCTTGATGAGATACGGGATGCAACAGAGGTAAACCCGTTTTTAAAATACCCTACTTCTTTCACAACATAAATGTATCATTATCTTATATTCTTTACCTCATTTTCTATTTAACACTTCAAGAGTCAACATGTGTGGTACTTGCTACTGTTCTATGTATAGAAACCGAATACAATTGGTTTTACAATTCTTACAAAAAATGCCGCAAAAAAGTTAAACCTGATAACGAAAAATATTGGTGTGATAAATGTTGTGACTATGTTAACTCTGTTACCCCTAGATATTGTGTTACAGTATTTTGTTATAAGTTATAGATTCCTAATCTTCATACTATGTTATTACTATCTTCATACTTGGTAAGTGTAACTTTTAATTACAGATTCAAAGTTCAAGTTAAAGTCATGGATGATATGTCCAGTTCATCTTTTGTTCTGTTTGATCGTGAAGCCCAACAAGTCATCGGAAAATCAGCTTATGAATTGAGGGATCAATTGATTAAGGTCATTTTAAAATATACAAAATTATTATATATTGAAACTATACAGTTTTAAGCTCATGTAAATAACTTCTTTTAATTTATGTTTGTTTAAATGTGTTAAAGGATGGAGACTCTGATTCTTTTCCGGATGAACTCAATTTATTGTTGCAAAAAAGGTTTCTTTTCAAAATACAAATATCATCTTATAATTTGAAGTCAAATTAAGCAACATTCACAGTTGCTAGAATGACTGACAATGAAAAAATAATTGAATCCTACATAGGCTTATGTGATGAACCTCAGGTATAATTAATTTTACACATATAATTTGGTAACAACAAATATTACCTATGTTACAAACTATTTCTTATATGTTTGCTTAATTTTTGTTACTATAGTCTATACAGGGGGAGTCATTACCTGATGCTGTCAACTGTTAAGCATTAAGTATGTCTCAATTCTTATATCTTACTATTGCCTATATTCCTGTTGCAAATATTTATAAGATTGCAGCGACTGTTAAGAACATCCTTTAATTGCTAATTTTTATATGTAAGGATAAATTACACTTTCAGTAAACATAACTGGATTGAAAATCTAAACTTGAAGCAACTTAATTGTGATAATCCTGGTACCTCTGGTTCAATGGTAATGTGGCAATGAGTTTATGTAATTCTTGGCAGATTGAAATTTTTATTGTCATACTTCTCGCACTGTTTCAGGTTATTTGTGGATTTTTTTATGCTTACCACAACACAACTTTGCGCCATGCAAATCTATATTCTGTTGAAAGTGCAAATGAGTTAAATGAAGACATTCAGATTATGGTGACATTGCATTCAAAGGGAGGACATATGTTTTTTTTTTTTTTTTTTTTGTGGATTATATCTCACAGTGTTTATATTTATGGCTTCTTGATCTATTAAATTCTATTTTCTGGAATGTAGCTTTACATGATTTGTTAAGTAATAGCATCCGATAAATCATTATTAGTTTTTCATGTTATTATGGTAATACTGTGAGTGCCTATACAATTGTCAAAAATGGATAAAAAAAACTAATGAGGCAATGTATTCGTTCTTTAATTATAACATTGTGTTATGTATGACACGGTTCTATATTGTTATATTTTTGGACATGATATTTGTACATATTGACATGAAGATCCAACATAATTATTAATGCTCATGGTTTTTAATTTCCGCATGTAACATGTGATTTCCCTTCTGGTTTGAGAACACACACGCACACACTATTGTTATGTCATGTCCTATAGTTTAGTGATCAGATTAATTATATACTTGGATATGTATTTGCGTACAAATCTTTTACCCAAGCCTATATAACATATGCTACCAAAATTTAAAATTTCACAATAATTTACCATCTTTTTATTATATTTTAATTTATTAATTACATGTATAAATTTATTATTAACAACATGAATAATCCCGCTGCATCGCGCGAGTTTGAATCTAGTACGATCTGTTTACAAGATAATCCTATATAATACAATATCTGTCAGATATATCGATTATCAAATCAAGCAACCATGAGTAAAAATCTTTAAAAAGCAGGAGTAGCGTTTCCTTTTTTACAAGCATGCAAATTAAAAATTTAACACACTTTTCATCCTCCGGCGTTTGCTTATTTGCTTATTTATGACGTGTCGCTGACCATTTGCCGATCAAAATTTCGATTCCCACTCAAACATGGACGAGGTGACGAACATTATTATTGTTGTGTATGCCTAAAGTCATCACATAACCTTTACTAAAATTTGAACTTTTATTATTTCTCTTTTAAAAGTTTAGTTATTTCCCCCCCGGTTAATTTAAGACATAATTTAAACACGTATTGATATTTGAAACTTTTCTCTCGTATTTCACAAGAAATATGAGTATTTGAGTATATATTTTAGTTGTTTTATAAAAGAGCACAGTGAACGCTCTAGTTAATATTTTATTATATATTTTTAATTGTAGAAGAATCACACATAAAATATACAATTGCATAGTGCGGATTAGAATCGTGAATGTATTTTTTTATTTCATTAATTGTGTTTAGTTTTAATTTAGTGAACCTATTTTGCTTTCACATACAAACTTAAATAAACATCAAACTACATACTTTTGTATTTATTTATGTTAATTATTGTGATGTTATAAATAACATTATAAAGAGACTTCAATCTCTAAAATAAGTGATGGACTAAATAATGTCTTAGTATAAGATATATGATTATGCATCTCTCTTTAGACCAATACTCAGTCAAAGACTATAATAAGCATAATTTTATTTTATTTTTATAAATGTTTGACTGAATTTATAAATTTGAAATATATATTCTTAGAATGGTACGACAATAATTTTGCACTTTGTGAAGAGATTATTCAATGGTGATAGAATAAATTTACGAGATATTTTATGTTAATAAAATATTTATATTTTAATTGACCTATAACTACTAATAATGAAATATTAATAAAAAAAAAAAATTTCATTTATTTAAAATATCACATGATATTACTCCAAATTATTAAATAATTTTTCCGACTTGCTACTCATGCCAGACAAAGCGCAGTCGATGGACGGCGCCGCGGGTAACAGACACAGAAAGTGAGAACTAAGAAGCCACTTTTCTCCCTCGCCCAAACAATGACA
The DNA here is from genome assembly GCA_947179155.2 of Hedera helix. Lineage (NCBI taxonomy): Eukaryota > Viridiplantae > Streptophyta > Magnoliopsida > Apiales > Araliaceae > Hedera > Hedera helix. The sequence continues at coordinate 44,423,140 of OX359274.1, forward strand.
TTAAAAACACCAAAACTTTATTATAAAATTAAACCTAAAGTTTTATAAAAGTAACACCTTGTAGATATCTAAGTTCTTGACGTCTACGAACTACAATTTAAACACAGCCAGTCACTAGTCAAACCCGTATTAAACTAAAACAAATATTTATTTCAATTTGTAAAATACAAGATCAATTTTAAAATTTACTTTTATTAATAAAATTATTATTATAAAAAGTTAGTTAAAAAACATAACTAATTACTATATTTACTATTTTTAAATCAATTATATTTTATTTTAAATTAATTTAAAAAATGGGGGAGTAACTAAAATGAAAAGTCATTTAATATTTTAACATATAAAATAAAGATTATCATTCCACCCACGCGAGGCCTTCCTTTTTTTCTCAATCCTTGTAATTTTTTTTTATCATTTAAAATGCCAAATAGAGTAATTTAATTAGAGTAAGATTAATTATTTATTCCACTTTATGCTAATAAAATACAAATAATTGCAGAGTCCTTCCCTTCGTCACCCCTCTTTCGGGGTTATCCATTTCCAGAATCAGAAGAACACTAAAAGGATTATTTGCTATCGACACTAAACTGCTCTTCTGAAATCTCCATCGCTCTAAAACTCTCTCTCCCCCTCTCTCTACATATATATCCGTAGGTCGCTTAATTTATGGACTAGTATAAGGTGAGTTTGTGCTTTATTTCCCTCGATTTTTATACCCAAGTGTTGAAATTTGGTTGAAAAATAGCTGTTATCGATTTGTTTATGTTTCATGTTCATCTTAGAACTAAATTTCGATTCTTGTTAATCTCATGAAACTAGAGTTTTTAATGCTGTATAATAATTGCGATTCTTCACTCGAGCGTTTGTTTTCTGTCTAAGTACGGTGTTTATTGTGATCAAGCATCTGTCCATTATTTGTTAAATATTGTAAAATTTTGTTCTTTTATTGTATTAGATCATCTATAACTGAAAAATAACTCGGAAAGACTGAAACTTTTATGTTCTGGTTGAGCTCAAGGGCGTTTATGTTTGTTTTTGGTAATAATTTGGACTTCTTCTATAAGGGCTATTTCAAATTTTAGAATGGAATTGTATTATGAGGCTGAGATTAAATTTTCGGAGTTCAGAAGCTAAAAAGAAAAGTGATCAAAGTGACACATATTAAATGTTAGTTATGTTAGTGATAGACTATTAGGCCTAGGGGCGAGTTAATGATTATGTCCTTAAGTTGATAAGTTTGGTCATATACAACGTAGGACCTTAGATGTACCGGTTAGAAAGTAGTCTTGTATCAAGAGGAAGAATAGGACGATGGAGTGGTAGACTGAAAATTTCTTTGGTAAAAGTAGTATAAAGAGACTTGAAGGAGTGAAGTATACTAAGGACATGACTTTTGATAGGAGTAAGTGGAGAATTGCAATCCACATATCAGAGGCCGAATAGAGGGTTTAACCTTTTTTATTTTGTTTTTCCCTTTTTCCCTCCCCTTTTTCATTTTAGCCTTTTATATGTATACATGTACATATAATTTTATATGTGAGTGTTTTATTTTATTTGCAGGTCAGCAAACTTAATATTCCTGCTTTGCAAATTGTACTTTGTGCATACATATTTATATTCTATTACATTGTATGCAACTACATAAGCACAAAATACAAGACTGCTGACTATTTTTTCTGTCGAGTACCCTGAGCCCACGTTTTTTTTTTTTTTAATTTATTATTTGTTTTTATCTAATTCTATTATTTAATTTATTTATTACTCCCTCCGTCTCAGGATAAAAGTCCTTGTTACTATTTTAGGTAATGCTAAGTTAAATGTTTACTTACCTTAAATAATATATTTTTTTACAATAATTTGCTTATAATATCCTTGGTATTAATTGGCACGTTTCTATTCTCTATGCATATTTATGGAGTATTACTAGTCATGTGGAGAAAAATATGCAATTAAATGAGAATTTAAACATGGACAATTTTGTCATTCTATCATCTTTCTTAATATGCGCAAAAAGTCAATTGAGATTTTTATCCTGGGACAGAGGAAGTATTTTTGTTTTATTTATTTATTTATTTTTTCTTCTTGCCTTTCTGCTTCTGTGTTTATTCAATTCAGCCCCATCTAGTGGCATAAAAGGCGTTGAGGTATTTGGAAACTATATTTTCAAAATGGAGATAAAATGTGTTATGATTCCGGGAAGAACTCGCATAATGTATGGGACACCTAGGTGGGTCCACTTGAGGCATGGGATTCAATTTTAAGAACTTTGATCTAACTCATTCCATCAGTCATATTTTTGTCGTATTGGTTGAAATTTTTAACATTTGGTTTCAGAACAACCACCATGTCAAGTGTCCGTGTCTTGTACAGGACTTGTGGAATGGGCTACCTATGCCATGAAAAGCTAGAGTGAAAGCCGCCATAGCTAGGAAAATGGGCTAACTGGACATCGGGACTGGAAACGTGGTGAACTGTATGATCCTGGGCGGAACTCGCCAGGGGTATGGAACTTGGTGGGACTCAAGCTTAAGAACTTTGATATAACCATCAATCATATTCCTCTTGGTGTATTGCTTGAAGTCCGTAACAAAGTGTTGCTTGGAGATAAGAACGTACTGCTTGGCTTTATTTCTCAAAAAGGGATTGGAAAAAAGTGTTCTGCTTGGCTTTTCTTACCAAAAAGTAACAAAGAATTACTGCTCGGCTTATCAGAAAGAGAAAAGGAATGTACAGCTTGGGAGAGAGTATAACTTGCAAAAGTTCTGTTGTGTTTTTTTTCTTTGCAAGGGTGTTGTTACATTTCACGTTACAGTAAGGCGCAAGGGACAAAGTCAATACTAAACATAGTATTGTCTTGAAGGGTCATGTCATGTGTACCATATGCATTGCCCACCAAAAGCATGATTAGCTAGGCCATTGAATTTCTTATGTTTTAGTAGCCAATTAAAAATGAAAAAGGTGTTTTTTTCCTCAACACGTTGTCAATTTTAAGAACTTTGGTGTATTTCCAGCATGGATGATAATTATGGTTCTTGGCAGGAGAGAAGATTTCAAGTATGAAGAACAATGAAGAGTTTGGTATCCCTGGTTGGGGTGCTTCATTCTTCATGCAGACAACTGAAGATGTTGCCAGAGCTGTTGTTACTGCAGCTGCAGCTGCCACTGCTTCCCGATCACCAAGACCACCGGTTGTATTTTCTTCTAAAGATGACAGTGGTAACCAACTTGAGAAGCTTCAGCGTCAAGTTACTAGAGTACTGAAAGGCTTGTCACCTCCCCCTGAAGCAAAAAGTGATTACAATCCAGAAGTTCTAACTAGCCAAAAGCGTCAATGGGCAAGCTTTCAGCTGCAGTCCCTGGTATGCTCCCTTCTTCTAGTGGACCCTTTTGTCCTAGATTGCTTTTTCTCTTCTTTTTTCTTTGATAAGTAAGACTGCTCATCTTTTTCTAAAACTTACGTTAATAATCTTTCTTGTCTTGATTGCTTCATACTCTTTCAATCATTATACCTTAAAATGCAATTGTATATAAATTTGTCACTACATATACCCGGTATTTTTATCTGTAGTTATTATTTAAGTCTTGAAAAAAACAAAAACATTTTGTGATCATTTGAGTTCTGGCTTGATACTGAATACTTTAGTTGAGGGTGTTTATCAAATAATGGTTTCTGGTTACAAAACTTTATCCACTCCTTTTTGTTGATACCATGCTAAAGAAGTTCTGCTCATTGTCTTCTGATAGTTATAACGCTGTTCAATTGTGCAGGATCACAGGATTTGGAAAGAACCATCAAGGCTTTTTGAGAGCATGGTGGTTCTTGGACTTCATCCTAACTGTGATATTCGGGCACTTCAGCAGCTGTACTTTGGAAGTAAGTCTGAAGGTTCAGGTAGATTTCACAGTTCGCTTGGTGGTGAGCATCAATTGCATGTAGAACCAAATCTTGAACCCCAGGTACTGATTTTGCTTACATAGTGTGTGGTGTTTGCAGTTAAGACTCTCGAGGACTTGCTGAATATGAAATGTGATTGTCTGCTTTGTCTTTCAGGTCTTATTTGTTTATCCTCCTGAAAAACAGCTGCCTCTAAAATATAAGGATCTTCTTTCGTTCTGCTTTCCTGCAGGTGTTGAGGTGGGATTTTCATACGATGGGTCTTTTGTATTGTCTCTTAATAAATTGAAAAGTGATGTATTCTCAAACTATTGTGTTTATTTCAGTTTGGTCCAGTGGTTGTTTGCAGATGTTGTTAATTTTATTTTTTTAATATGGGAGCTTGTTATCTTGATTTCGTCCAATGAAAATTTATTTCAAATGTTTTGAAGAACTACACCTAAATATCAACAGGACATTTGAAGGTTATAGTTTTGCTAACATATTACCATGTCAACTTATATAAAGGATTACATCTGAGAGTGGGAGGCTTTTGCTCTCTTTGAAACATGCTTGACGTGATGCGCTCACTACTCTTTAAAGAAGGGCGTATGACCTAGCTAAGCTCACCAGTGTGAGCTTGTAACCCTGAGTGGGGGTATTAAGATGACTGAACATTGGTTTGGCTTAGAAGGCTAGACCTGTGGTGCATAGTTATGGCTGCTGTTCCAAGCGAAGTTCCTAAATTTAAGGAATTAATATCTGTAGTTTTGTAGGTTTTATTCATAGTTGTTAGAATCTTAAGATACGCGATACGTATCGTACGATACAATATGGAGACAATTGGATACATATTGTAGGGTGAATCGAAAATGACACCGTATCGTACGATTCAATTACGATTCTTACAATACAATACAATGCATAATACTTTTTAAAAGTAACCAACTTGAAAAAGTTTTCATCTAGATTTAAAAGACTAAAATCAAAAATTTTAAGGCTTTTACCATTTAAATTGAAGAGATTTTCTAGCACAAATATATTCTATATCGCTTAATAAGCATTTAATCACTTTTTAGAGTATTATATCTTATTTAAAATGTCGTTCTATTTTTCTCATATCACTTTCTATAAATAGATACATAAATCTCCACTTGTTAATTTGAATTATTCTCTTTTCTTTTATAGATTAAAGGTCAATTTGAATTTTCGTTTTCTCTTGTAGTTACTCTATAAAAATTACTGAAATAATATCTAATAAATCAATTTAGAGTATTTTGTCTACTGTTTAACTTTAAAATTTATTTTTAGTCTATAATAATATTTACTTAACTACTTTTATATATAATCAAGCTAATATGCTTGATTGTCCAATAAATTGTGTTTTATATGTTTAAATATATATTATTATGTTTTTTATTTTGTTTCTGTATCGTACGATACGATTCACGATATGATGCATGAAACACGATACGGGGGTTTCCGATACACGATACGATTCACGATTTGACAACTATGGTTTTATTAACTAGTTAACTTTGTTCTTGATATACTCTTTTCATTCCAAAATATATGTCAATTTTGACACTTTGAAGTCAATTTGATATTTCTTCAAATTCAAAATTGATATGCATTCAATCAATTTTAGGCAATACAATTATTAAAGTATAGACTATGTACTACTACTACTACTACTGATTACAATATTTATTGTTTTCGAAAGTCAAATGGATTGCAAGAGTTTTAATTTGAAAATATTTCAATTGACTTTGAAAAGGCAAACTTAATCTTATATTTCAGAACGGAGGGAGTATTTAGTAGTATGAATACAATTCTAAAATTCACTTTTTTGTAAAGCATGCAAACAAAGAAACACAAAATAATATTAAATGTTAAGTACTTTTCTGTTGCATTATGGGTTTTTCATTTTATTAATGGGATTTGTTTGAGTCCTAAATCTCTTTTTTATTATCATGTATATACTACATGTTTTACCTAAATCGGCTTTATAGTTAAAAATCTGAATTAGTTCTGAAAGGTTTTCCCACCCTTATCTGTCCATTCTTTTGTACTTTTTCTATACTTTTATGTTGATGTGATTTGGTATGAACAAGTTCTGAATGCTGGTACTGTTTGCTTGAAGGTTCATGCTGCTGAGAGAACTCCGTCAATGAGTGAGTTGAATGAAATACTTCTTGGCCAGGTATCTATGCTTATGCTTTCCACATTCATATCATTTCTGAAAATTCTCACTGAAGTAGGTGAATACTGATGGAAAATCGTGCTGAATATTTCATAATAGCCATAAACTTTTTATTTTATTTTTCATTTTCCTCTATATTATAATTAGATGATGATCTGAGTTTACATGCTGTGGTTCTGCAGGAACACCTTAAACAGAGTGACCTGTCATTTGTATTCCGACTGCAGGTAAATCATGAAGCACCATAATACTTTCTTTTTTCTCTCTTCCATTGAATTTGTGCTGCTTTGGTTTTCAATTTGAGTTTAAATGGTCCTAATTCCTACGGAATTCAGTTCTTCTAACTTCTTATATCTTGTGGGACAGGAATTATTTTCTTCCTATGAACTATGTTTTTACTTTCATGAATCCCATATTTCAATCACAATCCAAGTTTCTTTCAATTTTTTCCAATTGTTTCCTGATGGACTAACTTGATGGTTCCCAAGTTATTGGTAGAGAATGCAGCTCAACAACATTTTTTTGAGTTAATTGTGATCCAATAAACATATCATTTTGCACTTATGAAACATATATAACTCCTGTTTTATAATTTGTTTCCCTGTTCAAAATGGGCCCTGCAGTAACCACTGACCTCTGTTTTGTTCTTTAGTAGGGCAAGGTCGAATGACCGTCTCAAAACTAATGTGGTTATTTTCTTTTGCTTATTGAGCGTATCCATTGATTCATGTATTCCATATTTTAGTGTATTAATAATCATTTTGTGCCTTTGCATATGTAAAAAAAATTGCTTTAAGTTGAAGGGCCTATGTTACTCTTCGTCACTATGATACTTACGGATTTTCAATATACATGACCATTATATCTTGATCTTTTTCTTTCTTGTTATCTCAAACTGGTGCTACTTCCTCTGTTTCAACTTGTTGCGCCAGGTTGACATACTGCTAGAACATCCACATAATACCGGATTCATTTAAAGTTATTGTTATTAGGGCAGAAAATCTAAATTATAGATATGCTAGGCCGATAATTAGCCAAAGGTAATTCGAATCAAATTCAACATTAAAGGATGGTTGTGGAGTGAGCCTTTCATGGAACATCGATAAACCCTTGGCACTTCGTATAACTGAAAATTTTGCTTCCAGACTATAACTGTCAGATTCTCCATTTGTGATATTGCTTGGTCATATTCCTGGTTATATGTTGTCTTGTTCTATTCTAGTACATGTAGAAACTATTATGACTACCTAAAGGTAGAGGTTAAGAATTGTATGAGTAACAAGACACTTGCATTGGAGAAACCAATGCAAGCTTGAATGTCGTCAGGTTCTCCTTCAGGTCACCCAATTACTACTTTGCTTCTGCCATATGCAGATTTGAGCTGGCATGTTCGTTTGGCTATACTTTCTTTCAGAATATGCTATTTATACTTCCACATGTCACATTGAGTGATAAAATGTGTGCTTCATCTTTTTATCCATGAGTAGTTTTTAATCCCTTGGAACATATTTTAACGTTGTTTATATTATCTAGGTTACTGATGATTCAACCCTGTACGGTTGCTGTGTGTTAGTTGACGAAATAATACAAAAGCCCTCTGGATTAATTTCCCTGATTTCAGATGGTCAACCTCCGCGCTTGCCCTTGAGCCGGCAGATGTTAACCACACGTAGATGTTATTGCATTCTTTCACGGGTTCCTTGTTTTGAACTGCATTTTGGCGTATTGAATAGGTTTGTGAACATTTAAATTGAATGGATTCGTATGTTAACTAGATAGAGAAAAGTCTTTTTCTCATTACTTTTTGACTCAGGTTGTTGCTTAATTGTTTTTGTATGGCTTTGACATTGTAGAAACTGTGTTTTTGGCTGTTGGATCTTATACCTCTTTATCAGTGAAGCTATGAATTTGAACTAAGCTAAATAGTTAAATTGGGATATACCATTGGTGCAACGAGAAAGTATACTGCATCTCTGAGGGCATTGCTCTTTCTATTTTATTTTTATTTTTTAAATGTTCCTTAAGGATGCATGACCAGACTCCAGAGACACAGTTAAGGGCTGCAAAGTTTCAGAAATCACTTTAAGAACCATATTTTTCTAATATTCTTACAAACAAATCCGTTTACATTTATGGATTTTTCCTACACGGGTTCTTATGTTTTTACTAGAGGACTGTAACTCTTTGTTATTCTCCAACTTCCCCCCTCCATGAAAAAGGATATAGGTCCGTCCCTCAGCAAATGACATAGTAGCCAAGTGCAGAGGCTATGAAGAAAGAACATGGACTATGCTTGCAAATTGTAAAGAGCTAGGAATATTAAGTGAAAATAAAAGGTGAAAAAACAATTAGAACTTGGTACTGAATTTTTTAGATTATATATATAATTCAACTTTTATGCATATAGGGGGTATTTTTCCTTTTCAACTTGTTACTCTCTTTCCCTTTCCTGTGTTGCACACTATGCCTTATTAAAAGTTGGGTGTTAATAAAACTTGAAAAGTTTCTACTGTTACTTATCAAAAAATAAATAGTTCTTCATTGTATAATTAAACTATGTAAGTGAGAGTAACTGAAACATGTATGCATTTAACTTATTTGCTTGAGTACATAAAAGTTATGACATGGGATAGGTAGAATTGCATATGCATGTTATAGAGCATATATTACTTTCCTCACTCTTCTTTGATCCGTCTTAAGGCCAAGTGGCTGCCTAGCGTACAGTGGAATATACTTTTGGCAATAATTAGCCTTTCAAACATTACAACCAACTTGATACAAAAGACGTATTAACCAGTTGAGAAATTTGAGTTTCAGTTCTTACCCTCATTCAGAAAACAGAAACTGTAATATACAAGCACTATTTGAGTTTTTGGTTACCGAAAAGCATTTATATTGTCTATTACTCTTTAGGCACTTAATCTTTTCGGAAGTTTGTTCCATAGACCATATTTTTCCATTAACAATTAGTGTTTGATGTAACAAATTATTTAAGTGGAGCTCTATTTAATGCTGATTTTAAAATCTTGTTCCCCTTTATGTTTCCCCCAGTCCCCCTATCCTTTCTTCCCGTTTGTCTTTCATTTACTTTAAGTTTTATTACGTTTTTCCCTGTAGCATATTCGCTGAAGAAAGGCTGGAAAGGTTAACGAAAAACATTGGTGAATTTTATTTGGAATCACCCGTTGGGTATGACAAGGTAGAAAATTTGGAAGAAACATCTGCGAGTATTTCACCTGAACATAGCGAAGAAGGCATGCTTAATGGAACAGTAGGAACTTCTCAATCAAGCACAAGTGATTCCATCCCTGAAAAAGTCATAGTTGATGAGTGTCATCTGGAGCATCAGAATCTTGAAGGGGACTTTTTCTTGTCTAAGAAAGGTGTTGATGATAATTTTGTCGTTCCAAATGATCCTGAAACAGAGAAGCTTCCAGCTGAAAAAGAATCTTTAGTCGCAGCACAGATCTCTGAAGCTTATGATGCCTTTGTTGATGATATAGAAACCAGCAAAGAATCATCACAACGGCGTTTACCAATTGCTGTTTTGCCTTTGTTACGACATCAGCAGTTTGAAAGCTCTGAATCTTCCTCCAGGTACTTCTGGAGTCTGATTTCTGAATTTCATTACGCAAACCATGATTCCTTGGGACTTAGACTTGAAGTATTTGATATATGTTATTGCTTAACCACCCATATTACTCATTAAAAAAGATAGAAGAATCTCTTCTTTCTTCTCTTATCCCCTCGCTTAATAGTAATGGATTCCTGGGAGAATAGCTATGATCAACCTGTTTTAGAATGGATACCTAAAATTCTTTCTTTCTTTCTTTCTTTCTTTCTGTTTTTAATTTTTTTTTTAATGGCTCGACAAAAGTTTTATCATGTTACTCCCTGTGAAGCATAGAATATGTAAAATTTCATGCCAACTTTTGAGTGCTAAAGGCTCTGAAATACATGTCTGCACCTCAAGCTTGGTAATTTATGCATAATAGTAGAGACAATGACGGGGATCACAAGTCAAGACCAAAATAAATAATTTTTATATTTGTTATTTAGAGTATTTTTTTATGTTTAATGTAATAGTAATTGATGTAATTTATTTATTAGTGGGGATTGAGGATATTAATTTGTGATTAGGAATTATTAATAAGGGTATTTTAGTCGTTTAGTACTTTTATCATTTTACTGGTAATATTAGGGTTTTGAGTCTGTTTTAATAGGGATGTAATCCCCACAAGTTTTACAGACTACAGACGATTGATATTGAAGTTGGTTATTATCATTCATACTGTAGAACTATTTTATTCATCTTAGTGTTAATTCATGGAGTTGATACACTTGAGAGATCTTAGTGATTTAAACGTGGAGTTTAAATTCCAGTTTATTTTTTCATAGTTTTCCATTAATTCTCTATTTCAAATCTGTCCTGCATCAGACAACATTAGTGCAGGTTATTATGCTTTTCTTGTTTTGGCCATACTCCATGAAATACTTGATTGAGGTATTCGCTTAATCTTGGCTTGGAGTCTTGGTTATGTCAAGCAAGAACCACAGCACGTCATTATGAGATGCCTTTTTTTTTTTTGCGTCTTTATGCAAATAACTAATGCAATTTGTGTATTTGTATGTAGTAAAAGCTAGAAGTTTGCTATTATTGTCTCAATTGCGTCTAGGACACACTCTACATAGGCAGCCTAAACCTAAAACAGCATAGATGTCTTGACAAAAATTATTATTTTTATCTCTTTCTTGCTCTACATTAACTGTTAATAAATGGTATAATACATGCAGTGTCCAGGGTTCTAGTGAAGATATAAACTTTAGGAGTGTTACTGATGAAACAGAGCTTGAAGAGGCATCGTTTTCAGGCCAATCCAGTGACCACGGTGATATTCTAGAATGGGCTAAGGTCTGAATATTTTATTTTACTTTTTTTGATGAATCAATTTTTTTTATAAAAATATTTTGTTGAAATTTACAATGCCAATCTTGCGTTCCTGAAGTTTATTCTGCCATTTCACATTTCCCGTTCTTTTTCTTCCTTCCCCATACATTTATAGGCCAATGATCATGGATCTTTACAAATAATATCCGAGTATTATCAGTTGTGTTGTCCTGCAAGGGGTTCAACAATTAAGTTCCACCCTTTAGAGTACCTACATCCTTTGGAATTTCACAGACCGGATGAAACAGTTCTACATATTGCTGGCTCGACAATTGACTTGAAATCATGCAGTACAAGTTTGGAAAGGGCAGAGGTATGTGATGTATGGTGTGAATTTGGAAAAACAGTTTATGCAAATTTAGACGTAGTGAGTCTGTCATGTCTGTTTAGAGCTTGATATTTATGTCTGCACCAAGTCTCTAACAATTCCATTCTATGTCAACCCACAAAAAAAAAATCCAAGTATATATATATATAGGGATTGCATCCATAGCAAACGTATGTCGGGAAGTACTGTTCCAGCAACCAAAACAGGGGGCAGTTTGTTTGTTAAATTGTCTGCCGCTAGAAGTTCCTAACGACAAGCCAAAATTTTTTTTTAATGCCTGCCGTTAGAGCCTCTAGCAGCAATATGTTGGCAGCAACCGTTTGTTGTGGATGCATTACCATATATATATATATAGATATATACACATATATTTATTTGTTTCCAATCAGTTGGTAGTTGTATTATATTTTTCCAGTGTATTTCTGTTTTTTAGTATTTGTCTCTCCGAATGTGAAAGGAGGTCACATGCAGTGGCAGAGACATAAAATTTCGATTAATAAAAAAACTAGTTTAAAGAACGTAATTTTTCTAAAGAGATAGTATGTAGTTACATTTTCATCCTATTCTCTTTAAAAAAAGTTCTGACTAGCACTTGACAAAATTTAGTTTTTCTCAAACTAATAGTGGGCCATTACCCATTATAAGACAATTAGACAAGTGTGGATCCATCCTGGTCACATATCAGCGAGGTTTTAAAAGCTTGATTTGCCATTATTGCACACATTCTATAGCAACCTAAACTTTTGGAGCAACTGATAGTCTCAGAATATAATTTATATATTTGGTTCTTATAGGCACACAGTGCACTCATGGCAGAGGAGGAGGCAACTGCTCTGTCGGTATGGGCAGTTGCATGCTTATGTGGATCCTTGCGACTTGAGCATGTAAGCTAATATGGTTTTTTAGATGTACTCGTCCTTATATATTTTCGTTAAGAGATATTGACTCATAATTGGTTACCATTGGATCCAGACAGTGGATGAAACCTTGAAGTATTGATTCTCCTTGCATTTTACAGGTGTTGACTTTGTTCGCAGGGGCTCTGTTGGAGAAGAAAATTGTGGTGGTTTGTTCTAATTTGGTATGTACTCCTTACTGACAACAGTTGGATATCTTCTGCAGGAATTACTGTTGTAAGAATTATATGAGAATTTGTTGTCCGTGCATCCTATTTCCTGGTAGCCTATTTGGCCATTTCACAAACCCATTTGTTCATTGATATCTAGGATAGTTTGTGCAGTTTATAAAGCTGCAGTTAAGCATAATTATGGATTTTCTTGTCACATAAATTTTGGAAGTGAGGCTTACTTGAGTTGAAGTAATGTTTCACTTAAAATGCACTTTGAAGCCAATTCTATTGACATTTTGCTTTATGCTTTAGACTTTTGTCAGGTAATTTTCTTTTGCCTTGAAACATTGACCTCTGAAACCATATTTTTCTGTTTTTTCTTTAAAAAACAGGGAATATTGTCTGCTTCAGTTTTGTCAATTATCCCCCTTATACGTCCCTATCAGTGGCAGAGCTGGTTAATGCCGGTAAAATTTTCATTCAGCACCTTGCAAAGAATTACCCTTCTGGGTATTTGTACAATTATTTTTATTTTTTTCAATTATTTCTTAGTGGAAGTATTTATTTGTTGTATTCATTGCCTTCCAGGTTTTACCAAATGACATGCTGGACTTTTTGGATGCACCTGTTCCATACATTGTGAGTTCTCCAATTTTTGAGGAATTTTAGTTTGACGAATTTTTTATAAAAGAAAGATAATATAAAGGAAAAGGAGGACAAGGAGTCCAACGGAAAGAATTACAGGTAAGTAGAAAATTACAAAATCCTCAATCGAGTTTCCTCCAAATGCCCCCATCTCGGATGCCTAAAAAGGTGCAAGAATGAAACTTTATCCCTCAAGTGGAAAAACAAACTCAATACCAAAAAATTGTTGAATTCCCACAATGTGAGAGGATCTTCCCGTCCTTACCAGAACCACGAAAACATGATAAAGAACACATCCTCCATTGATAGTGAGCAAATCAGTTCTCACACAAACGAATAAAAGGGTGAGAGTGTGTATCTCACTAGCTTTCATACACATTACACATACATGTAGAAACAAGAATGAGGGTTTGCATTTCCAAAGCACATCACTGGTGTTTAGTCTACAAAGGATTAATGACAAAACAAAAGGCCTAATCTTAGAGGGAACCTAAACTGAGAGAAAGGATAAAACACAGAGAGATGAACTTTCAGCTACTAGAGTGTGTCTCAGAAGAATTTTGCTTGGTCACTGCCTCCAAAGACTTAGCTTACCCAGCAGAAAGCCAAATAAGAAATTAAATTATACTGGAGGGTAACTTATTTATATTTCTTATACAAGACTAAGAAAAATATAAACAATTCATAACTAGTTTCTGATGTAACTTTCTATAAAATTTTCTTGTAACATCTTTGAGTTGGAAGTTTGTAGTTTTCGGCATTAGTATATACATATTGATTATTGATGGAAAATAATTTATTTGGTTTACTAAGTCCTAACATCCGATCATACTCTGTGAAGGTTGGTGTGAAAAACAGAACTGCTGAAATGCAGTCAAAGTTGACAGATGTCGTTGTCGTTGATGCAAACAAGAACCAGGTGTGTGTCTTGCAATGAGATTTTCCTTTCCACTGTTTAATAAAATTAGCAAACGGCAACTTATTTTGGTCATACTTTCTTTAGATCTTTAGTACTCTATCAAGATAGTAGATGTAATGGTATCGTACATTGCTGCTACAAAGTAACTAATGAGCTTTATCAGTACAGAAAGAATACTAATTAGCCTACTTTTGTGGGTTGTGATTCAAATTTTCAACTATTTATTTGTAAGCATTGGTTACAGATCACCAAAATAGAAACTAAGGTGTAAAAAAACGTTGAAGATCAATAATAGCCCCTTTGATACGCTGTTTAGCTTATTGCAGAAATTTCCTCTAAATAATGTTTGGCAAGTGGTTATGATTGGTATGCGTTTAGTTGCACATGCATGTGCTAGCATGTTGATTGGTATGCGTTTAGTTGCACATGCATGTGCTACTGTGTCGATATTTGGATTTGAGTTCCAAAGAAGTTGCTTGACTAGTTTTAGTTTTTGTTGTTTGTGAGAACATATAAAATTGGTCGTTTTGGTAGCTTTATAGGACATTTGGATATCTGTATGGAGCTGTTTTTGTCTTTTTATCCTATGTTAGAACCAAACAATCTTCAAATGGGATACCCCAGCCTCAGCCCCATTTGCCTAAGGCTTGGAAAGAGGTTGTGAGCATTGGCTGCATCCATGCTGGTGCCTTTAAGTGCTGAAGTTAGTTTGACCTTAAAGTTACCTTTCTGTTGTTCTACATCGTTTTCCTGTCCGTGCATATGTATTGTTTTTTGAGTACATTTGTTGGCATATGGGAACTATTTGGTTTAGATTTTCAAGAATAATTATATGACTATGTTTCTGTTGCCTCGAGGGTTCAGGTGAGGTCACCGACAATACCACAACTACCCCAGCATAAGGAGTTATATTCATCCTTAAGTCCTTACCATGCAAAGCTTGTAGGGGAAAGTTATCTGGGGAGAAAGCGACCAATATACGAATGTACTGATGTACAGGTATGTTCTTGTGTTATTGTCCTTTATATCTTCATTTCTTCAAGATTTTAATGAGAAGCTAGTTTCGGAATTATTACAGTTAACCATTTTTGTTAGGTCCTAGTTCCACTGATGTATTTGTGGATGCTAATGTTCGTTCGGCTTTTATCTATTCAAGGATTATTAAATTGATGCGTTCTTGATTTAGTACTTGGCCCCTGATGAAATTGGTGGGACATTTAATAGCTCATTTTAAGTTGACTTTTATGATTCACAATAAATATGCTTCAGATTCAGCGAATGGCATGTACTTTGTGCATGGTTGGTGCTATTGGTACTTCTATGACTGCCATAGGCAGTCCTCCATTGTTTTTCTTTTACTAAGAAGAGAAGATTAATTTATTGACGTTCTCCACATGAATAAGGAACACATTACAGATTTATTTTGTACCCTATTGGTCTAGATATAATAATTGCGGAATTGTTCTATCTGTTTACTAGAGTAAACAATATGCTATATGATGTGCAAAGTTGATGTTGTAAACCTTCAGCTTATCGATCTTTCAATTATGCAGGCTTTTAGGTGAATTTTAGAATAATTAATTTGTCTTTCCATTACTAGAGCATTTTAGGTTATAACATATGTTAAGTCACCAACTCGTCTAAAAGCTTACGCCGCTAGCAAGAGACCTCAACAATCTATATGACGCTAGCACTCTCCTTCACGTGCATATGTGAACAGAAATTATACTATTGTATCAAACCACACGTCTGGGGTTACGGATACTTTACGTTTGCATCAGCTGCAAAATTTTCCAGCCTTCCTTTTTCTAGTAATATATTTTCTAAAAGTACTAGATGCTTTCTGAACTTTAGAGGCTATGTTTTTCTGCCTTATATCTAATGCCTCTTCTTCTGGTTTGGCTATGATAATCATAATCTGTGACGTCTCTCAAAAATAGTTGTGCGTTTGGGTTTATTAGGTACTTAGTGTTGGCTTTTTTCTTGTTTCAAATTCTTTATGTTTCCATTTTTTTTTAGTGTGAAACAATAATTGATTTGCAAATGTTTAAATTTTGGCTTGTGATTTGTAGTCATGCTATTCCTGTTAATTGTAGGTTGAAGCTGCTAAGGGTTTCCTTGCAGTGTTAAGATCTTACTTGGATTCTCTTTGCTCCAACTTGCGTTCCCACACCATTACAAATGTTCAATCCAATGATGATAAGGTCAGAGTTCTTTTCCCCAATTGAGTATTGCAAAATCATTTTATTTGACTTGATCCTAGCAGCCTGTTATCTTCCCTGTAGTGTAACTCTTAATATTTTCTTCTTGTGATCTCAGGTATCCTTGCTTTTGAAGGAGAGTTTCATTGAGTCCTTCTCTAGTCGCAATCGACCTTTTATTAGGGTGTGTTTCTTGAGCTTCCTATATGACATAGCGTATTATTCTTTTTCCAATTCTTATTTTTAATTAAAAAAGTTAGCAAGGTAATTTAGTATTGCAGCTAAACCACAGAATACAAATGAGTAATGGCTATTGGTAAAAATGTACTGTGAATGAAACTATTGTTTTGCAACCTATGTTACACGGACTTGAATGGAGTTTCCGATCGGACGCGGTATTTTGACGAGTCCGACATGGGTACTCTCAATTTTCGCCAATTTTTTTACACTAAAATAAAATGTCCAGTACTTATACCCTTGTCCGAGTGTCGAGTCGGACACAGGTACTCTAGGGCAATAGGAAGAGTCTGTATAACATAGTTTGCAACTATGCTTGTTTGTTTCCAAGTCTGGCTTTGATGATCACCAAGCTTATTCTTATTTTGATGTGGTATGTAAGTTGAGAAACACACTAATATGCTATTTCTTTTCCTTGGATATTGAAACAGCTCTTCTTGGATACACAGCTCTTCTCTGTACATACAGATCTTGTACTCTCTTTTTTCCAGAAGGAATAGAGATGCCATTCAAGGTTGGCCTGACAATGTATAATTTTATAATTTATACACTTGAAAGCAAGTTTTGTAACTTAGTAATTGTTTCTCGGCTTATATTTATTATAAATATACGTTAATTTTCTTGTGCAAAACAATACAGCTTTTCATGTAGTCTTTCCATCTATCTGCAAGAATACAATAATATCAATCAGAGAAGTTTTACAGTGTCACTCAATATTATGGCTTAGATCTGTGGGACTTGCTGAGGCATTTCATAACATTAGAAGAGAGATTCAAAGCAATTCTACACTTGCTGCTTCACTATTCTAGGTTACTGCCTTACTTTTCTGGGTATTTGACAATTTCCTGTTAATTAATGTCGGTAACAAGAGGTGGTTACATTGTATTGAAATTTAAATGACTAATTGGTTGGTGTGTTAAATAAGTAGGTTAATGTATCCATCTTTTGTGTGAGAGAATGAAAATAGTAATCAGTGAATTGATTGATCGCGGGTGAATTGATTGATGGCGGATCAACTTTTTTGCGCTTCTGTTGAGAATAGCTTTGTGCTTTACATATTCTCCTTTCTTGGGGTTTTTGGTACTGATTGTCCATGTAAATGCAGTGTTATTATTTCTTGTCTTAGCTGGAGACCAATGGTATGTTGAATGGATTCTGTATTTCTATTGATACTTTCATGGTGTAAATCTAACTTATATGCCACCATTTACTATTACGGGCATCCTAATTAAGTTGTGGAGACTAGACCGTGAAGTTATGAACAATCACTGAAGATTCAAAATGAACATTTTGGTAAGAACCTTGGTAAAAGCTAGATGAAGGTTGTCAGAGTTGGCCTTGGATGAAAGCCTCTTTCTACATAATCCAGATGGAGGTGAACTGGAACAATAATAATAAGGTGATGTTACATGCACCTGATATAATGATAGTTGTTGGAGAATAACAACAAAGCGAAAATAATAATAAAGAAAAATTAAAAAAATAAATAATCACAAAATATAAAATTTACGTGCTTCACTCAAATGTTGGGTTACTCCATTGTATATCGCTAATCAGTCTCAATAGAGTCCTCTCATATAAAGCAATATAAGAATCTTAATTTATCTCAAAATTTATCGGCCATTCCCTCTATGAACAGACAGATCTAATTATTTTTTAAGTAGCATTACAATCGTATCTAAATCAAAGTCGAATCATATGAACAGACAAACAGATCTAATTACCTTTTAGGTAGTATTACAATTACATTTAAATCAAAGTCGAATCATATCTCACCAATAACAACATATTCTACGCATTGTGGTGTTGTACATAATGCTTTGTAGAGTTATATAATGCAAGTCTTGATAGGCCATATTAGAGTCTGCAACTAACACAGATAATGGGTGTTCTGGAGAAATTTATGAAGGGTATTTATTGAAGAAATGCACCCGAAAGGAGTTGGGTGGATTTAGTAGTACACTAACACTACACTTAAAAAGGTACGAAGAAGTATTTGTTGTTGCAGCTACCTCTATGTACACGTGATACCAACGGAACAGCCCTGCAAGCGAGCAAGCCAAGTGCAAGTGTTTTTACTATTGTCACGCCCAAAAGTAACAAAAGATAGTTGGCGTATTATTATTTCTGATTGTCTACCATCTTATTATTATTATTATTATTTTGACTTTTGAGCTTCCGTCTCCTAATATTGTGTACTATTAGAGTGATTATTTTGGTGTATTTCTACAATTTTATTCAAAAAATTAGTACCCGTCTTAATAATTACGTTGTTTATTTAATCATTTTTGGTAGATTTTTGTGTGTTGATTCTCATTTTGCACCATTTTTTTTGTTGTTGTTGCTGGTGAGAATATATTTAGAAAAAAGATATGAATAATAATGTTTTATAATGATTTATGTAATGATCTCTGTAAAAAATAGTGGGACCTACCATGTAAGTAGTGGGTCTCACCATTTTTTACAAAAGTCATTGTATAAATTATTGACAATATTATTACACATAATAAAACTGATATATTTATTACAATTCAATCGTGGGAATACATTTCATCGTACGGATCATGAGAGATTGTGGAAAGGGCTAAAAGGATTGAATTCTTATTTTTAGCGGAACAAATTCAAACATGTAAACTTGTACAATAAACTAGAAGGCTTGACAATGTTTTTTGATTGGATGGTTCATGTTTTGTTCACTAGTTGGGTTCAAAAGTTATTTGGGCGGGCAACGGCAGTTAACAAATTTTCTCATGATGCAGGGCGGGCAGACTAATCTCTGTTTGCGCATAAAATAATAGAGTATTTTTATATTTATTCAAAAAAAATATTCACAAGTCTTATTCTCATAAAAAATAAAATAATACAATTTCACCTCATTTGTAAAATACAAATAAAGCGAGATTATATTTTTTTATCATTTCTGCGAGTAAAATTTTTGAATGTTTAGAATTTTTTAAAATAATAATACCAGTATATTGGTAGCCCTTCTGCCCTGCCATTTGCTCTGGTTTGGCCCTATTGTTTATGGATTTCCGTATAATTGTCAGGAACAACAACTGCCATAAAGGCAGACCAAAGTATCAGAGATGCAACAGACTAATGCCAGACTCATATTATGACTGTCCACACAGTACACATTTCAGAAAACTCCTCAGAAGAGAGAGAAAGATATATAGTGTGTGTGTCTGTGACTGTTGTATTCACAGAGAAAGGGCAAAAAAGAAAGGAGGAAGCAGGAGGTGCATCACCATGCTCAGAACCATTAGTTTTTATCCATGTACAGAAGATTCTGCAACCCCAATGGTCCCTGAATTAAATATATACCTACTACTACTACAACTACAACAACACTTACTTTTATTCTCTCTCTCTCTCTGTCTGTGAAACTAATACAAACACCACCATTAGACCAAGCTTTTTTCTTCCCGTAAAGCTCTGTTTGAATCTGAAACTAAAGATTTTAATCTTCTGTTTTATTCATAATGATGAGTACTACTACTGCAAGGAATAACACGTTTCCCTTCACTGCATCTCAATGGCAAGAACTTGAACATCAAGCTCTGATCTTTAAGTACATGCTGTCTGGTATGCCCATCCCTCCTGATCTCCTCTTCACCATCAAAAGAAGCTTGGACTCCTCTCTCTCCTCCAATCTCATCCTTCACCAACCTCAACACAGTAAGCCCTTTATTGGTTTATATTCATAAAAACTTTAAAATTGAGTTGATCTACATATGCATATATTTCATCTTCTTTTTCTTTCTTTTTTATTTGTGGGGTTTAAAAAGAAATGGAGCTTTGGGTATTTGAGTAAAACTTTAAAGTTGAGTTCTTGTCAAGAACTCATCTACATATGCCCATACTTCTGTGTTGTTTTTTTGTACTTGTTTTCTTGGGGTTTTGGGGGGTTTAAAAAGAAATGGGCTTTTGGGTATTTGAGTGATGATGATGATGTTATTGGGTGCTGCAGTTGGATGGAACTGTTTCCAAATGGGTTTTGGGAGAAAAATAGACCCAGAGCCAGGAAGATGCAGAAGAACTGATGGGAAAAAATGGAGGTGCTCAAAAGAAGCATACCCAGATTCCAAGTACTGTGAGAGGCACATGCACAGAGGCAGAAACCGTTCAAGAAAGCCTGTGGAAACATCATCAACCAACATATCCACTAAAGATATTTCTTTGCCAACAGCAATACCCATCTCATCAATCACCAGAAACAACCCCCCAAACCCAAATCCCACCACTAGTCCGTATAATGTCCAAACCAACTCAACTTCTCATCAGTCTCTCACATCAATAGCCTCTTACAACAGTACCCAACTAAACAATCCCTTCCTTTATCCCCACTCATCATCCTCGAGACCTTCAGGAATTGGTTTGGAATCTGGCCCTTATTCTCACACAGACAAAGATTACAGGTTTGCATCATATTGTCACATTCAAGAATTAGGTAAAAAAAAAAATATAACTTTAATAAGTAATGATTGATTTCTTTATTGATGGCAATTTGTAGAAATGGCAGCTATGACCATGGGATGAAAGAGGAGATTGATGAGCATGTTTTTTTCTCGGAGAGTTCAGGGACTATGAGGAGTATCTCTGGTTCTTCGGTGGGTGATTCTTCTTGGCACTTGGAGCCATTAACAATGGGTGGTTCTACATTGAAACAGAGGACATGCTCTGGTTTACAAAATGGATACTCTTACTTGCAGCTTACCTCAAAAGAAAAGCAAGATCAGCAGCATTATTATGTACTAGATGATGATGTGCCATTGAAAATGGACAGAGATAATGAACCCCAGAAAGTAATGCACCATTTCTTTGATGAATGGCCAAAAAACAAAGATTCATGGCTTGAAACAGAGGATAAATTGTCAAATCATGGACAAGTTTCGACAACTCAACTCTCAATCTCCATGCCCAAATCTTCACATCATGACTTCTTCATGACCCAAAAATGGTACTTAAAATTTTAATTAATCCACCGCCAATTTTCAGTCTTTTTCAGCATAATAGCGCCTGTTCTTGAATTAATACATACTTCACTTTGTTTTGCAGAAAAGTGAGTTTTGCAATTGTGGGTTTCTGAATCAGAGGCCAAAAAAGTACTTGTAGTGGGTCAGAGCTTTTATGTTTCAAGCTTTTCCAGTATACATAGATATCTGTAATGAAGTCTGAATTTGTAGCAACTCTCTCTTGTTTGTGCAAATAATTTGTCTTGGCATGGTTTCAATTGAATTATGTGTAGTGTTAGTGTAATTGAGAGAGAAGCATGTGCTTTCCTTGATTTGTATTCTCTTTCTACTTCCAATAATCTTGTTTCAACTTTCAAGAGTTGGGGCTCAGCCAAAAACTTGAGATTTTGCCACATGCTTACTTGTTTGGAAGCAAGCAAATTGATGACATCTTGAACATCTTTTGGCTTTTTCTATGGTTGCTTTCAACAGTTAAAGTTTCAGCAACTGCAGAAGCACTGAGGGAGGGACCCGCTGAGTAATTTGGCATTTGTTAATGTGTCATTTCTTCTGCTGTTATCCATGTACTATTCCCCCAAGAAAATTTATGTTATCAAAGTTGAGCGGGGTGAATTTACCTCCCAAATCTGTGTGTTCGATGTTCACTATTCTATACATTTAAATGCGTATCCCACCGACTTAGCAAGTTATTCTTGTGTATTATAGTGTGTGTATATATATAATATTTAAAAACGATTCATAACAACATTACATGGTCAGATCTTGGAGCAGCGTTCGTTTTAAGATCTCTGATGGCCAAGATTTAAAAAGTGAACTCTTTGACGTAGAAGATTTGATTAATTTTTGATAATTTGTTCCTAATTGGTGTTAAGGATTGCTGTAGGAGAATTGAAGATAACCGTATTAGTGTGTTGCATGCGAAAGGCTCTATTTCATATAAACTTTTATAACCATCATCAATTGTTATTTAGTTGGCAAGTTTTCTGGGCGTAGGAATATGTAGAGCAGTAAATATGATTTTGAATCGAGTTTTGGGCAAGGATATTTATTTCATGAATCATGAATGCAACTAAAGAAGAAGGGTCAACTTGAGGGAAATGATTATAATTTGGTCAGTGTAACTAGAATTAAGAGGAAAGGAGGGGTACAACTCTGTCATGGGGTCAACCATGATTCAAAAGCCTGTCGCCAAATGGCGCTTCAGTCCACAGTCATGACCAGACCAGGTTTGTTCAGGAGGTGCTGAAAGATGCTCCTCCTCCATTGCGTGCGTGAGAGTCGGTGTTTCTTTTCAAGTTTTCGGTCACTTTTTCAGACTTTCCTAAACACCAACAGAGAGGGAGAGAGCGAGAGAGCATTTATAGATTAAGAGAATTACTATTTTCATACGAAAAATTGATATTTATATTTAGATAAATTTTATTTATTATTTATATAAATAAAATTTTATAAAATTATTAATTTTTCTCGTATAAATATCAATAGTATAAATTAACATATGAAGTTTTATTATTAGTATTACCGTAGCGACTGTTGTGGCAGCTCCCACTCTCAGCCCATGAGCCCAGCCCAGGTCCAACCTATATTAATTAATACTATTAACAGCAGTCAACAGTCAGCAGCAGGAGTCCCACCAATAGTCTGTAAATGTGTCATGTCAGATATATCACTCCCTACTACCCCTAAACAAACAGCTATCACGAGTATCATCTAATAGTACTATCTTTCAGTCACCGACCCCCACAGCCCTTTTTCACTCTTTACTTTTAACTTCAAAACAGGATACCTGCCGACCCCCCACATCAACGAAAAATTATTCTATGAACATGATCGAGATGCTTCAAAATCACTCGCATAAAACTATTGATACGTTATTATTTTAATATATATAATAAAAAAAATATTATATATACTAAAATGATAATATGTTAATAGTTTAAAATATCACGTGATAGTATTTCAAAACTATTAAATAACTTTTTCACATCAATTCAAAAAAATAAAAAATGAAAAATATCCCTAGGCCATAATATTATATCTAAGCATGTATGTAGGTGCAACTATAAATTAAGTGGTGCATGGGAAAAAAGTATATTTAATGTCAACAAACACCTAGTGCCTTCAGGTGCTGCATTATTCTTGGCAAAATCTTGAAATCTGATTGCAAAATGGCATCTCATGGCATTATTTAAAAGCTAAATATTTTAAAGTCGATCATATTTTATGATGTGCTTGTTTCATATGGAAAATGAACCCACCATTTGCTATCCCATCCCATGGATATGAAATTATATATAAATGAGTTCTACTCATCCAGTTGATAGAGATGGATCACAAACATTTGAAAAAGGTTGAAAACATAATGCTCCCTCACTAGTTGGTTATATGATGAAATAGACTGAAAGTGAAGACAATGTTGAATGCTTGTATGACATCCAGCTATATACCAAAATTTAGTTAAAGGCGGCTAACAAATGTGCAATACATAATTATATATTGAACAACTAGGGGAACAAACAGTATCTATAAAACATGTTGCTATTCTTAGTGAAAGGCTTTCAGCTTCTAAAAAAAGGAATACACATCAACTGTGTCGGGCATGGCTAAGTAACTCGCCTAATAGCCAATTTCGTTATACAGTTGTTACCACGCTTTAACTCTCTAGAAGAAAACCTAAAACGAAGCTCTAAATCAGACTAAATTCCCCAACCAGCCTTGCGGCTCCTGCTACTGAATTTTTTAATCTTAGTGTTCGTTCGTAGTCACTGCAAGGATTTTTCAGCTCATCTTTCATTACCTCTGATCTCAATCACTTTCCTGCATCTCCACCGAATTTTCTCTTACAGGACTCGACTCTGGCTGTCTCTGCAATGGCTCATCATCATCAGATTCTGACCATGCTCGCCTCCGTCTTGTAACTGAGGGATTTTCCGCCTTCATCAACAGAAACAAAAAGACCTCAGGCAAAGGATAAAAGAGGAAGAAGGGGGGAAACAAAAGAGAGAGAGAGAGATTATGAGAGAACATATATCTGATTACCCATTTCGACAAACACAACATTTCATCGAAATGATGAATTCACTAGATACCATACTTGGAAAATGAAAACTACCTGTCAAGATTCAAGAATAGGCCTTGTCCATATATTTGAGACCCAAAAATTCTTTTCATTTAAAGTACTAATTTATTACCTGCCAAGGGGCAGAACACCTAGACAAGATCTATGAAGATTTACTGGAAGGATATGGGCTATCTAGAAGGATGTACAAAATATCTAAAGAAATAACAAGGACCCTGACCCATACAAACAATAAGACGCTTAGAAACAAAACAAATGAAGTCTGCAAAGATACCCTATAGTCTTCCCAAAAGTACATAGACAGCAAATGTTCAGAAACAGAGCAGTCACATAATACCAGAGCGTCTCAGGTAGAAGCAATTTAACCTTGCTTCTGCAATCAACAATGAAAATTTTATATATTACACTAATTATAGCCATAAACATAAATTGCCTATAATAGCATTTGACGTAACATAGTAGCAAAAGTAATTCAGTGCTAGTTCCATAAATCACCATAAACAATTATATATATATATATATATATATATATATATATATATATATATATATATATATACAGAGAGAGAGAGAGAGATTACATTATCAGCCTCAGCATCAGAATCTTCAAGCCCAGCTGCTGTAAGAAGATCCTGCGGATTCTCTTCAACTTCATCACCATAATCATTCATTGCATTATCTGTCTGCCTGTAGTTCATATTGGCATCTTCATCTTCCATTTCTTCATGATCATCCATGTCACCTGCTTCCTCTGTCTCGTAACGTGACTTCTTCTCTCTCTTTCTCTTCTTTTCCCCCTTTCTCCTCCTCTTATCACCACGTCCACCATCCTCATCTTCAGCATGTGGCCTATCCTTGCGCTTAGAGGCAGAAGTGCTACTCTTCCATTGTTCCTGGAGTTAATCAGAGTCGTGTTTAAATCAACATTTGAAACAAACCAATAGCATTACCTGAAAGATCCAGATAAAGACATCATATCATGAAATAACATCCCTTGCAAAAAGTTGGCCTTTGGCCATGCGATCACTCAAACCTATGAATTAAATCCTTGTTAAATCTTTCACCTCAATTGCATATTCCAATATATCAACATTTTGTCATGCCTAACTAAATATGTTGAATGTTCTATATATAAATCAAATTTGACTAATTTTTCTTTGATATCGTTATACATAAGTAACAAAACTGTGCTCCCGTAGGGACTTGAACATTTGAATCATTCACATATCCCGTGGGGATCTCACAAGAGTTACTAAAGCTTACCTAGTGCGTGTTTTGAGTCTTTTGCATAAACTTGCATGATCAACAAAAATACATTTAACTTGAATTAAGATTATAGCTCAAGTAACAGCCCCTATTACCTTAGTTCAGGAACCATTTAGGTAACTTCAGCAAATTTGATGTGTACAAGTCACAAACTAGCTTCCATGAACATATAAGAAATATTTTATCATTTAGAAGATCCAAATAAGAAATCCCAATTCCATAGGATTTTAACCATATAGAAAATTAATGCCTAAGCCTCCAATATGCTTGGCAGTACCCAAACTCAGACAATGCCTAGTTGTGTAGGCAACTAAGCAGGAATCAACCTGGCAACTTGGGCAAGGATGTGCAACAATAGTGAAACAAGGAAATTTAGGCCGACTTACAAACAAACTACCACATCCTAGGTTTAGTAGAATTCGGAATAGGAGTAGGAATTAAGATTTGTAAATGAATGAGTTAAATTAAATTCTGAAATAATTTACAGATATCCCATATAATATTAGGAGTCCAAATTGAAAGAAGAAAGACTATAATGCAAACAATCTAACATGACAGACATACAACATGCTTCAAATACACTAGCTACTCACAAGGATGTATACTATGACGCAAATGACAGTTAAATGTTATTACCTTTATCCGCTCTAAATGCTCCTCCTGTTGCCTCATTTGCTTTAGCTCATCCTCATGTTTTCTTCTCTCCAACTGTTTCCCAACATAATCATGAATGAATGGGCAAATAAGTATAAAATATGTACATAACATAAAAGCATATTATGACAGCTGACCTGCAGTTTCCTTTGTTCTTCAGCTTTTCGACGGTTTTCCTCAGCCACCGTAACCTGGCGAGCGAGTTCTTGTCTCTGCTTATTTAACTGATCTTCACGCTCAGCTGCGTCACAATGAACTTTCGCAACCTCAAGCAAGTGCTTGCAATAGCCAACATGTGTTTCAATTTTCTTCTCATCAAATCCATGAATGTGAAGGTTTGAAGCTGCAGACAACTGACTAAATAGACGAACTGCGTTCTTAAGCTCATCAACTGTTGCACGCACCTATCATAATAATCATATCAGAAAATGATCCCACTGAGTGCATGCACAAGGGAGAGAAAGGGGAGAGAGAGAGAGAGAGGAGATGAACATGGCATTCAACATCCTGGAACTTGCTGTGATGAGTCTATAATAACAAAAGTATAATCTGTAATGTGGCAAATAGCAAACTGTACAGTATGTCAGTAACTAAAAAGCCCACAAGTCCTTATTTATTCAATAATGCACCTTAAATCTACAATAGAGCTTCAATATAATCAGAAGGTACAAAAGACAGGACACTGCTATTAAAACAAAAACAAAAAACAAAGCTGTAATTCATATGTTTACATTGGAGCAAATGCAAGCCTTAGGATCCTTAACAAAACCCTCCCCCTCCTTCGAGAAGAAAACAGAAATGGACAAAAATATTTATGTTTGGAAGACCATTAATACTAGATGGAATATGACGGGGAAATTAAAAAGGTAGGTTGCATTCTTCACCTCATCCACAGTCCTTTTTGTCTTCTGTAAAGTTGATGCTGAGAACTTCTGCAACGTCACGCCAGCATCAAATCTCAAGGTGTAATTTGAAGGTGCCAAGTGGATTGCTCTTAGTAAAATCTTCTTGCAGTCTTGCCACTGTTCAGCTTCGTAATGTGTACGTGCTAGATAGAGAAGAACATGACTGTCTGTGTTGTAATAGAACTTTCTTAGGCAATTTTGATACTGCAAAACAAATGAGTGCTATCAACGCACGCAAAATATGCAGCAACAAAAGTTCTAAAATTAACAATAAGCAAAGAAAGGAAGAGGATGTAATGTTGTAACCGACCATTTTAATAGCCAGTGCAAAATTTCCCTGAGCAAAATGAATATGTGCAAGATTTATCCACACATCTGGCATCTGGACGAAAATGCTTCCACTTGCAGCTTCTTGAACCTACAAAAAATTTAAAAACAATTAAGTTATGAAAAACAAATGTGTAATTTTTCCTACAATAAGGCCTAAGATATTCAAGATTGAGAATGTTATAAGGTTTAGCTGACCTGTGTAAAGATATCCTTTGAAACATCAAAGTGACCTTTTTCAGCCAACACTACACCAGCACCGTTGGCAGCATATAAATTAGCGGAATGTTGAAGCAGAACCTGGTAAAATGGAATTTAAGAAACCCATAGACATATTTGAAGATCTTTTACGATGACACATAGGATCAACAAAAATCCATTAAAAAGCATAAGAGACGAAGATTTTCAAGAAAATAATTGCTAAAGCATGGTAACCCAAGCACGAGCATCGATTATCTTTTCAAATGTTATATGCGTTTGAATCACAAATAATAGTCCAAAAGTATTCTTCAGTAAGCCAAAGAAATTTTATGTGCCAAAGTAAACTATTTAACAGCAGTGTTTCTGTAGATAGAAAAAGAAAATTTTATTGATAGAAGAGGAAAGATAAATGGGTGGACAATGAGTCTGCCCGAAGTGGAAGTGTGGAACACAAGGAAACAAGAAAAACTAAAGCACTTAAGGTGCAGCCTGTCAATCCCAATCTGATATGGAGAGGCCACAAAATGCTCCCATAACAGTTGACCATCAAGAGGGAAAAACAATCTTCTTCCTGTACAGATGAAAAGGAAGATACCCTGGTATAGTCCCAGTACGCAAAGAACTGCAAAGCCAACACATCCCTGGAGCATCTTCACATCCCTATTCTTTCTAAAACTTGATCAACAGCAAATCCTCCAGACTTAGGACAGAACTAAGCTCCCCCACCCAAAAAGTAAAAAGAAAAGAAAAGAAAAGATGGCAAAATTATAAGCCCGCAAGTTCTAAGCAACAGGACAGCGTAAATGAAATATCATACTTTTGAGTAAAGCTCCTTAGCTTTTTCCAGATGTGTTGCTTCCAACTTTGCATTTCTCTTCTCAGAACGAACTGCAGCAAAGTAGTTCCAATTTCCCTACTCAAAGTCAAAACAAGCGAATGAGAAGAAATTTATAGAGTTGGTAAATGGTAAATTATGACAACATAAACCTCCACCGACACTAAAAAACACAATAATTAATGTCAATTCCTTCGGGTTCCCATAAGCAACATCCTAAAAATCTGGGGATATTTCTTGTCATAATGATGTAGTAAAAAATGACAACAGAATTAAATGAGGCGCATTCTGATAATTTACTTTTAAGTCACAGAAGAACAACTTAAATTGTTAGAGAGTGGGCCAACATTGTATCAGGCTTCAACATACATTATGTTTTACCATTTACGCACCAGACAAAGAGTAGCATAAGAATCTTTTCCATCAGTTGCATCCTTGGCAGCTTTGAATGTATCTTTTGCCTTGACCCAATCATCATTTTTAAGCTCCAAGTCACCAAGCATTAGTAATGCATTTGGGCACTTCTCGTCAATATTTAGAGCATCACGAATCTAGCACCTTAAAAATCACATTATGAACAAGAAAGTCCAAAGAAGTATATAACAATATAGAGGACTAGATACACATGGAAGCTAGAGAGGCATTAACAACCAGTTGTATGCTAAGCTGAACATTGTTTCGAACTTTTGCAATGGCAGCAAGCCGTAGATAAGCGTCTATGTACTCTGGATACTATAAAACATATATGGTTAGACAAATTTCCATCAACAAAAGAATAACAACTAAGTTGAACAATAAGAACTAGTAAACAAGTATAATGATTCTGGGGAAATAATTGGTTTCATTGATGTTGTACTCCTGGTTTCAAAAATTATATTCTTATGCCCATGGACTGGTCAGGAAAACTGGAAAAGTAAAAAAAAATCTGGGAAACAATTCCATTGATGCACTGCTGCCTTTGTTTTGGAAATACTTATTAAGCTCATGGTCTGCAGATCTATCTTTTTCACTTAATCAGTTTGCCTCCGTCGCTACATTGTTGTCCTCTTTTACTCTGCAAAGCTTACACGCCAATTTAGTGAACTTTTACACTAACATATGTGGTTTTCCTTACCCATTTCCCCCTCATTATTGATAGGTGTTTGAAAAGATAGTATTAATTTCTTGCATAAACTAACGCATATATATTCGAAAATAAACAATAGTAAGGGGATAATATATCAGAGCCACACCAAAAACAGAATGTGGATACTTTTTGCAGGGAGGAATACACACACACACACACATACTCTTGGTAGTAAATAATTTCATAAAAAGGGAGTATACCCCAATACACATGCACTGTACAAAGCATAGGGGAAAAATAAGGCACGCCTATGCCCCCAACAATACACAAAGATCCCTCCCTATAAAGGAGCCAGGAGGGAACCTACATTAGCCCCCTAGAGAAAATTCTCCTAGGAAATCAACAAAATGTATAATTGTACTCGGAAAACCTTGCCAAAAGAAAAGAAGGCTCAGGAAGAGAACGTGAATGAGGTTAAAATACCAATGCCGATTATTCCATTCAATCCAAATCCCATGAGGAACCAAGTCACGCCACCTTATCCGCTCCTTGCACAACTTCACACGCCGCCAAGCTCTGTAACATATTGCTGACTGATCTTGGAATCATTCAAGAAATCCCACAGATCACGCAATGAGAACACAACCAATAAGGCTCCTTGAGGCCTCGCAGTGACGAAGAAGATGATCCAACATCTCCTAACAATTGCACATGATACACCAACTCGTGAAACAATGCTCTCTCTTCTGCAAATTATTCTGGGCCTTTCATTAGGAATCCATATCGCTTCATTATTATTAGTAAGATGGCCGTGAGGGTTGCTCCCAAAGATACTGTACTGAGGCGCTCCCACTCTCCAAATGCTTCTCCTGAGGACCAACCTAGTTCCAACTTCCAACCTAGAAGCAACCGCAGCTATGGCCCATCCTACAAATCGAGTTGCTATGCATATACTTGGCATTGTTCACATATAAGTACTTATCTAAAAAAATCTTTTCTTTTTCTTTTTCTTGTCCTTGTAATACAATCTTTGGCTCCCACCAAAGAAAAGGTCCAATGTCCACCCCTGCACAAAACCTTGTTAAGTTTCTTAGGCATTACCATGTTTGCTCAAATACTGAGTAATAATTGAACCCCAAAACATTATTATCTAATTTACTTTTTGCTCGTAGAACAGATAGATCTAAAGTAAAATAATTTACTTTAGGAAATTCTATTAAAAGTAAAACTACATGGAGTTTAGGACATTTTGGAAATACTCTGGAAAAGAACGTTGAAAATCGTCTTTCTCCATAATTTTATCTCTGTAAGGTATATATTTTCCATGAAGTGCATTCAAGACGAACAATGCGTCAGAGTTTAGCAATCTAAAGGTATCTTATCATGTTTATATCAAACAAAACCACGTCCTTAAAATTAGATTTGAAGCCAACCAGTCAATAACAGCTTTTTGACCAAGTAGGTATTTATAATGACCATAAAATACAAAACTAATTAAGAAAGCATAATAACTTTATACAATGAGCCATATTACCACAGTAATATTGTGCTAATATATACAATCAAAATTTCACTTACACTGTCAATCTAAAATAGCAAAACCAAAAACAAGATCAATGACATACCTTAAACACGATTAGACGGTATAATAAGCTAGCGATTTCAGTCTTATTTAATTGTTCGAGCAGTCTACCAAGGTTAAATAGTGTTGAGATCTTATTCCAGGGCAGTTCCACAGTAACACCATCTTCCTCAAGCCGATGAAATAACTGTGTGTCCTCGTACTTATCAACCGATGCACTCGCATCCAATGGTTTGTATACTGCTTCTTTAATAGGATCAGATTGTACTTCATTAGCAGGATCAGAATGTGAGTCACCAACAGAATGGTTTTTATTTTTAGTATCAATAAACTTGAGCCATATGCCATCACCTAAAGCATCTTTGAAAGCTTGTTCAGCAAGCTGAAAATAAAGACGAGATTGAAGATATCTTATAAGAAAATCTTTGTCGAATTGTAAAAATGTAACAGGTCATTCAATAGACTAATTCTTCTTGTATACAAGTAAAACAATAAAGAAGTTTCCAACCTCATATTCTTCCCTTTCAAAATGAAGAACTCCGATATTATTAAGCAGCTCTATCGGTATTTCTTCTCGCCCCTTTTTCAAAAGACCACGTGCCTGTAACAAACTACAACTTTATTTAAGTGAAATTGGAAAAAGAAGGGGGAAATACAAAAAAGAAAAAGAAAGCATGAGATGAAACTAAGCATAAAGTAAAATTGTAAAAATAAAAAATATCAATCAGAATATAGGGAAATAATGCGACTACGTGCAGTAAAAAAATAAAATTAGAGCATTAACAAATCAACAAAAAAATTACAAGGTAGAAAAAGATCATACAGTTTTAAAGGCATCTAAAGCAGCTCCAGCATCAGTTGAAATCAACAACTCTCCCAGATCTAGAAATGCCTGTATCAAGGTTCAATGAAAGGGGGGAAATGACAATTATTAGCAGATGTTGCTGATGAATGAGCACCATAATAATTGATAATCATGCAATTCTATCAATTATTAACAAAAGTTGCTGATGAATGAGCACCTGCACAATCATACAATTCTACTCCACATTATAAAATGATACGACTAAAGATAGCCGGGGATTTCAAAGGAAAGCTGAATGAAATTTTTTCAACATGACTGAGTACTAAAGGTAATTAATTAATTATAAACAAACACTTTCCAAAACCCGATAAGGTAAGTTACATAACTGTAAGGCATAAAATAAGGAGAATCCAAAGAATAAAAAATAAAACACAAAACATAAAAGTAAATATTAAAAGACATAGAAGCATAAACAAGTAAGGACTCCTGGGCAGTAATATGAGTTTCCGGACAGAATATGTGATGAAATCCCTGCGCCAGTGTATGTGCTTGACCCCAAAACCACCATTTATATGAAAGTTCATCATGAATATTTCAAACAATGAGCTACTTCACCTCGGGATCACGAGGGTCAAACTTAGCAGCTTTTTTCAGGTATTCCAAGGCCTTCTCAGTCTGTCCAAGCTGAACATATATGTGACTAAGAGCCTGTATCATGAAAACTTAAAATTCACTCACTATGGTAATTTATGGAGAAAAGTATTTATAAGAAGACGTCATTTAGTATGTGAAAATGGGAATTACGTTCAATATCAGAACAGAATAAACAACATATCTTTTTCAAAAACTCACTTTTAGTGTCTCGCAGTTTTCAGGGTAAACCTCCAAAACTTTTTCAAAGTTTGAAAGAGAACTTCTAAAATCTCCCAACTTTAATTGTACTTGACCCAAACCTGTTAAAAAAGAAGCAAAAGAATTTGGTGAATTGAGATAAGAAAGGATCATCAGAATGACATGAAGCCCACATTTAAGTAAACAAAATGCTGCAATATTATAAGACAAGTAAAATAGCACTCCATTTAAATTTATATAATGTTAAACAGTCTGATAGTGATGGATTTAATAATATATTAACCCATATCCAACCTCCTTATACCACATTCATGCAAAACCCAAAGCCCAACCCATGACCCTAAGTTTTGCAAAGTTTTCGTCAATCAGCCTTCCCCGTCTCTGCAACTCCTTTTAAGATCCCTTGCGCCTTCACAGATGGGCAACGCCATGTTACTGTTTCAGCTTATGCGTAAAAGTTGTATCTTAATTTCAGCTTTTGCATAAAAGATGTATCATTGAACACAAAAATCATGGACAAAATCCAACGGATTGTCCTTAGCAAAAGGAACCCCAGCACACTTGCCCAAGAAAATGGCATAGTGGGGTGTCTCTTCATATTAAAAGAAGAAGAAAAAACAATGATACAATGGTCCCTGATCTCCTTAAACGCCTCCCCCCACCCCAAAAACGAAGAAGTAAAAGAAACAGAAGCCACAATGCTCTAAGCACGCTGATTTTGGCTTGAAATTCCTCTCCTTACAAACAACCTTGGGAACGCGCAAATCCAAGAGATAGGAGTAACCCCTCGCTGTCACACAAGACAGCACAACAGCCCGTTCTTTTTCCAGTAAAATATCACAGCCTCCGATTGAATGGAAAGCTGAGTGAAAGTAGGACTCAATAAGATCTGAAACTATAATAGCATAACATGATTTTTATACCTCCAGCACATGGGTGCTAACGTTGAACTGTTATTAATGGTGAAACTAGCGCCACATATAGAATGAAATGATGTATGGTGTGAGACCTAATGATACATAGTTTGAGAACTTTACTAACCATAATAAGGTAAAACTAATTCTATGGGCTTATTGATTTCCTTTACGGATGCCATGTAGTACAGTCCAGCCTTATCATAGTCCCCCTACAAAAAAGGGGGGGAAACAATATCCTCGCATCAGCACACAGTAAAAGGAAAATTGACTTAATCATGATGTTGAATTTAACACTGTAAACAGCTAAAAAATATGAGTAGTAACAACAACAAAATAGGTACAAAGAACAAGAAAGTAGTATGTAATCAATGATTTCCATCCATAAAATCACTATAGTCATATGGAGAACTGACCCAACCTTTAAAACAGGGAAAATTAGAAAGAAATATAGGCGACAACCAGATGTGATCGTTATCTGTCAGCAACTACAATAAAAAGATAAATGTTGTATGAGTGGCTGAAGTTCATATACAAGGTTGGCCTAAGGCCTAACACATTAAGCTATTGGGTGAAATTGGGACCAATTAGGGCTATGGCACAGAATTCTGAGAAGACTCACGTAATTGATCAAGTAACATGCAAGCCTGAGAGTACTGATGCAGGAGCATCTGAGCTTGATCATGCTGAGCTTAATCATGCCAATCTATCAGCTAGCACATTAATGGCTCTACAGTACCTGGAGAAAGCGGATCGGGACAAAGTTAAAAGGCACCGATGCCCTCGGGCAAGTAAGATGGGATCGACCTATTAACCTTAATCTCGGCGGGTCAATAATACTCTTCGGGGGGACCTTGAGGTCGGGATCGATAATGCTATTCGGGGACGGCTTCAGTTCAGACTACTTCAGTCCTTTATTTTTGATAGTTTTTCCTTTTATTTTTATTATTTTTGAGCATATAATCTAGCTATTAATTATTAGGTGTCATATGGTAAGTGCACGTGAGTTGGTTACTAAAGAAAGGTAGTGACAGATATTGGGGACCAGCTACGTGGCAGGAGAGAGAAAGATTTGTCAGAATCTGTTAGCCACCTTTCTAGTTTTTTCCTTTTTTTTAAATTTTCCTTTTCTGATATTTTCTTTCTTTGTGCCCAAGTTTTTACCTAGCTATATATACCCGGCTTGTGGGTATAGAAAGTGGTTGAATTTTTGATATAAACTTTTATAAGAATTCGAGTTGAGAATTTCTCCTCTTGTTTCTTTTTGGTGAATCTCTTGTATCTTTACCTGTAGATTTATATTAACTTAGCCCACAGGATAATCACTATCCCGCCCCGGCGTCAGTTGGTATCAGAGCTCATCGTTCACCTGGAAGTTAATACTCACCGGTTTCAATGGCTGGTAGTCGTGGTCGTGGTAGACGTGGACAGGTTCCGACTGAGGAAGTTCCCCACCGTGATCGCAACGTTCAGGAAGTGATGATTGAGGATTTACAGAGACAAGTTGCAGAGTTAACCCAACGTCTAACGACGCGAGATCAAGGTCGTCGAGAGCGGGTTCTGACTGAGGAGGCTCGCACCTTAATCGCCACTATCAGGGTCGTCATGGGCAGTTTCCGGATGAGGAAGTCCAACACCCTATGTTTGAGGTAGCTGATACTGATGCTGATTCCAGTTTTGATAATCCTTATCATAACCGGAACCAGTTCTGGGAACGAAGAGGTCAAGACGATTATCGTCGGGATCTGGGTTTCAAGGTAGATCTACCGGAGTTCTCTGGTACGCTTCAAGCGGAAGGGTTCATTGATTGGATGAATGAAGTAGAGAGAATTTTCGAATATAAGGAGGTTCCAGATGCTATGAAGGTGAAACTGATTGCCATCAAGCTAAAGGGCAGAGCATCTGCTTGGTGGGAACAGTTGAAGAAGTCAAGAGCAAGACAGGGAAGATCCAAGATAACTGAGTGGGAAAAAATGAAGAAGAAGATGCAGTCTCACTTTCTCCCCTTCGGCTATACTCAATCCCTGTACAAGCGCTTGCACCTATTAAGGCAAGGAGTCAGGTCAGTAGACGAATACACTGAGGAGTTCTACCAGTTAATCGCTCGTAATGACCTATCTGAAACAGAGGAGCAGTTGGTGGCAAGGTATTTAGGAGGGTTGAAGATATCTCTGCAGGATGTGCTTAGCCTTCATTCAATATGGACTGTGTCTGAAGCCTACCAACGAGCACGTGAGGTCGAGCAACAGCAGAGCAGAAGGCCGATGCCCAGAGGCCTCCCCAGTAGTAGACCGACCCCGCCACCTCAACAAGCACGTCAGGCACCAACCCAACCACAGGGTAATGTCGGATCTACTATTAAGTGCTTCAGATGCGGAGAACCAGGACATCGGGCAACCGAGTGCAGAAAACCTGCTAACCAGAAAGGCAAAAATCTTCTAATCGGGGAAGAGGTAGAGGAAGTCGAGGAGTTCGGCGAGCCTGTATATGATGACTATGAAGGGGATGACGTGTTGTACGGTGATGGTCGAGAGACCTTAGTTATCAGGAAGAGCTTATTGACCCCTAAGGGTGATACCGATGATGATTGGTTGAGAACCAATATCTTCCACACTACTTGCACCGTAGCCGACAAGGTCTGTAAGATGATCATTGACAGTGGAAGCTGTGAAAATGTGGTGTCCGAAGAGGCTGTTCATAAATTAAGCCTGAAGACGGACCAACACCCAAAACCATACAAACTTTCATGGCTTAACAAAGGGAATGAGGTAACTGTAGATAAGAAGTGCCTGGTTTCATTTTCAATTGGCAAAAAGTACTTCGACAATGCTTGGTGTGATGTGGTTTCCATGGATGCATGTCATATACTGTTAGGACGACCTTGGCAATACGACCGAAGTGTCACTCATGATGGTCGGAAGAACACTTATTCCCTTAGCATCAAAGGAAAGAAGATTGTGTTAGCCCCGCGTCGGGAAGCAGGGAGTTCGGGTTGGTCAAGTAATCATCCCAATTTGTTATCCATGAAAAGGTTCTTACATGAGGTCGGACAAGGAGTAGTGTACGCCTTGATTCCTTGTGAAAACAGTTCATCAGATAGCCACACCGAAGTGCCAACCGACGTTCAGGAGTTGTTAACCGACTTTGCTGACCTTATGCCCGAAGAGCTTCCATCGGGACTACCACCGATGAGAGACATTCAGCATCAGATCGATCTTATCCCAGGATCAAGTCTGCCGAACAGACCAGCTTACAGACTCAGCCCTAAGGAGTCCGAAGAACTACAAAGGCAGGTGGTCGAGTTACTGGAAAGAGGATACATTCGTGAAAGTATGAGCCCGTGTGCAGTGCCAGCTTTGTTAGTACCGAAGAATGATGGTTCGTGGAGAATGTGTATAGACAGCCGAGCCATCAACAAGATTACTGTGAAGTATCGATTTCCAATCCCACGTTTAGATGACATGTTGGATCAGCTGTCAGGAGCCAAGGTCTTC
This sequence comes from Hedera helix, assembly GCA_947179155.2. Lineage (NCBI taxonomy): Eukaryota > Viridiplantae > Streptophyta > Magnoliopsida > Apiales > Araliaceae > Hedera > Hedera helix. The sequence continues at coordinate 44,460,520 of OX359274.1, forward strand.
TCCAAGATCGACCTCAAGAGTGGTTACCATCAGATTAGGATCAGACTAGGAGATGAGTGGAAGACAGCGTTTAAAACTCAACACGGGTTATATGAATGGATGGTTACCCCCTTTGGGTTATCCAATGCTCCGAGTACATTTATGAGGTTCATGCATCAAGTATTACGACCATTCATGGGTAAATTTGTGGTTGTATACTTTGATGATATTCTAATTTATAGTCCGAACCGAGAAGCCCACCATGAGCACCTCCGATCTGTCTTTGAAGTTTTGAGAAAGGAGTGTCTGTTCATCAACCAGAAGAAGAGTTCATACTTCACGACTTCTGTAATTTTTCTCGGTTTTGTTGTATCAACTAAGGGTGTGCATGCGGATCAATCGAAGGTCGATGTCATTCGGGAATGGCCAACTCCAAAGAATATACATGATGTCAGGAGCTTCCATGGTCTGGCTTCTTTTTACCGACGGTTCATCAGGGACTTCAGCACTTTAATTGCACCTATCACAGAGTGCCTTAAGGGTAGGGAATTTCAATGGTCGGAAGAAGCCGAAACCAGTTTTCAGCTAGTGAAGCAGAAGATGACCGAAGCACCGGTGTTAGCACTCCCTGATTTTGATAAAGTATTCGAAGTGAACTGTGATGCATCAGGGATCGGCATCGGTGGAGTATTGAGTCAGGCGGGTCGGCCAGTGGCATTCTTCAGTGAGAAGTTGTCAGGATCGAAGAAGAATTACTCTACATATGATCTGGAGTTCTACGCCCTAGTTCAGTCTTTGAAACATTGGCGTCATTACCTGATACAGCGGGAGTTTATTCTCTTTACCGACCATGAAGCTTTGAAGTATATTAATGGTCAGCATAAGCTGAGCCGAAGGCATGCCAAGTGGGTGGCATACTTGCAGGAATTCACCTTTACACTTCGGCATCAAGCAGGAAGTCTAAACCGTGTTGCCGATGCTCTCAGTCGACGCACAGTACTTCTTACTACCATGAGCAATACAATCACTGGGTTTGAAATCTTCCCTGATATGTATACAGAAGATCCTTCCTTCGGGAAGATAGTTCGGGAAGTGACGGAAGGTCAACGATGTGACTTCGTCCTGCACAATGGTTATCTGTTTAAGGGGCTTCAACTTTGTATACCAGATTGCTCGCTCAGACAGCAGATAATTGGTGAGCTTCACAATGAGGGTCACTTCGGGAGAGATAAGACACTAGCCCTAGTCTCGACTAACTACTATTGGCCGAAGCTGTCAGGGGATGTGGCTCGACATGTTGAAAGATGTTATGTCTGTCAGCGGTCAAAGGGGGCGCTCACTAACGCAGGTCTATATATTCCCTTACCCGTACCAGAAGCTCCATGGATAGATGTGAGTATGGATTTTGTGTTGGGATTACCTCGAACTCAGCGTTCAGTTGATTCTATCTTCGTGATAGTAGATCGATTCTCGAAGATGGCGCACTTTATTGCGTGTCGAAAGACCATGGATGCTGACCGAATTGCCAATCTTTACTTTCGGGAAATCGTCCGACTGCATGGAATTCCAAAGTCAATCACCTCTGATCGGGACACCAAATTTGTCAGTAACTTCTGGAGGAGTTTATGGGGAAAGTTCGGAACCAAGTTGAACTTCAGCAGTGCTTATCATCCTCAGACTGATGGTCAGACCGAGGTGGTGAATCGAAGTCTAGGCAATATGTTGCGATGTCTGGTTGGAACAAAGCCGAAGCAATGGGATCTTGCTTTAGCTCAAGCCGAGTTTGCTTACAACAGGTCTAAGAACAGAACTACAGGGATGAGTCCGTTTGAGATTGTCTATGGTCAAAATCCATCAGGAGTTCTGGATTTGTTCCCTATTCCCAGGATCGGACGAGTGCATCCGAAGGCAGATGAGATGGCCGAACACCTTCAGACTATTCATAATCAAGTTCGTCTATCTATCATCGAACATAATGCCACCTACAAGGATCAAATCGACCAACGCCGACGTCAAGTACTTTTCGAAGTTGGTGATTTTGTTTGGGCTGTTTTGACCCGAGAACGGTTTCCTGTTGGAGAGTACAATAAGCTTAGAGATCGAAAGATCGGCCCGTGTGAGATCCTACAGAAGATCAATGATAATGCCTACCGTCTGCGCATACCGAGCCATTTACGGACCTCGGATGTCTTCAATGTCAAACATTTAAGCCCCTGCTTTGACGAAGCCGAAGACACTAATGACAACTCGAGGACGAGTTCTTTTCAACCCGAGGTGACTGATGCAGGAGCATCTGAGCTTGATCATGCTGAGCTTAATCATGCCAATCTATCAGCTAGCACATTAATGGCTCTACAGTACCTGGAGAAAGCGGATCGGGACAAAGTTAAAAGGCACCGATGCCCTCGGGCAAGTAAGATGGGATCGACCTATTAACCTTAATCTCGGCGGGTCAATAATACTCTTCGGGGGGACCTTGAGGTCGGGATCGATAATGCTATTCGGGGACGGCTTCAGTTCAGACTACTTCAGTCCTTTATTTTTGATAGTTTTTCCTTTTATTTTTATTATTTTTGAGCATATAATCTAGCTATTAATTATTAGGTGTCATATGGTAAGTGCACGTGAGTTGGTTACTAAAGAAAGGTAGTGACAGATATTGGGGACCAGCTACGTGGCAGGAGAGAGAAAGATTTGTCAGAATCTGTTAGCCACCTTTCTAGTTTTTTCCTTTTTTTTAAATTTTCCTTTTCTGATATTTTCTTTCTTTGTGCCCAAGTTTTTACCTAGCTATATATACCCGGCTTGTGGGTATAGAAAGTGGTTGAATTTTTGATATAAACTTTTATAAGAATTCGAGTTGAGAATTTCTCCTCTTGTTTCTTTTTGGTGAATCTCTTGTATCTTTACCTGTAGATTTATATTAACTTAGCCCACAGGATAATCACTATCCCGCCCCGGCGTCAGTGTTCAGTGTATATGTTCACACTCAAGGGGGGGAACAGTTCAGTGATGTTGACACTCATATGTGAAGGGGGAGATTTGCTAAGGTAACATGTGATTAGCTCAAGTCCCACATAGATAAGAGTGTGTGAAGTGAAGATTTATCATACAAGTTTGGGCCAAAGATCTATCAGCTTAAGTTTTTGTGTCAAGTTGGGACCAAATGGTGTATTAGGGCCTCCGTTATCAAACATGATTCACTATAAAAGCGTAAAGTGTTTGGAATGCTGGGAGGAAACAAGTTAGATATTACACACCTTGCTGTGGTATGATCATGCCAGATTATAGTAAGAGTGTGACTTTGTTGCCCCGTGATTAGTTACAGCAAGAGCAGTTTCAGTCAGTTGCTCAACTAGGAAATGCTGACCAGTGAAGAAGAAATGATTCGCTAGATAATTAAGCGATGTTGCACAATATGGATATAATTCGAAAGCTCTTTGCATTTTTTACATGCCTCTTCTAATACCAGCAGCTGTGTAGATAAAGTTGGTGCCAAAGTTAGAAATCAATGTTTTAATGACATCTATTATAAAATAAGTTAAATAACAAGATGGATATGAGTGCACGAATTTTATGTTGATATATGTAATTGTAAGATTAAATGTGGGTGATGTGTATTTTGGCCTATTTATAGTTATTTAACAAGACTCACCTTCATTAATTTGCAAGTCCAAAATTCCAAGTGCCATGAGAGCCTCAACGTTTTCAGGATCCAACTACAGTAGACAATAAAACATTAGCATCTGTTCACACAGCAGTTTATGCAGAAGACACGGAATAATAATGCACAACTAAATGATAATTTTTGGCTTGCCTGCAAAACACGCTGAAATGCTTGCTTAGCCTTTTCATGTTGACCCAATTTGTAGCGACACATGCCTATGCCAAGTCTTACAGCCCCGGGGCACTGGGGATATACTTGCAAGGCCCTCTTTCCAGAACACACAACTTAAAAATCAATAGAGAACTTAAAAATGATCCATAACTAAGTTATATCAAGAGAATTCTCTCTCTTCCCCATTCTCCTGTGCCCAACACAAAAGCCTCCCACCCCCATCAACTTTAATTTAGCTATTGAACAAAAAACTGACAATTGTTACATTGCATTTGAAACATAGTAGAATGGGATACTGACAAACCTTGTACAACTCCAATGAATCAGAATATCTTCCACGGCTATACTGAACACATGCCTGCAAAAATCCAAATCTAGTCATTAGGATAAAAACAACATATGGTTTACAATTATAAACTGCTCTCTGAAGAGAAGAAAAACTAGAACATTTACAAATTACAGCCAACGGCCCAGCGCTGAAGGCTTATAAGCATTACTTTCTTCGCTCAGCGATTATGATAGACTGAGATTTGCATGTTCTAGTCTCACCCTTTCATTCTAAAAACTTTCTTTACCTCAAAAGGGAAGAGAGGAGGGGAGAGAAAAAGAGAGAGAGAATTTGTAATGTTTGTGCTAGTTTAGCAACATTTTTTATTTTTTTGGTATACTAACTTTCTGTGCATTAAGATGATTTCACATGCATACAACACCTAATGACAATCATAAATGCCTTTATCTTCTTTTTTCACAGGCTACTCAATGTGCTATCAAATGACATTAGCAATTTGGCAAATTAAAAAGTTAACAAAATAAGATAAATTTCATATGCATAATCTAGAACAACTAATAAAAATCAAAAAGTGACATGCTAGTGTTAACAAAGGAATCAGGCAGTGTAAAGTACCTGACCAAGAACAGCAGGAACGTTTTCACGATCTCCATCCAATACAATCTTGAAAGCGGAAGATGCCTGTTCTAAATCACCCTTAGCCAGTAAAAGCTGACCTGCAAGTGAACATAATTGAAAGTAGGGTGGTAAGTAAAGTGCGTATCGAAACAACACATGTAAGTTTGGTGGATAGTTCATTCAAATGTACAGTTAAACTAACAGCAGCAGTCACATGCTGTTTTAGAATCTACCATCCTTCCGAACAATCCCAATAAAAAATGTCACTAACCACGCCCACCCAACAATAAGTTTCAACAATAAACCAAAACTGAAGATCAAGCATGCTTAATACTTAGAACGAGTAAAGGATACACATTAAAACTGTTGATAACAATATTAGTGTTATTTCTTTGATGGGGCAAGGGGGATGAAAAAAGAGAAGCAGTATATGAGTTTATGGTATTTACAGCGTGGATCTTGTAATCAGAAGAGCAATTTAACACTTTAATTATCCCAGTCCTCCAATCTCCTTCACATAATTTTTCATGGGAAGCAGACAGGAACTAACACGTTTACTTAACAAAGTAGAAGTGTTCCACTAATAATAAAGATTGCAAGTGCAGACAGTAATAGAGAGTAAGTAAACTCTAAGTTTTAGGTTTTCTATACAAGTATTGTAGTGTCCACTAGTTCAAATAGAATTGAGAATTGAGAATTGAGAATTGAGAATTGAGAATTGAGGCTTTATGCAATTGTGGCCTTTGGCCACAGTTCTTCCTCTTCCCTTCTTTCTTCCACCTTTATCCCATTCCCATGCCATTCTAAACCTTGTCCTGCATCATAACTGATTTACAAAAGTGTCGATTATGATTAATGGTGACAGGTGAGACTTTGATGATGCTCTCTAGGTGTGTATTTAAGTCTCCTTTCCATTAAGTCTAGCTTTAAATTTTCACAACCTTGCTCCAGTTAATCTGCCACTTAAACTAAATCAAACCATAGTACGTCCTAGATCCTCTATTATATTTTTCAAATATATATGAAAAAACTTAATTCTGACCAACACGTGTATTTTACGCTTCAAAAAGTTAGATACCACTATAGATCAACAAATTACTTTCATGATCCGTTCAGGTATAGAATCCATGATCAAAGTTTTCAAAGTCTACTTTCAAACTTTAACTACCACCATAGTTGTCAGAATCTTACGATATGCGATACGTATCTTACAATACGACACGGAGACAATTCGATACATATTGCAAGGTGAATCTAAAATGATACCGCATCTTACGATTCAATTACAATTCAATTATGATTCGATACAATTCTTACGATGCACGATACTTTTTAAAAGCAAACAACTTAAAAAAAATTTCATGTAGATTCAAAAAACTAAAAACAAAACTTTTAAGCCTTTTAATATTTCAATTGAAGAGATTTTCTAGCACAAGCATATTCTATATCGCTTCATTCATGAACATTTAATCACTTTTTAGAGTATATTATATCTAATTGAAAATGTCGCTCTATTTTTTTCACGTCACTTTCTATAAGTAGATATATAAATCTCCACTTATTAATTTAAATTATTCTCTTTGTTTTATAGATTAAAGGTGAATCTAAATTTTCGTTTTATCTTGTTACTCTATAAAGATTACTGAAATAATATCTAATAAATCAATTTATAGTATTTTGACTACTTTTTAACTTTAAAATTTATTTTTAGTCTATAATAATATTTACTTGATTACTTTTATATATATTCAAACTTGTGTTTTATATGTTTAAATATAAATTTACTACATTTTTTATTTTGTTTCCGTATCTCCCGATACGATTTACGATACACGATACGGGAGTTTTTGATACACGATTTGACAACTATGCCCACCACTGCACAGCTGGACTTAGGTACATATTCCCCTTCTTATGAATGCATAAGAATGAGGATAGGCATGCATAGAGAAATGTCAAAATTAATTTCTAATAACGTAACTACTAAAGCATTGGAGTGAAGTCACCTTTGCCAACCCAAGTAGAAGGCTCGTGCATATCTATTCTTGACGCTTTGTTGTAGTATTGTGTCGCTTTAATGAAATAATCATCCTTTTCTCTTTTTGTCTCGATTTTTCCAAGGTGGCTATAATAGGCTCCTAGAGCATTTAGGATCGCAATCCTCTCATATCTCACATCAGAATAGTATTAGTCAATCTCTGCAACTCATAAATGCTATTATCAGATCACACATCTTCAAAAGGAAAAACAACAATTACATCATCTCATTATCAGAGATACTATAACAGAAAGCTATGCAATATAGTTCCCCGGAAAAGGAAAAAAAGAATTATTGGCAAATAAGAAGTACCAGGACTAGACCCTTCCTCCAAAATTTGACGAAATTGTTCAACCTTTCCTTGTTTGAAGTACTCCCTCTGATTGAATATCAATTGAAACTATAAATCATAAGGGGGGAAAATGAAAATGACAAGGTGTTTGTAATTCAATCAGCTTTAATCTTCAAAACAACTCTCACATGTTCCAACCCAGGTAACCATACAGCAATTCCACATAGGTCAACAAATACAGAGAGACAAAGAAGATTAATAGTTCCAAAAATCATAACTAATGCAAAAAATAATAATAATAATAATAAGACAACACTCTACAAAGCATTCACGAGTCTATTTATACTTAATTCACTGATCACAATTAGCTTCCAAATATCAAACTATCACAATTTAAGCATAAATACTAAAAAAAATTCAATGGTCTAGGCAAATTCAATTAGCATGGAAGACAAATTCAAACAATTCCAACAGCCTCAACAAATTTATTACATATAAACTTAAAAAGAATACAAATTTATAACTAAAAGTAAATATAAAACACTATATACAATAAATTAAGTGAGAGAGATAAATAGAACGAACCGCAATGATAAGCCAGAGATTGAGGGGAGCTTGTTCAGCCTTGAGGATGTCAAGAATGTCAGTAGCGTCTCTGGGAAGTTGATCGAGAGCAACTCTGACCTCCTCCTCGGAGTTTTGTACCGGAATGTACACACACGCCATTCGATTTCCGGGGACCAATGCCTTCGATTTGCTGATCGAACTAACAACCGAATTAAAACCCTAGGAATTTGGATTTATATATTGAGAATAAGCATTAGGAAATAGAGAGTATTTTATTGAAACTCAGTAATTCAAAAGGCGGCCAAGCCGCGAGTGGATATCGGTTCTGTTGGATACTCAGAATATGTATATAGAGTGAGACTGAGAGAGCAGGTCCTCGGAGGGATAGTTCATGTAGGCTCTGTGTTCGGGTTTTCTTGTATTAGCAGAAAGATCCTTTGAATTTTAGTAAACATTTGCTGATCGTGTAAATATTTGACAATTTTCAGTTTCCTCCTTGCTTTTGTTTTTTTTATTTTCTTCTTAAATTTTGTGAAAAGAAATTTACATCAAAATGTTGATAGACAATTGTACCATATTGTTGACTCATACAACTTTAGCTTAACAAGACTATAATATTTCATAATATTTTATGTTGACGAGTTGAATGACTAGATTTAACATGCGATATAACAACTATTATAATATTTTTGATAATTTGTGCAGCGGACAATGTGAAAGTAAGTTTGAATTAACAAATATTCAAGTTAATACTGGAGATTTAGAGGTTTCAATAATAGATTACGATAGATTAACCTTTTTTCTTTTAGATTAATCATTTTCTTTTAGACTAACTTTGATATTTATAATGATTTGGGTGAGTACTTCTCACGTGTTTGGTATATGCCCCTGGTGATAAAGTGTCGGCGTCTCAAGAGTTTGAACCACCTCTCACAAGTGCTTTATTTTACTCGAGGATGAGGTAACTTGAACCACTAACTGTTTGTTGGTAAATGGCAGGTCGTGTTTTTAGTATTGCACTTTTAGGGACGATTAGATAAATGTAAGTTAGGGTTGACTTCGGTCTCAACTTAACTCGTTCGTATAGGTCGTCGATCTTTTTGGGTCGAGCCCTTTTTGAAAAATGATATGAAGTGGATTTTAAAGTATATTTGTTGATGTCGGAATTTTTTTCTTTTCAAAAAAAAAAAACTTGTGGGGTTAAGGGTGATTTTGGAAAAAAAAAATCAACTTATATTGACGGGTTTTAAAATTTTGATTTAAAGATGGGCCCAATAAGACAGAGTCGCCAATTGGTATACATTTAAATGGATGTACCAACTCATCCGAATTTTGAGTTTTGATCAATAAGATGGCCTACATGTGACTCCGTAAAATTGGCATGCAATCGACATTCTAAAAATTCAGGAGCTTACTTAAGTGAGGAGAAGGTGTTAGACATCCCCGATTTTTACGAAACATGATTATTGTCTTCCTAATATTTTTTTCGATAGTTTTAATAAGTTACTTTTAAAGAAGTAAAAGTGTGTGCTTTATGTCTCGTCCCTAGGTGGGTCGTGTCAAAATGAGAAGATTTATGGTTTCATCTTCTAGAGCCAATTTGATTAGTCAAAATTAAGGAAGCCTAGAGTATCATTTCCTAAAGTCAACATGTAAACAAAATCTAAGGTATTTTCTACCAAACCTTCTAGGCCATAGTACAAAAGAAGTTTAGGGTATCATCTCCTAGAGTCGTGATAAAAAGAAATCTAGGATTTAGTCTCCTAAAGTCATATAAGTTATCATAAGTGCATTATCTTGAAAGCAATTTGAGCCCTTATTCCTACGGGCAAGAGATTTTAATTTAAAAGTCTTTTCAAAATTTTAATTTTTGTGAATATCTTTTAAAAAGTTATTTTAAGTGATTTATTGAAAAGATGTCTTTTAGGGTTTTGAAAATCATCAATTAGGAATTATTTTCTCAAAATGATCATATATGTAAAGATTTTTAAGAAATTAATATTTTTGGAAAATGAGTTTTATGAAAATGTTCTTTATAGTTTGAAAAATATTTTATTATATAACAATATAATGATGAAAGATTAGGATTTTAATCATTTTTGAAAAATATTTTATTATATAATTTTTGAAACTCCTTTGTCAAATAGGAAACAATGCTCAAAGTATTTTCAATTTTAGCCTAAAATTTATTCTAATAACCTAATTTGATTTATTTTTTAAAAGATCCTTTATTTTTTTGTTTTAAAATCACTTTTCATGTGACAAAAGTAAAATCAAACATCAAAATAGAATTGGAGTTACCCATGGGCATGTAAGTCATCTAAGTAAACCCAAACACCTCCAAGATAATAAAAATCCAGAATAAATGGGCCTTAACCCCAATTTTTGGATATGAAAATCATCTAAATTATTTTAAGACCCAATTACAATTACAAGTATCAAATCTCAAAATTACAACCATTAGTTTAAGTCCATCATGAAAATATCTTTCAATTCCCATTAAATATAAAGTTTAAGAGTCTTGAATTCATTTTTAGGCTCGCGCAATTCCTATTCCAAACCCAACAAAATATCAAGATCTATTGAAAAGAATTTAAAGTTTAGGGAAAAAAACTCATAAACTCTAAAGATATAGATCAACAAAATACCAATAAAATCACAAATATTGAATTAATTATATCATGGGAATCTAATTACATCAACAATCTCTAATAAAGAAATTTAGAATCTATAGAATAAAACTCATAAATCATAAACTCCAAAGATATACCAAAGTAATACTAATTAACTTATCATCTCAATAATCTAACTACAAATCAAACAAAATATCAATAGAATTTCTTAGGCTAGTTAAGAGTGATTTCTATTTATGAGAAACCCTCTCAAATAAGCCATAATCCAAATAGGGTCAAAACAACACCAGTAATAAAGTAAAATGTTTAAAAAGTCTCAAAATGAAAGAATAATCAACAACTAATCAAGTTCAATTAATAACAATACAAAATAAAGAGAAAAGGATAACGAATGAGATGAAATGGACCTTGAAAGTAAGATTTATTCAAATTTAATAGCCTTTTTATTTTTTTATTTTAAACTTTTAAGAGAACCTTTGAACATATATTTGAATGATTTTGAACAAAAATCATGAATTTAGAATTTTTGATTTATTTTTAGGGGATTTTCTCTCCATTTTCGTATTTTCTCTTTCTATTTTTTCATTTTTTTCCCTCTCTTTTTTCTCTTCCTCTGCAAAAAAAAAATGAGAAAAACTGTCTAATATTGCTACAGTACCCAAATGCCACTATAGCAGTGCCCAAATGAAGCCTTCATCTTATGTACTCAAATGACCATATTTTATAATCCAAGAAGAATTAGGAGACATGTCACCCCAACCCGAAAAACTCTTTTCGAGATATTCGCAATTGTACCAAATTTGAGTATATTTAGATATGTTATGAGGGAGAAAAATGGCAAAACCCATCTCATAATAAACACAAATGATGTCTTGGATCCTCCTTTTTGCATTTTGGTACCCCCAAGGTATATGTGTGTTATCTAAGTAATTTTCCTTAACTTTGTGAATTATCTCTTAATATCACATATTTGTGGTGAATTTACGTTGTTGTCCTCCTGTTATAAAAATCAAGAACACGTGCAAGATTTGGGTGTCTATTATAACCTAACATTTCATTTTTCTTCTACAAGTTTTAACGATGATTAACTTTAGAACAAGTTTAGTTAATATTTTTATCCCATATTATTAATGTGGAATATACCCTTTTCTATTATAACATCATAATTAAGTTTATGATTTATTATTTTAATCACATTTTTTGGGTGAATATGCAATCGGTTAAGTTTTAATGATGCGTCAAGGTAGAGGGAGAAAGATCTTTTTCTTCACTAACCGTAGGAATTCTGGGTTGAGGAGTGAAGAAGGGATGCAAAGTCTTACTCATGTTTGTAAGTTTTATTTTGGGGGAAGAGAGTGGAAGGGGAGGGAAAGTTCTTTTTTCCAAAAAAAATTGGAAAGGAAAGTTTTCCCTTCCCATTCTTTCCCTCCGAAATAAAACTCACAAACATAAAAAGTCTTATTAAAGGGAGCCTTTCCAGAATAGTTTGGATGTAAGGAGTATTTAGTTTTGTCTTGCCGTATTAATTTGTACAGATATCGGACTAGTCCTTCAGCTTTATCTTCCAAACGAAGCACTTTAGTGCTAGCTATCAAAGGTTTAATATAACCTAAGAAAATATTATTGAACAATGAATAAAATCTTAATACGTTATGATTAGGTTCAAAATTGAACTCTGGATTTGACTTGAATTGATATTTACCTTGTATGTCACACCTTATAATTTGTAATTAAAATATAATATTTTACTTATTCAGTTTAATCTATTTTATCTATATTATTAAAGAAAATGGGAGAAAATAATCGCTCTATTGAGACAGTGTCATAAGTCTTTTTTCTCCTTTACCCCTATAAATTTAATTTTATTACAATGTCCTCTGTTAACGCTTGAAACTGTTTGAACGCTCAACCATCGTCTAAGACTTTGGACTTGCACAATAAAATAACCAAAAATACTTGACGGCTTGGGCCGTCGGGGGATATTTCTGGTGTGAGAGTAGGTACATGTTTTAAGATATGTTAACAATGGGGGTGCTTAGTATTCAATAGCTAGAATGACATTATTCGCACCTTTTGTGACGCCCCCAAATCTGGGCCCACACAGCCCAAACTTGAGTCGTCAAAATACTACAACAAAATTATTACAACAAAGCACAACGTACAACAATACAGTGTATAATAATACACAACTAAGTCTTCACTATTATTGCCACACTATTTTACAAAACGTGAAGACTATGATAACTATTCCTCGGACCCTCACTCCATTCCCCGGCTAGACCCTGTTATGTTTTCATCTCCTGTTGAAAAACAATGGAACAAAAGAAAGGGTGAGCTCAAATAGCCCAGTAAAGAATATCATGACTAAGATAATGACGAATAAATTATCATTAGTCTTCAACAGTTGAGTTCTTGATAGAATACAATAGACTACAAGGTTTATATCAAAAACTGCAGTTAAATTCTTAAACAACGTTCAGATCAATAATAGCAGCGGAATGAGTAATCTATTAGAAGAATAATGCAGACTATAATGTCCACTCGGTTCTCTTTTTAGGAAAAACATCATCAACTTTTATCATCTGAAATATCATTAGTCAAGATAATACAAATTCACAGTTCCTGATCATAATCATGCACATCAACAGTTCATCTTTGTACTACGGGCCAAAGATATTCAATATAGCACCAACGGTCATGATTATACCAGATTCAGCCTTTGGTCATAATCATACCAAACAACAGTTCATCTTTGCACTACGGGCCAAAGAGAACATTCACCACGTGCCATAAAAGACACCGAACAGATGTATCGCCTTTAACCTATTATATCGCCTTTAACCTATCATCTGTTCAACAAATATATCACATCTGTGCCCCCGGCCACAGATATTCACAACAGCTTGATTTTTGGATGATTAGAATGATATAAATGATGAACAAAAGAAATAGGATAACAATAAGTATCGGAAGTTTACTTTGTACAGATTCAAATAATGTCCAAATTGTCAACATGATGTGTAGTGAAATTCAAGATCCACAGTTCAGAATAACGGTTACAATTCAATAGAAAGGTTCACGTAAATAGGAAGGTTCAGTTGAAATAATGAAGTTCAACTATTATGGAACATATAATATTTTCAGGAATTATAGAAGCAATAGTTCCATAATAATTTCGATTTAGGAGTATGAAAGAAAATAATATCCCTTACCGTAGCAGGTTTGATTAACAAAAGGTGAAGGAAATTAATACAAAGGGTTATTCACCAACAGGCGGCAATCCGCTCCGTAAGGTTATTCCCACAATTTAATAGAATTTGAGTACAAAGAGTTATTCACCAAACAGGCGGCAATCCGCTCCGTAAGGTTATTCTCAGAGATTAATAATGAATGAATACGAAAGGTTATTCACCAACAGGCGGCAATCCGCTCCGTAAGGTTATTCTCAGAGATTAATAATGAATGAATACGAAAGGTTATTCACCAACAGGCGGCAATCCGCTCCGTAAGGTTATTCCCACAATTTAATACATGGAAATAAAAGGCACGTCTTATGAGTAAGGAAGAAACAATATTATTATCGAGAATCAAATAATGATAATCCCTTACCATAGTACGTTTGAATAATGGAAGATGAAAAAGATGGTATCCCTTACCTCAACACGTGACTGGATATTGATTTAAATGAGGTTGATTAACTTGAACAGTACACGTATACTTATAGATCTTCACAAATACTCAAGATGACTTAAGCACACTTAGAGAGAACTTTCACAAGAAGTATTTAGAGAGAGAAAGAAAGAACAAGTAAGGAAGTTTATGAAAAATCCTTAAGTTAAGGCTTCTATTTATAGCCAAAAATCTTATCATTCATTTAATCTAAACCATTCATTTAAAGATCATCTTTTAATCTACACCATCCATTTCAAATATTATATTATCTTTAATCTACACCATTCATTTCATATCACCTAATAATCACCTAACTTTATATTATAAACAAATAACTTTATCAATTCAATTATTATGACTAATTGTTATAAATACAGTATAGTTAGCTCTTAGATATCAAGTCAATAAATTAATGAAATACAACTGTTTAAATAACATCATAATAGAGATAACAATAATGTAAAATAAAGCATACGTTACTGTGTAATGACAATTATTGATTCAATAATGTGAATTACTGTGCATATGTTACTGTGACAATTATTAGGTTCAATAATTTTAAAAACAGTGCAACAACAATTATTGACTCAATGATATAAAATACAGTGTAATGACAATTATTAAATCAATAATGCAAAATACTGTGTAACAACAATTATTGAATTGATAATATAAAATATTATGCAGTGACAATTATCGATGAAATGATGCGTAACAGTTATGGTGTCAATTATCAGACCAAAAATATGAGACACTATGCAATACCGTGTGTTACTGTAGAGTACCGTGTGCTACAGAAAATACCAATAACTACCGTATGCTACTATTCTTTTATCACCGGTATTTTAACAGTTCCGTTGACTATTTTTATTTAAAAAGGTTATTTCTGTCGTTTTCTATATCCGACAAATATTCCGTTGTGGGGTCCACCAATAATTTGTTATTTCGGCGCCGTCGGACCAAACGAATATTCCCCGACCAAACGAATATTCCCCGACAAAGCGAATATTGTCCGACAAAATAAAATTTGCACATAACATCCTTATCTTTTAACTTTATCGATTTAACCACTTACTGTTTAAAAAAAATATCTATATGAAGAAAAATTAAATTTTGTATTTCATAAAATTCGGGGTCTTACAACCTCCCCTCCTTATGAAATTTCGTCCCCGAAATTGACGTACCTGACATATCGAAGAGGTAAGGATACTTAGATTTCATCTCAGATTCTAGCTCCCAGGTCATTTCCTCAGTATCTTGGTTTCTCCATAAAACCTTAACTTGAGGTATAACCTTTGAGCGTAGGATCTGCTCCTTCTTATCCAGGATCTTAACAGGTACCTCCTCGTATGTTAAATCCTCTGCTATAACGTCTGGTTCTAACTCAATGACGTGGTTTGGGTCCTTCACATATTTACGTAACATAGATATGTGAAAAACGTTATGGATGCGAGACATACTTGGTGGTAGGGCTAGTCTGTAGGCTACGGTTCCTATTCGATCGAGGATTTCAAATGGGCCAATAAATCGAGGGTTGAGCTTTCCTCTCTTTCCGAATCTCGTAACCCCTTTCCATGGAGAAACACGTAAGAATACATGATCTCCGACGTTGAAACTTTCGTCTCTCCGATGAAGATCAGCATAACTCTTTTGTCGTTCTTGTGCGGTCTGTATTCGTTGTCGGATCATTTGGATCTTTTCGGTCGTCAAGCGTACCAACTCGGGTCCCAACAATTTTGCTTCTCCTACCTCATTCCAACATATTGGAGAGCGACACTTCCTTCCATACAAAGCCTCGAATGGAGCCATGCCTATGCTTGCTTGGTAACTGTTGTTGTAAGAAAATTCCACCAATGGCAAGTACTTATCCCAACTTCCTTTGAAGTCTAATACACAAAGTCTCAAAAGATCTTCGAGGGTCTGGATCGTCCTTTCCGATTGTCCGTCCGTTTGAGGATGGTATGCAGAACTAAAACGTAGTTCAGTGCCCATAGCTTTTTGTAGACTGATCCAAAAGCGTGAAGTGAATCTAGGATCTCGATCAGAAACTATGGAAACTGGCATGCCATGCAATCTCACGATCTCATTTATGTACATACCGGCAAGACGTTCAAGTGAAAAGTTTTCTCGTATAGGCAAGAAATGAGCAGATTTGGTCAATCTATCTACGATCACCCAAATTGCATCTAAGCCTTGAGAAACTTTTGGAAAACCCGTCACGAAGTCCATATTGATGTGTTCCCACTTCCATTCGGGAACTTCAAGTGATTGTAATGGACCTTTAGGAACTTGATGTTCTGCCTTGACACGTTGACAAGTTAGGCACCTTGAGATAAACTCCGCAATCTCTCTTTTCATATTGTTCCACCAAAATGTATGTCGAAGATCTCGATACATCTTGGTACCTCCTGGGTGGATTGCAAACGGCGTGTTGTGTGCCTCCATCATGATTTTATGCTTTAATTCAGGATCGTTAGGAACACAGAGTCGAGAGTTGACTCGAAGTATTCCTTTCTCGTCGATTCTTGCTTCGGGAATGACACCTTCTTGTACTTTCTTTATCATGTTTATCATTTCCGGATCGGTAGCTTGAGCAACTTTAATTTTATCGATTAAAGTTGGTTCTACTCGCACGTGAGCAATCTTCGAGTGGGTCCCTGGTGTCTTTAGCTCTATCTCCATCTTTTGCAAGTCGTACAAAATACACTTTTGTGTTGTCAGCAGTGCACTTGTACTTGCATAAGATTTTCTGCTCAAAGCGTCAGCTACAACGTTCGCCTTTCCCGGGTGATACTGGATTGTGTGGTCATAATCCTTTAACAGCTCAAGCCAACGTCGTTGTCGCATGTTGAGTTCCTTCTGGGTGAAGAAATACTTGAGACTTTTATGATCCGTATAGATATCCACTTTTTCTCCGTACAAGTAGTGTCTCCAGATCTTCAACGCGAAAACGACTGCTGCCAACTCTAGATGATGAGTAGGATAATTTTTCTCATAATCTTTGAGTTGTCGAGAGGCGTAGGCTATAACCTTTCCATGTTGCATAAGGACACAGCCTAGACCTTTACCAGAAGCATCGCTGTAGATAACAAATTCTCCTGATCCTGATGGTATGGTCAGAACAGGAGCTGAAACCAGTCTCTTCTTGAGTTCTTGAAAACTTTTCTCGCATTCCTCGCTCCATATGAATTTTGTGCTTTTCCGAGTAAGCTGCGTTAATGGAGTGGCGATTCGAGAAAATCCTTCTACGAATCTCCGATAATAACCAGCTAGACCCAGAAAACTTCGGACTTCGGTTACTGTTTTGGGTTGTTCCCAATTTAGTACCGTTTCAATCTTCGCAAGATCGACTGATATTCCTTGACTAGAAATCACATGCCCAAGAAATGAATTAATCTACCGCAAGTTGATTGTAATATAATGTCGTATCATGTTTGATATGAAAACATACTAGGAATGTATAAAGATTGCGATTCTGGAATAGAAAGAAATGTTATATAATTGTAAATAAATGATTATTTAGCAATTATAATATTCACGAAAGATAAGAAAAAATGTTGTACTCGTGTTGAACCGGATCCGAGGTTCGAGGAACCCGGATTCAGGGTCGTCACAAAAGAAAAAGTTAAATAAATTTTAATTTAATTATGACAATTAATTATTAATTAATCCAGTATAACTTTTCAACTAATTTATAGTTATTATGTTTAAAAAATCACATATATTATTTATAAAATTAATCATGCGTTTTGATAAAATTTTAAGCTTTAATAAATTTAATTTAGTTAGGAAATTAATTTAATAATAAAATTCACGACTAATATTAATATAATTAAATCACGTGATTTGTTAAGATATTTTTTTGGTATCTTAATACCTTAATAAAATTGTAATAATAAAATTATCTTACATACAATTGTTATAAAAAAATTTGAAATAAAAATAGAAGAATAAAAAAAATTAAAAGTTTATTTTCCTATTAGAGATATTGTAATATCCCAGATATTTTCAAGATTTTAAATAATATCTTAATTGATTTTATTAAAGGTTATGGTTTAAAACCTAGAGTTTGAAAAGTGAGATTTGTAGAATTTGGGTGAACATTTTTTTTTTAACATAATGTATTTGTTAGAAATTAAATGTGAGAATATTGTAATGATGCATATAGAGAATTTATTAAAGAAATAAATTCAATTGAGAAGGGAAGACAGTTATAAGGATATATATACATAGTTATATATTCCTAGAGTTGTGCTTGTTAGCCAAATACGAAGATGAGTAAATTTAATACTCAATTAAACTAATAAATTAATTAGTTTAAATATGAAGTCATGAAATATAATTAATTATATTAATTATATTAGTTATGAGTTAAAGTTGTGAAAAATTTAGAATAATTGTCTAGAATGACAATATTAAGAAGTTAATTAATTAAGTAATTAACTTAATTATTAAGTTGTGGTATAGAGCCCAATATTGATTTAATTGACTAGTACAATGAAATGGTGTAGCAAGCCCAATGGTAATGTAGAGAAGTCCAATGATGGGATTTAATTTTCAAGCCCAATGATCTAATTAAATTGTGTCAAACCTTAGCTCAATGAATTAATTATGGTAGCCCAACTTAGAGTTTAATTGTTTTAATTGTTGGGAGCCCTAAAGGAATTAATCTAGTAGATTAATATTTAAGGAAATTAAAGTGTGAATTGGATTATATAATTTGTCCGAGGAAGTTATTGAATTAAGTTTAATTAAGGAAGTCCGATTAATAGATTTATTAAATTAATGGACTAACCTAAGATTATTTGGGAGAAACCCTAATCAAATATTCAATTAGTATTGAATATGGCAAATCCAATTGGATTACATAAATTAAATTTAATTTGATTATTAAATTATTTATTAATTATTTAAACAAGCCAATTAATTAAATTAAGTGACGGACTTGTGGAAAATTATATATGATTGGGTATTTTATTAATCTAGCCCAATGTTTTAATTAATTGGGAGCCTAGTAAATTAATTTAGTAGCCCAACATTTCAATGGATCAAAGGAGTATCCATGGCCCAAATGATTAAATTCCAAAGCCCAAATATTGACCCATTGATAAATTAGCTTCTAGAAGGTTATTTTCTCCAATTAGGTAATAAAAATAAATGAAATTTGGTCAATTTATGGGGCATGACTGGTGGATTTGATGGTGGAGTGCTTGGACTCCAAAATTTTATTAATTTGAATTGTTGACATAGTGTATGGAACACTCAAGGCTTTGTGCTAGCAATTTGGAAAATGGTTGACATCCATTATATAGATATATGTGTTATATGTATAAATCTATACTACTATAAATAGCATATCAAGTCTTCATTTGTGAGGGTTCCAAAAATATTGCTAGAGAGCTTTTATTATGTGTTAGTAAATTCTAGAGAGTTAACTCGGTGAGTTAAAGAAAAAGGGTAGTGAGTTAGTGAGTTCTTTAGTGAGTTACTACCGAGTCAAGTGAGCCAAGTCTAATTCTTCAAGAGGAGTGTGCTTGGATGTCATCTAACTCCATCATCTATCTTTGGAAGGAGAGAAAAGTAGCTCACAAGTCTAGAAGGTATAACACTAACCCTAAACCCTAGTTTTGAAGTTCATTATATTTTATATTGAATATTTATGGTAGAAAAGTTATTCTCAAGCTCTAAATGTTTAGATCCATGCTAGATTGGTAGATCTAGGGTCACATGGGTTTTACATGAATATCTATGGGTGTTGGTGTTGAAAAGTTTAGCAAAATGTATGAAAACGATTTTTACCGACGAAACCTTAAACGAACGTGTGATTCGGAGCTTTATATTTTGAAACCTAAAAGTTAGGTATGAGATTTTCTTCTTTGATATGGTAAATATATAAGTTAAGAACAAAACCTAGTTGGTATAATGTTCATGTGAGTTGTTATGGTTAAGATATGATTTTTAAAACCAAGGATTGTGAAATTAGTTTTCACTTTTCCCTTGTGAGCGATTTGAAGCATAGATCCATTTGGAATTTGGAATTGTGATATAAAGAGAAGTTGTAGAGGGGGAAATTCTAATGAGAATGGACTCAAGAATCACCCCAAAATGTTTTAAAATGAAGAAGTTATGCAAGATTTAATCAAAGGAGCAAAAGTTGAAAAATCAGAAAATGGCAATTCTGCAGTTTCTGCAAGAGGAGGGCCGGGGCCCTTGTTTCCTTTGTAAAAGGAGGGCCGGGGCCCTTGGTCACTGTTCACGGCCAGTGAGTTTTCCGTTCCGGGTCGGGTCGGGCCATTCGGGTCGGGTCAGTTTGGGTCTTTTAAGTCCAAAATTGATAAAATTGCTTAAAAATTAATATAATTAATTTGGGACCCAACTTTAATAATTATTTATTATTTATAATAAATAATAAATAAAGTAAATAAAAGCTATTATTATAATTAATTATTATTTAATTGATAGTAAATAATAATTAAAGTAAATAAATACAATAACTAATTATTTATTATTATATAATAAATAAAGAAGGATATGAAGTTAATAAAATAATTATTTATTATTTAATTAATATTGAATAATAAATAGTTAATTAATATTAAATAATAAATAGCTAATTAATTATTATTTAAAGGATATTAAATGGTAATTAAAGAAAGATGAAGTTAATAAGGTAATTATTTATTATTTTAATAAATAAAAATAATTAGTTAATTATTATTTAAAGGATATTAAATAATAATTAAATGGAGATAAAGTAAATAAAATGATCATTTGTTATTTAATGAATATTAAATAATAAATGAGGTTAATTAATTAAGAGATTATTATTTAAATAATCATTAAAGGATTTGAGGATTGTTAAAATATTATTAAATGGTTAATAATATTAATAAGTGATTAAAATATTATTAAATGGTTAATAATATTAATAAGTGATTAAAATATTATTAAATGATTAATAATATTAATAAGTTGTTAAAATATTATTAAATGGTTAATAATATTAGTAAGTGATTAAAATATTATTAAATGGTTAATAATATTAATAAGTGATTAAAATATTATTAAATGGTTAATAATATTAATAAGTGATTAAAATATTATTAAATGATTAATAATATTAATAAGTGAGTAAAATATTATTAAATGGTTAATAATATTAATAAGTGATTAAAATATTATTAAATGATTAATAATATTAATAAGTGGTTATAATATTATTAAATTGTTAATAATATTAATAAGTGATTAAAATATTATTAAAGAGTTAATAATATTTGATTGTAGTTATATATTATCAAAGGTAAATAATATTTTGAGATATTTGGTACATTATTAAATGTCCAAATCATTAAGTTGCGTAAAGAAGAAAGTTTAATTGAATTAAACCAAGGTAAGAGTCCATTAGTGATTAAATATTAGACAACTTATAAAATATAGGTTGTATGAAGAACGCAAGGTATTGGTGAAAGATGGTTAAGCGTACCCGATATGTCCAACTAGGTTTGGGCTAGGGGTTTTGTCTGGAACTTAAGGGTTCGTTTGTCGGACATCTTAAGAGTTAATAATTTAAAGTTAGAGTCTTATATAAAGGCTAAGTAATAGTCATTATATCTAATGATTATTTCAATTTCCTATATATAATTGTAGGTTGAACGAGAGACGCAAATAAGCGTAACTGGTAGAAGCAAACCAGGCAAGTTTTTCAGATATTGTTGCTATGTGTATAACTGTTGTGTGTGCACTTGAAGCCTGTGAGAATTTGAATTAAATATGTTTCTGTGAAATCATATGATGTGCGTTGATTCTATATGTTAGAAAGCCTGAATTAATTGAATAAGTTGAACTGTATGCCATGTATTCATTCCAATGCATGATCAGTATGTTGCATGAATAAATGCAAAGCATGAGAAGCATGATGCATTCATATAATGTAATGCATGAAGTATGAGAAGAATGTATAAACATAAACTATGTGTTATGTGCTATCTGTTAGACTTGTTGAGCCGTCGTGCTCACTCTTGCCTAAACCAACATTTTCAGATAAGGCTAGTTACCTGAAGTTCTCGATAAAGAACAAGGAACAGGAAAACATATTACTTCCATTGAAGATCTAAATATCTATTATAGATATCAGTCCGAATTGGACAGGTAAATGATTGTGTAGCATAAGATTTAGTTGGTACGTTATATGAGTGTTAAATACTCAAGTTGATTGTAATAGAATGTCGTATCAGGTATGATATTAAGACATACTAGGAATGTATAAAGATTTCGATTCTGGAATGGAAAGAGATGTTGTAAAATTGTAAATAAATGGTTATTTACCAATTATAATATTGTTGTAATTCTTAAACAATAAGGAAAAGGTTGTACCTGTGATGAACCGGATCCGAGGTTCGGGGGACCCGGATTCGGGGTCGTCACAAGTTGGTATCAGAGCTGATAGGTTATAAACCTTAGGTAAGAGTACCTTAGGCTATAACCGTAGTAGAAGATAAGTAAAATGATAAATAAGTAAACTACGGAAGAGTTTAAGTAATAAAAATGAATTTGGAAAATTCATATATAGAAGATTATCCAAAGATGGATTTGAGAAGAATGAAAAAGGTCATGTTGTACCTAATTTGAAGAAATGATAGAAAATATCTTATGATAAGATTTTGAGAAGCATAAAGAAAATGCTAATAAGGTCATGAAATGATCTAGAGAGATGAACTCGTAATGAGGCAGATGTGCTAAAATATGAATGGATAAAATTCGTATTCAGTTAAGAAAAAGTAGTGGTTTGTGGGTTTTTAATTGAGGACTCATATTAGTGGTTGAGTTGTACGATTCCTTGTATGGGCAGGGAATTTGTGCTTTGGTTTTAGAACCGCTTAGCTTCCTATATTAATATAGTGGTTGAGTTGAACGAACCCTTGTATGGGCGGGGGCTATGATATGTCAGCGAACCAATTTGGGAGATGCTGCTGCGAAACTTGGCACGATCAGTGTGTATCGTAGAATAAACGTATGCACTGATGGCAGGTGTTCCTTACAGTGTTGAAGAGTTGGGAAACTGATGTATTTGTTCTTGGTTTAACGACCGCTTAACTTTCTATATTGATTAATGGCCGAGTTGACCAATTTCTTGTATGGGCGGGAGATTGTGTTTGGTTTGACGACCACTTAGCTTCCTATAGTGATAATCGATTGAAACCTGGTGTCGCGCTATTTGTTATATGAATGTTGGAAAGGTGATTCTTTTCTCATGTATAATGAATAGGTAGAGGATGTTAAGTTAAGTTCGTGTTCTGAGAACCGACACGCATGGAAAGTTTGTGACTCATAGTTATGTGGTGGAACCCCTCAGCGAATGGGCGACTTTGGCCTGACTAGGACAAGTTCCTCAAACCATATGATTGTGGTAAGTTCCTGAACCCAAATACGTGGTGAGTTTGATGAACAGTGAGTATGGATAGAGTTAAGTAGTCAGGTTAAGGCTATACTAGATATAGTTATTAAGCTGGAAAAGAATGTGGAGGAAAAATTTGAGGTGTTTTGAGGTTTTAGGATATTCCAAATCTTCTAGCTATGCTAGATTTTGAAATTCTTAAAATCGTGCCAAATTCGCACTTTTGTGCTTTTGAAAATGTCAAAATGTGTTTTCATAATCATTAATGCATTTAGTGCAGAGATGATAAACGATGGAGTCATCAATGCAGAGTAACCTAGTGTTGGATGTATTTTTAAGCCCACTATGGTACGATGTAATATGACAAAGTCAAAATGATTTTCAGTATTTTGAAACGCTTAGAAAAGAGTCTATGCTAATTGTTTCGGCTAGACAAATTGATTTAAAGATATCAAAATGTATTTATAAAATCATCACACGCCATTAGAGCCATGGTGCAGAGATGAAAAAGACGGAATCCTCAACGTACGGTTGCAACGGTGCGGTATCATGAAGTCCTATAAATGAATTTTAGTTACTTTAACTAATCTGAAATGATTTTTGAGTCGTAATATACGAACAGTTCAATGATGTGAGTCTATGTCATTTATTTTGACTGGACACTTTTTGGTCAGAAATGACTCAAGTTTTATTTTCCAATCCAACTTATGCTGGAGCGGAATTTTGTAGTAAGTCTGAGGTGAACAACCCCATAATGGGGGATATGTCAGAGCCATGAATAAAGAACCCGCGAGGGGGCGCCCAACAGTGGTGGCATGCTGATATGGGTTGGTAAATCCAAAGAGTTCGACCCCGAGAGAAGTCGTTGTGCACAGCGCTAGAGTACGATAGGCTGATCACCTAGCGTACGAAACCATTGTGGTATGTTTTCAGTCTTTGTGATTGATAAACATTCTCGCAGTATGTTCACAGTCTTTATGACTCCTCAGAATAGTATGAAAGTTTTAATGAATATTTTGATTTTCAATTTATTCTTTTGTAAGATATTGATTTTCAATTTATTCTTCTGCAAGATATTCCATTGTTCTGGAATTGTGAAAAGTATGAACTTCCTAGAAAAGGGTAGTCATATAATTTGATGAGTAAAGAGATATTCTCAGAGATGAAAAAAAAAAAACTGGTAGAAATGAGTATGATAAAATTTCGGGGACGAAATTCTTATAAGAAGGGGTGAATGTAATATCCCAGATATTTTCAAGATTTTAAATAATATCTTAATTGATTTTATTAAAGGTTATGGTTTAAAACCTAGAGTTTGAAAAGTGAGATTTGTAGAATTTGGGTGAACATTTTTTTTTTAACATAATGTATTTGTTAGAAATTAAATGTGAGAATATTGTAATGATGCATATAGAGAATTTATTAAAGAAATAAATTCAATTGAGAAGGGAAGACAGTTATAAGGATATATATACATAGTTATATATTCCTAGAGTTGTGCTTGTTAGCCAAATACGAAGATGAGTAAATTTAATACTCAATTAAACTAATAAATTAATTAGTTTAAATATGAAGTCATGAAATATAATTAATTATATTAATTATATTAGTTATGAGTTAAAGTTGTGAAAAATTTAGAATAATTGTCTAGAATGACAATATTAAGAAGTTAATTAATTAAGTAATTAACTTAATTATTAAGTTGTGGTATAGAGCCCAATATTGATTTAATTGACTAGTACAATGAAATGGTGTAGCAAGCCCAATGGTAATGTAGAGAAGTCCAATGATGGGATTTAATTTTCAAGCCCAATGATCTAATTAAATTGTGTCAAACCTTAGCTCAATGAATTAATTATGGTAGCCCAACTTAGAGTTTAATTGTTTTAATTGTTGGGAGCCCTAAAGGAATTAATCTAGTAGATTAATATTTAAGGAAATTAAAGTGTGAATTGGATTATATAATTTGTCCGAGGAAGTTATTGAATTAAGTTTAATTAAGGAAGTCCGGTTAATAGATTTATTAAATTAATGGACTAACCTAAGATTATTTGGGAGAAACCCTAATCAAATATTCAATTAGTATTGAATATGGCAAATCCAATTGGATTACATAAATTAAATTTAATTTGATTATTAAATTGTTTATTAATTATTTAAACAAGCCAATTAATTAAATTAAGTGACGGACTTGTGGAAAATTATATATGATTGGGTATTTTATTAATCTAGCCCAATGTTTTAATTAATTGGGAGCCTAGTAAATTAATTTAGTAGCCCAACATTTCAATGGATCAAAGGAGTATCCATGGCCCAAATGATTAAATTCCAAAGCCCAAATATTGACCCATTGATAAATTAGCTTCTAGAAGGTTATTTTCTCCAATTAGGTAATAAAAATAAATGAAATTTGGTCAATTTATGGGGCATGACTGGTGGATTTGATGGTGGAGTGCTTGGACTCCAAAATTTTATTAATTTGAATTGTTGACATAGTGTATGGAACACTCAAGGCTTTGTGCTAGCAATTTGGAAAATGGTTGACATCCATTATATAGATATATGTGTTATATGTATAAATCTATACTACTATAAATAGCATATCAAGTCTTCATTTGTGAGGGTTCCAAAAATATTGCTAGAGAGCTTTTATTATGTGTTAGTAAATTCTAGAGAGTTAACTCGGTGAGTTAAAGAAAAAGGGTAGTGAGTTAGTGAGTTCTTTAGTGAGTTACTACCGAGTCAAGTGAGCCAAGTCTAATTCTTCAAGAGGAGTGTGCTTGGATGTCATCTAACTCCATCATCTATCTTTGGAAGGAGAGAAAAGTAGCTCACAAGTCTAGAAGGTATAACACTAACCCTAAACCCTAGTTTTGAAGTTCATTATATTTTATATTGAATATTTATGGTAGAAAAGTTATTCTCAAGCTCTAAATGTTTAGATCCATGCTAGATTGGTAGATCTAGGGTCACATGGGTTTTACATGAATATCTATGGGTGTTGGTGTTGAAAAGTTTAGCAAAATGTATGAAAACGATTTTTACCGACGAAACCTTAAACGAACGTGTGATTCGGAGCTTTATATTTTGAAACCTAAAAGTTAGGTATGAGATTTTCTTCTTTGATATGGTAAATATATAAGTTAAGAACAAAACCTAGTTGGTATAATGTTCATGTGAGTTGTTATGGTTAAGATATGATTTTTAAAACCAAGGATTGTGAAATTAGTTTTCACTTTTCCCTTGTGAGCGATTTGAAGCATAGATCCATTTGGAATTTGGAATTGTGATATAAAGAGAAGTTGTAGAGGGGGAAATTCTAATGAGAATGGACTCAAGAATCACCCCAAAATGTTTTAAAATGAAGAAGTTATGCAAGATTTAATCAAAGGAGCAAAAGTTGAAAAATCAGAAAATGGCAATTCTGCAGTTTCTGCAAGAGGAGGGCCGGGGCCCTTGTTTCCTTTGTAAAAGGAGGGCCGGGGCCCTTGGTCACTGTTCACGGCCAGTGAGTTTTCCGTTCCGGGTCGGGTCGGGCCATTCGGGTCGGGTCAGTTTGGGTCTTTTAAGTCCAAAATTGATAAAATTGCTTAAAAATTAATATAATTAATTTGGGACCCAACTTTAATAATTATTTATTATTTATAATAAATAATAAATAAAGTAAATAAAAGCTATTATTATAATTAATTATTATTTAATTGATAGTAAATAATAATTAAAGTAAATAAATACAATAACTAATTATTTATTATTATATAATAAATAAAGAAGGATATGAAGTTAATAAAATAATTATTTATTATTTAATTAATATTGAATAATAAATAGTTAATTAATATTAAATAATAAATAGCTAATTAATTATTATTTAAAGGATATTAAATGGTAATTAAAGAAAGATGAAGTTAATAAGGTAATTATTTATTATTTTAATAAATAAAAATAATTAGTTAATTATTATTTAAAGGATATTAAATAATAATTAAATGGAGATAAAGTAAATAAAATGATCATTTGTTATTTAATGAATATTAAATAATAAATGAGGTTAATTAATTAAGAGATTATTATTTAAATAATCATTAAAGGATTTGAGGATTGTTAAAATATTATTAAATGGTTAATAATATTAATAAGTGATTAAAATATTATTAAATGGTTAATAATATTAATAAGTGATTAAAATATTATTAAATGATTAATAATATTAATAAGTTGTTAAAATATTATTAAATGGTTAATAATATTAGTAAGTGATTAAAATATTATTAAATGGTTAATAATATTAATAAGTGATTAAAATATTATTAAATGGTTAATAATATTAATAAGTGATTAAAATATTATTAAATGATTAATAATATTAATAAGTGAGTAAAATATTATTAAATGGTTAATAATATTAATAAGTGATTAAAATATTATTAAATGATTAATAATATTAATAAGTGGTTATAATATTATTAAATTGTTAATAATATTAATAAGTGATTAAAATATTATTAAAGAGTTAATAATATTTGATTGTAGTTATATATTATCAAAGGTAAATAATATTTTGAGATATTTGGTACATTATTAAATGTCCAAATCATTAAGTTGCGTAAAGAAGAAAGTTTAATTGAATTAAACCAAGGTAAGAGTCCATTAGTGATTAAATATTAGACAACTTATAAAATATAGGTTGTATGAAGAACGCAAGGTATTGGTGAAAGATGGTTAAGCGTACCCGATATGTCCAACTAGGTTTGGGCTAGGGGTTTTGTCTGGAACTTAAGGGTTCGTTTGTCGGACATCTTAAGAGTTAATAATTTAAAGTTAGAGTCTTATATAAAGGCTAAGTAATAGTCATTATATCTAATGATTATTTCAATTTCCTATATATAATTGTAGGTTGAACGAGAGACGCAAATAAGCGTAACTGGTAGAAGCAAACCAGGCAAGTTTTTCAGATATTGTTGCTATGTGTATAACTGTTGTGTGTGCACTTGAAGCCTGTGAGAATTTGAATTAAATATGTTTCTGTGAAATCATATGATGTGCGTTGATTCTATATGTTAGAAAGCCTGAATTAATTGAATAAGTTGAACTGTATGCCATGTATTCATTCCAATGCATGATCAGTATGTTGCATGAATAAATGCAAAGCATGAGAAGCATGATGCATTCATATAATGTAATGCATGAAGTATGAGAAGAATGTATAAACATAAACTATGTGTTATGTGCTATCTGTTAGACTTGTTGAGCCGTCGTGCTCACTCTTGCCTAAACCAACATTTTCAGATAAGGCTAGTTACCTGAAGTTCTCGATAAAGAACAAGGAACAGGAAAACATATTACTTCCATTGAAGATCTAAATATCTATTATAGATATCAGTCCGAATTGGACAGGTAAATGATTGTGTAGCATAAGATTTAGTTGGTACGTTATATGAGTGTTAAATACTCAAGTTGATTGTAATAGAATGTCGTATCAGGTATGATATTAAGACATACTAGGAATGTATAAAGATTTCGATTCTGGAATGGAAAGAGATGTTGTAAAATTGTAAATAAATGGTTATTTACCAATTATAATATTGTTGTAATTCTTAAACAATAAGGAAAATGTTGTACTCGTGTTGAACCGGATCCGAGGTTCAAGGAACCCGGATTTGGGGTCGTCACAGATATAAAAACAAAAGACAATTTTCTTTTTGTTAATAGGTTGAGGTTCCTTTTGAATAGTTTTCAAATTTAGATAGTATTTAATTGTTACAAATTTAGATAGTACTTATATTAATTTGGATACGAAAGAAAAAGCTTAAATCAAAATTTTGTGAAATCATGTTTATATTATTAATTATATGAACTCACCAACCTTATGCGAAGCACGAACAACAAGAATAATGGTTTATTATGATAATTAATTAAATATAGGATAAATATCTAATTAAAATTTTGAGAAGATAATGGTAGAAATTAAATTATTAAATATTTATCTAATTAATAAATCATTAAATTTTATATTATAGGTTCCTTCGATCAGTTATTAAGCTAAACATTTTGAATAGAATGTAGATTTTTAGTTATGATTATAAGAAAGTAATTACTTTAATTTTGTTTAGATTTTATGAATTTGTCAAAATTTTAATCCAAATAGAATTATGAAACTTAAGGCTTAATAAATTTAATTTAGTTATGACAATCAGTTAGTAATGAATTCACTATAATTTTTAGCTAATTTATAACTATCACTAAAATTTAGATTTATTATTAATACAATTAATCATTTGATTTGATAAAATTTTAATAAATTTAATTTATTTATTATATTAATTTAATAATAAAATTCACGACCAATACTAATATAATCAAATCACGTGATTTATTAAAATATTTTTTGATATATTTATAAAATTTTAATAAAAAATTATCCTACATAAAATTTGTAAAGATATATTACCTTACATAAAATTGTAATCGAAAAATCTTATAATAAAATTGGTAGATATGAAAATAAATTTCTTTTAAAAGATTCTTTTTCCTATTGGATATATAAAAACAAAAGATAATTTTCTTTTTCTAATAGTTTTTTTAATTCTTTACAAATTTGGAAAGTATTTAATTGTTTCAAATTTATATAGTAGTTATACTAATTTGAATAGAAAATAAAAAATTGTACCAAACATCGGTGAAATCAAATTTGTGCTTTTAATTATATATTATAGACTAGCTTGGTGTCTCATGCCAAGCACAGGATTTGCAATTGTATTTGCAAGGTGCGTAACAGTTGCAGTTGTTATTCATAAAGGACAACGTCTGAAAATGATATTCAAATAATCTGTAAATGTTCTCTTAACAATTTAAGTTTGCTAATCTATAGCATAACAAAACATAAACTCTTCATATCTACTTACACCAGTGAATGAATTAATCTACCGCAAGGTTTTACTACAAAAGCACCTACACTTCAATCTTGATGACTCGTTAGTCAATCTTCATCTTTGCCTCTATCGGAGTAATCGGCTTCTTCAAGCTACTCTGTAATGTTTTGTTTTAAGCAAGGGTGAGCACGACGGCTCAACAAGTCTAACAGTTTCACATAACACGTAAAAACAGTTCAATCATGCTTCATGCATCTTATGCTTTGCAGTACATACATTTCTTATGCATATCATGCCTCACATTTAATCTATGCTTCATGTTTAGCCTCTATCATGACATATAGTTCAATGCAGAACAATTGTCTTAAATCAAACTACCGCATATCAACAGTTCAAATCAACTTATTTCACAAAGGCACATTAAAACCTCTTTGCACATAACCACGTATGAGCACATCACAGTTTAATAACAACTTATAAATCATGCACATAATGCAACATGTTCTGAAAAACTTGTCTGGTTTGCTTCTACCAGTTACGCTTATTTGCGTCTCTCGTTCAACCTACAATTTGTATATAGAATTGACATAATCATTAGTTACAATGACTATTAATTAGTCTTTAATTTAAGACATTAACTTCAAAATATTAATTAACTCTTTAGTTGTCCGATAAATGAACATTTACGTTCCGAACAAAAATCCTAGCCCAAACCTAGTTGGATATGTCGGGTACACTTAACCAACTTAAGCATTCACTATACGTTCATCGTACAACCCACTTTCGATAAGTTGTCTAAATTAGTCACAAATGGACTAATTATATTGGTTTAATTCAATTAAACTTTCTTCTTTTACATAACTTAATGATTTGGACTTTTAATAATGTACCAAATACCTAAAAATATTATCAACCTTTGATAATATACACTACGTTCAAATATTATTAACCATTTAATAATATTTTAATCACTTCTTAATATTATTAATCATTTAATAATATTTTAATCACTTATATTATTAACCATTTAATAATATTTTACTCACTTATTAATATTATAAATCATTTAATAATATTTTAATTACTTATTAATATTATTAACCATTTAATAATATTTTACTCACATATTAATATCCATTTAATAATATTTTAATTATTTATTAATATTATTAATTATTTAATAATATTTTAATCACATATTAATATTATTAACCATTTAATACTATTTTAATCACTTATTAATATTATTCATCATTTAATAATATTTTAATCACTTACTAATATTATTAATCATTTAATAATATTTTAATCGCTTATTAATATTATTAACCATTTAATAATATTTTAATCGCTTCTTAATATTATTAACCATTTAATAATATCTTAATCACTTATTAATATTATTAACCAAATAATAATATTTTACTCACATATTAATATTATTAATCATTTAATAATATTTTAATCACTTATTAATATTATTAACCACTTAATAATATTT
Source organism: Hedera helix (assembly GCA_947179155.2). NCBI lineage: Eukaryota > Viridiplantae > Streptophyta > Magnoliopsida > Apiales > Araliaceae > Hedera > Hedera helix. Next base: position 44,492,216 of record OX359274.1, read on the forward strand.
TACTCACATTCTAATATTATTATTTATTTAATAATATTTTTTTGACTTTATAATATTATTATTCATTTAATAATATTTTAATAATTTTCTAATATTATTATTTATTTAATAATATTTTATTAACTTTAATATCCTTTAATTATTATTTAATATTAATTAAATAATAATAATTTACTTATTTAACTTTACTTATTATTTAATATCGATTAAATAATAAATAACTAAATCATTTACTTTAACATCTTTTAATTATTATTATTAATTAAATAATAATTAATTAATTACTTAACTTTACTTATTATTTATTATCCATTAAATAGTAAATACCTAACTTATTCACTTTAACATCCTTTAATTATTATTTAATATTTATCAAATAATAATTAATTAATTACTTAACTTTACTTATTATTTAATATTAATTAAATAATAATGAATTAATTTATTAGCTTATTTACACACTACTAAATAGCTAATTGATGATGAATCACCCAATTTTTTTCACATATTATTTTATATCACTCGAATATTATGTCAAGAGTTCAAATATCATTTTTCTGTAATTAATAATAATTTTCTTATAATTATTATTAATTTTGTAAGCTTTAATCCATCATTAATTCTAATAAATACCAAATAACAGAAAATTTTAAATTTTTATAATTTTCTTTATAAAATTATAAGCATTTTCTCTTTTGGAAACAACCCAAGAACCGGCCTAAAAATGCCCGAATCGACCCTACCTAGAAATCATAAAAAATCGGAAAAAATCAAACCGGCCGGTTTTTTTTAAAAAATAGGCAGATTACTTTCTGAGTTTTCCAGACTTGGGGTCTCCGACGGGAACTTGAATAAAATGAAATCCACAAGTCCGATTGAGGTCTATTAGGTATCGATGAATTCGTAACTTCCCGAACTACATGATTCTGTTATCAAACATCAAATTTGGATTTGTTTTGGTCACTGAAAATAGCTCCAAACCAGACTGTTATGCACAGCCCTAAAATCAATGGGGTGTTTTGGTAGAAAATCAATATCTTGCTCATTTTAAATCGGATTTTAGCCATTTAACTTGGAGAATCTTCATATTTCATGGATCTATCACCCAAAATTGACGGATCATAAATCCGACTTACGGATCGTGAACAGTAATTCCGTGAAGGGGCTATTACGTATTAGATTAACTTGTTTTCGTCGGTAAAAATTTATTCAATTAGTTTGATGAAATTTTTCATCACAAACACATATAAAAATCCGTGTTAAACCCATGTAAACCTAGATCTACCAATCTAGCATGGATCTAAACATCTAGAGCTTGAGAATAACTTTTCTACCATAAATATTCAATATAAAACATACTGAACTTCAAAACTAGGGTTTAGGGTTAGTGTTATACCTTCTAGACTTGTGAGCTACTTTTCTCTCCTTCCAAAGATAGATGATGGAGTTAGATGACATCCAAACACACTCCTCTTGAAGAATTAGACTTGGCTCACTTGACTCGGTAGTAACTCATTAAGGAACTCACTAACTCACTACCCTTTTTCTTTAACTCACCGAGTTAACTCACTTATTATTCATTCACCATAAAATAGGCTCTCTAGCAAACTTAGCAAACTCCTACCAAAGTAAGCTAAGACTCATATTTATAGTAGATTAAATCTATACATATAACACCTATATGTATAGAATGGACCTCTAGCTTTTTCCAAAAATGCAAGGAATTAATTGGAGTGTTCCACACTTTAGCTCAAGCAATCAATTAATAACTTTTTGACATCCAAGCAATCCCTCCATCACACTCCACCGGTCAAGCTCCTATTTTCCCCTCAATTTTCAATTATTTTTATTCCCAATTTACCAATTAAAGTCTTCTAGAAGCTTGCTTCAATTGGGTCAAAAATTGGGCTTTGAAATTAAATCATTTGGGCCATGGATACTCCTTTGATCCATTGAAATGTTGGGCTACTAATTTAATTTACTAGACTCCCAATTAATTAAAATATTGGGCTAGATTAATTAATTACCCAATCACATAGAATTTTCCACAAGTCCGTCACTTAATTTAATTAATTGGATTGTTTAAATAATTAAGGAACAATTTAATAATCAAATTTAATTTAATTTATATAATCAAATTGGACTTGCCATATTCAATATTAATTAAATATTTAATTTGGGTTCCTCCCAAAAATCTTAGGTTAATCCGTTAATTTAATAAATCCATTAATCGGACTTCCTTTATTAAACGTAATTCAATAACTTCTTCGGACAAATTATATAATCCAATGCACACTTTAATTTCCTTAAATTTAATCTACTAGATTAATTCCTTTAGGACTCCCAACAATTAAAATAATTAAATTCTAAGTTGGGTTACCGTAATTAATTCATTGAGCTAGAGTTTGACACAATTTAATTAGATCATTGGCTTGGAAATTAAATCTCACCATTGGACTTCTCTACATCTCCATTGGGCTTGCTACACCATTTCATTGAGCTAGTCAATTAAATCAATATTGAGCTCTATACCACAACTTAATAATTAAGTTAATTACTTAATTAATTAACTTCTTAATATTGTCATTCTAGACAATCATCCTAAATTTTTCACAACTTTAATTCATGACCTATATAATTAATCTAATTAATTATATTTCATGACTTCATATTTAAACTAATTAATTTATTAGTTTTATTGAGTATTAATTTACTCATCTTCTTATTTGGCTAACAAATATCACTCTAGGAATATATAACTATGTACATATATCCTTATAACCGTCTTCACTTGTCAATTGAATTTATTTCTTTAATAAATTCTCTATATGCATCATTACAATATTCTCACATTTAATTTCTAACAAATAAATTATGTTAAGAAAAATAAAAATGTTTACCCATTTTCTACACATCTTACTTCTCACATTCTAGGTTTTAAACCTTAACCTTTAATAAAATCAATTAAGATATTATTTAAAATCTTGAAAATATCTGGGATATTACATTCACCCCTTCTTAGAAGAATTTCGTCCCCGAAATTTTATCATACTCATTTCTACAAATTTTCATCTCTAAGAATATCTCTTTACTCATCAAATTCTATGACCACCATTTTCTAGGAAGTTCATACTTTTAAACTCACAATTCTAGAACAATGGAATATATTGCAGAAGAATAAATTGAAAATCAATATCTTACAGAAGAATAAATTGAAAATCAAAATATTCATTAAAACTTGCATAATATGCTGAGGGGTCATCAAGACCGTGAACATCCGAAGGAATTAACTGAATTCCGAATAAATAGTATTTATCTTTGTGATTACAAAGACTGAAAACATTCCATAGGTGTACGTTAGGTGATCAACCTATTGTACCATACGTCGTGCAGAACGTCTTAGTTGGGCGCCAGTCGGAGCTATATGCCGACGAAAATATATCTGCTTTAGTCGACAGAATATACTTCTTTTTGCACTTGTTCACCTCAGACTTATTACCAAATTCCGCACCAGAATAATTTGGATTGAAAATACAACTTGAATCATTTCTGACCAAAAATGTCCAGTCAAAATAAATGACGTAGACTCACATCATCGAACTGTTCGTATATTACGATTCAAAAATCATTTCAGATCGGTTAAAATAAGTTTATTTACTTGTATTTATTGTTGAACAAGTTTCTATACTTGTATTTATTGTCAAAGCTTGAAGTGGTTTAATTATTTAAAATTATCCCACATCCATATTGTTTATAAAATCGCACTTAGTGCACTTGAAACTTATTAGTTCTTGATTCATGAACTGTATTAAAAATGTCAAAAGCTAATAGTTCAGCTAGACATTACGTTTATAAATTCAATCTTTTAAAAGCTTATCCAAACTATTGTTGGGTGCGGATTTCTTATATTAAGTCTGAGAATTGAACAACCCTAAATTAGGGGATTTTGTGTCGGGAAACCGACTTTGAGTGCCAGTGACTAAATGTAATGCATATACAGCGGGTTGAATAGGCTGATCCCCTTGAAAACCAAACAACTCAAAGGGTCAGAAGAAACTCTATTATACCCTCGTTAGTTCAGGGTCCTTAGTGACCACTCAGCATTTTAAGATTCAAATATTCTGTTTATTAAAATTTGAATCCTTTTTCATTCACAATTGTTATATCTATTGTTGAACCATTGATGACATTTTTCATTCATTCATGATATATTAAATCTCTATGATTGTTCTAAACTTGCTGAGCAAACTAGTTGCTCATTCTTGCTATATCATGAACCATTTTTCAAATAGACTCGATTGCTCCAAGAAGGATAAGGGAAAAGGAAAGACCAAAACTTAAGTAGCTTATGCATGCTAATCAGATATTTAAATATGTGTTTACTATTGATAAACCTTTTGTAATTCCTTATGATATGAACTGTTTTATGTTAAGGTTGATAGACCCTGGTATTGTAACCTTTTGAAGGAAACCAATATGTATTATTCCGCGATATTTAAATGCAATGTATGTATTTAATTGTTAGTAATGTGTTGAATAGTGAGAACCAAACTCGAGGTTATAGAATCCGGATTTGGGGTCGTCACAGGTATGTGTTGAATAGTGAGAACCAAACTCGAGGTTATAGAACCCGAATTTGGGGTCGTCATAGTACGCACTTAGTGTGTGCCAAATAAGGACTAATCTATTATTACATATAACAGGCAAATAGACACATTATCTAATTTAATTGAGTTAATTTAGTTGATCATCTAGTTAATATTGAAGTAATTCGAGTTCATTCATACTGATACAATATATGTCATATTTATAATATATCAAACTTTTTATATCTTTTGTTATATTATTCTAAGGGTTATAAATATATTAAAATACATATATAATAATTTTAATATATTTATAACTCTTTAATATTATGATTATGTATATTAATATTATTTATACTCAAATTATAATACATATGACAAACATTATAATTTTAAATTATATTTTTTATACTAAGCATGACTTGCACGGCTATCAGTGTAGTATAAATCTAGTACACAAGCAAGAGAGAGATTTGGGTACGAGGGAATAATACAAAAACGTACGCGAGGTTTATATGTCAAATCTTCAAGGCTTCAATTTTGTTTCATTTTGTTCCATCTCCTCACTGTTGTAATCTATCGTTGATAAAAAAAATGCCCATCAAATGGTAACAACCACACCATATTTCAATTGGGTACTCTCCTTTGTGATCCTTAAACACTCACATTCAATCTCTCTTTTTATTTCTTTCTAGGGTTTTGCATTGGCATCCAAATGCAGGAACCACCGTCAACAGTCAAATCCTCACCGAAGTCTCTCAGTGTGTTGAGAGCATCAATGGCGTCAAAGAGGGACGATGGAAAACTACCCTCACCTTCTACAGACCACTGCTTAAAGGTTGTACTAATTTCCCCTCATTTTTTTTGTCTGTGTATATATGGGTTGGTTATCATATTGTATTTAATCCATCAGAGCAAGCGAATCCCGCCGAATTTCCCCGCGAATTTCTGGGGGTTGCGCTTCCAGAACAACCCAGTAAATACTACTTTGTGATTCGGGGGCAGCAGTTGGTTCTTGAGGCGGATTCTACAATTCAGACGATAATGGAGAAACTGCAGTCTTATAAAACGAGGGTGGCCCTGAATTTTGAGGTTAGTATCTGGGAGATACTTAAACTAGCTTGATTTTCTGTATATTATTGCTTATTATGTTGCTATTGGATGCTTGTTGGTTTTACAAAAAAGAAAAAGAAAAGAAGAGGTTGCTCATTTGGGCTGAATCTGACTAATTGGGCATTATTACAGAAATATGTTTAATAGAGACTATAATTGATTATGTTCATTTCTTGCTGTTAAAAAGGGGTAGTTACAGTTAAAATCAATGAAATTCAATGATTGTGCACACATTCAAATTTATGTTGTCATTGTGTAAATCGTCTTTCTAAACTATTATAAGTTGAGATTTTTAATACTATGTAGGGGTTCCAATATCAACTCGGGGACTTCCAGTTGAGAGTGGGAAAAGTTGTTCCACTTCACTCTGAAAGTTTAAGGGGAATAGTCATGGAGGTACGGAATTCAGATTCTGTTGAACTTGAAATGATTTGATTGATTTATGCTCCTGCTAAATTAAGTATGAGCTTGAGGTACCCACATCACCAATATTTTCTATCATTTTGTTTTTTAATATGTATTTGGCTTTTGCATTGGTTCTTTAGAAATTTGGGTTTTTCTTCTTTAGGAAGAGCATCTGTCCACAGAGCCACAATTGTTGAGTTAAAACATTTTCATAGCTAGGGAAAAAACTGTCAATGCTTCAAATTTTTATCTGACTAGGCAAAGTAAATACAGTAAACACCTGATTGAGGTAGCATCTATCAGTGTCCCTATGGGCAGGACTCTAGATCATGGTTTCAAGAATGCATCTTTGAGCTGGTGTTGTGCATTCAAATTCTTTTATCAAAATTCTAAAGAATGTCAGAACTCCTATATTAATCAATCATTTTTCTTACTTTGGAAGATTACTTCTGTTTCTCTCTATCGATTGAACCACTTTCATTCAACCCAAGCGTTCTTTACTAAAGCACTTTGCGCGGAAGTACTTTTAGTGTCAGTAACATAGAAGGGCAGCAGTATTGCATTCTTATCTACTTATAGATGGTCATTACTCTTTCTGTGCTGCAAGATGGAGACAATAAAGTTCTGTGACATGTGCCAATGGTCCAAAGAACACAGACTTGGATGTTAGTGTGATTTATATAAATTTTAAATGAATGTACCCCAGGCGATGATCAATTTGACATTTGATAATATGGTGACTGCTGCTACCTGTTTTTTCAATATGTAACTAAGCTATTAGCTTTCCACCTTGGAGCTTGGTCTTTGATCTTTCTAGACATTTTGATTGCCTTTCTTCATCTGGCACTTATTTGTATACTTCAACCTGTGTTATCCCATTTTGTGTTTATTTTGTTTTTTCTTACTTCCTCAATCTTAAATTGAGTGTCATGACCATGATCAACTTGTTCCTTTTATACCCTCCTATAATAAAAGGATAACATGGTTTATTTGTAATAAAGTTGCGTAGGTTGTTGAACTGTTCAACAACTTTGCTATATAGCAATTAGTGGTTACATGTTCACATGAGGATTTTGTATATTGCTCAACCTCAATCTTATGAGAGTTGGTTGTTTCTTTTGTAGATGGAGTATTTACCTATCTCGTCATGGGAAAAGTCTCATCAAATCATGGCAGAGTTCTATGATATATGGCAAGAGGCTCTGCAGAAAAGATCATTACCTGGTCACTTCGTTCGTATAGAACCAAACTTCGCTGACTTTGGCCTCACAGATCAATATACTTCACCACACACAGCTGTTCAGTATGCTTATGTCATGCCTCAAACGATGGCAATGAGAAATTAGATGAAGAGAAATTCCTTTTGGTACCCTTTTTGGTACCAAATTGACAAAAAATTCTGATCCTCCTTTTTTATTTTTTATTTTTTTTTCATCACTGGCTTTGAATTCACTGATTTGGTTAATATTAATATATTTATTGGCTAGTGCTCTCATTGATATTAATCATTCAAGATTTAAGTTATGCATTACAGTTTCAAATGAGGCAGGTTACTGGATATCATCATCTACATTTTAGCAGTGCAGTTTGAGAATGCAATGTCAACATCAACCATTGTCTGCCCAATCCAGCAAAAAGTACCACGTCTTTTCATGGGAATATCAGATAACCTGTTCAGAATTTCACAGGATTTGTCGTCAGCGACCCTACCATTATTTCAGTTATAATATCCTAGCTGTGAAGCTTGCAACGAAGTAGATTCTATTTCAATGTAGGCCAAGTTGGTGTTAGGTTAGCAATGGCTGCGTTTAGAGCATTTGAAACACATCGAATTAATTTTGATGTGTTGCGTTTGAAGTTCAAGTATTACGTTTGTGAGTTATATAAGTTTTGTTTGAAATAAATTTATTGTAGACGAATAAGATACATGCTTATATTTGGATCAGCATAAGTTGGGAAACGAATAAGTACAAGGTTGGAGTATGGAAACAAATCTCTAATCATATTTATCAAATTAAGGTGTTCCGTTCCCAATTAGTTAGACATGGCATGCAATAAACCCAGAGATTTAAGGAGATCCGTCCCAACTAAATAGACATAACATGCATTAAAACTATAGATGACTTAGCGAGATTCTATGCGTAATAAATTGAGAATTCAAATATAATCGATAAATACATTAAACATAAATTAATATATTAAAATATAATGCGCAGATATTATGCGGGTAAAATGGACAGGAAAATAAAAAAGAAATAGTAAAACATTTTTCCTCACTACCCTTTCCTATTTTTGCGTCACCTTGCCAATATGACCCACCACCACCAGTAAACATCCCAAAAAGTCCCTACATGTATTTTGAACTAATGCCAACTTCCATCTTCTATAGAGTTCAAAACCCACTTAAGAAAACCGTAGCAGACAATTGATTGGTGGCTTCTCCTTCTTCTGGCGCCATTGTGGTAAACCCTCTCAGTCTCTCTCTGTATGTGTATATATATACATGCATGCATATATGTATGTATGTTTGTATGTATGCATGTATGTATGTATCTGTATTGAACGAGCTACTGAGTGAGGGATTTTGAAATTCAATCAAGTGGATTGAAATGGTTCAGATGATTCTATGAACCAATGGATTTTATGCCTGATCAAACTTCGATCACGACTGCTTTATTGACAAACAAATGAAACAATCAAAATATCACGAAAAGTTCAATATTTTTGTTAATAAGTTTTGAAATGTATATCCCTCAACCTGGACAATGGTTTCTTCATTTGTCATTGGCACAAGCCAATTAGCATTTGATATATCAAGTCTATTAATTACTGAGCCAATTTTCAGTTGTATTGCCCATTATTCATTTTTTGTAATTTTTCTTGCCAGAAGTTGATCAAGTATTATTGTAATGGATCCGGAGCCTCTAGGCAAGACCAATGCCCCTAGAAAGGTCTAAATTTGGTGTAATTCCCGTAACTATAGTAAATATTTAATATGCAATCACAGAGTTACTAAATTAAGTATGTAAATTGAAATTAGAAAGTTTAGTATACTTACTTGGAAAGAGGAGATTGAATTTTTGAAAATATTAAATCCGAGTCCTTTGAATTCACAAAGTTTCCTTGAAGCAAATTTATTCCTTTACTGGTGCTAAAAGGTTTCTGAATAATTACTTTCCAAGATGAAACGGATTTCCAATCCTTAATTAGAAGCACTTCAAAATTAAGAATTCTTCGAACTCAATTTCTATGCTTTATACTCGAATTGACTATATGATGAATGCAGAAGAATGAAAATTATTTCTGGAAATGAATGAATTTTGATTGCAGCCCAGGTAGGCTATTTATAGGATGAATTGTGACTGATCAGAAGGGGCGCGTCTCAAAACGACACAGTTTTGTTTCCGCTTCTGTTCACAGTTTTGTTTCCGCTTTTGCAATAAAACTTTAAATAGAATTTTAAATAAATTTTGTCCAAAAAATTATATACAATGACCCACGACCTAACTCGGCCGGCCGGGCGGCGACGCGTGGTCAAACCAAGCCTTAGCTAGGTCCTCTCCCTTCCACAAAAGTGGGGTGCCCCTTGGGGCCCTTCCCATTGTGCAACTATCCCATATATAAACCCTTCACATTTCCCTCATTTATTTTATGTGGGACAAGATATTTATGACAAGTTTAAACATTTCAAGCAGATGATTTTGGAGTCAATTTTTCATTCAATACTTAATGAATTTGAACAAATAAATATACCATGTTATACTCTTTGCGGAAGAGAACGCGTTGGTACATAGACCCGATATTTTTAAAGTTTGGGTCCCACATTAATTGAGCCTAAAAAATGCTCTAATTATTTAGTTTTCAAATCTATTTCCAACATTTGGTACCCTTCATTCAAATGTAGCTAAATTCACATATTCATCATCACCTCAAATTTTCTGATAGATTGTCTTTTCACTGCTTTAGGTGAGGTTTGCTCCGAAAGCTCCTCCTCGCAGAGACCAAAAGCCCATTTTACCCGAAGTGTAAGCATTTATGTTGTTTTTTTACTTTAAGCTGCAATTATTGCTTGCTATAACTTGGTTTCAACTTGTGGCAAAATTCATTGCTGTTTACAGTGAAAAGGTTGAAGATGCCGATGCTGCCTAGGCGCAGGAATTAATGCAGCATTTCAATGTAATCTTGAGTTCACTTGGTTATATTGTTTTAGTGTCGGCAAAAGAATATATGTTTTTTCATGCTCCTCTTTTTTCTAAAATCAAGCTTGCTTCTCTCTCATTCATAGGAAGCTTCTATGAAGACAAGGCCTAAGCTTTAAGTTTCTTTTTTCTAATACTTTTGCCAAGATATATTAAAAAAAGATTACTTTTGATGGAATGGCATTTGATTTTACCAAATTTTGAAGAATTTAGTTATTGGTTATATGGAACTTAGTTGTTAATATGTTGTTGTAACTATCTGGATTTACACTGTCAGTCATATAGCAGAAAATTTAAGATACCTAACGATTGTAGTTGGGACATGCTAAACTTGTATTAACTTTGTGCAACTCAGTTCCATCCCAAGCTAATAGACAAATGCCCATCTTGTATACCTCCACAACATTTCTCAAAAATAATTTTCAGGGCGAGTAAACCATGCATCCTTATTCATTGGCTTGTACTATTGAAATGATTTTACTGAACTTTTCTGGCATCCTCAAGCAGAACCATATACCGGAAAAACAGCTTCTTGTGATTAAGTACTTCAAGCAGTAAATAACTAACTAGTGTCCGCATGCATTATATGTTTGCTCCAGTTAAGGTCTATATTCAGCTTAATACTTTTAGGTTCCACTGCATCATGCCTTTGCTTTACTGATTTTCATATAACCTGTTCATGATATCGGAGATTGTACATCATAATATATTTGCATAGTTCACACTAAAAATATATATATTACACATGAATTTTTAAGGATTCTTTTTGCTCACAATTTTCAGCCACACAAACCCGAGTCACCTTTGGTTATGGAGGTGGATCTTTAAAATCATACGGTGCTCCCAAGATTGGCATTAAAAAAATTCAAGGCTCATCTTCTGAAGGCAAGTGACCCTTTTCCTATACATTTTATTTTAGCTGCAATAAAGTACTCGGTTCATTTTTCACTGCAAATGTGTTTCTACAGGTGGAGGTGCCAATGCAGGCGGGAGAGAGATCAAAGAATATAAGGAACCATGGGTTGGTATAGAATACAAGATTCACAAATTCCTTGCCAAGCTACTATTGCCCTCATCTGAATTATTCCCCTCTCATTGTTTTGGTTGTTTGGATACTACTGCAGGATTACCACACTTATTACCCGTGACTCTTCCCTTTGAGAAGGCCGTACCCGGGAAACCCAGGTATGATTTGAGGTGCTTTTACTTCATAAGATTAAATTTAGGTTAATGCTGCACACACTGTGCGGCATCAAGTTCATGGTCCTGGCACTGCTATTTTTGTTTAAATTGGTCATATCTTTACGTTCATGGTTAGATTAATTACTCGGCCTCGTCTTTCTAGACTTTATGATTTATACACCATCCTGATGCACCTTACCATGCATATGCTTTGGAGGGATTTAATTGGGTTCTTTTCCTTGTAGAATTTCTGGATGACGAGGAATTTGGAGAGACTTCAGAAACCATTACTTGCAACGAATCTTCCACGAGTCCAGCTGTAGAGCTTGGCCTTATGCTTGGTTTTCTTAGTGGTTGTAATCCAAATCCCTTTGGCCTTTACAGAATGTTTCAAGAGAAGAATTTGGAAGCAAGTATGATCTTCCTTCAGTTGTCAGAAAATATGCCTGTGACAAAGCAGTCAGTTAAGGAGGCCCACACGATGGGAAGCACCTCTAAACCATTGAAAGGTCCAGGACCTTCAGGTAAAGCCTGTGGTTTGGATGAGCTACCTGCTGGCTTTATGGGTAAAATGCTAGTTTACTAGACTAGTCCCATCAAGCTGAAGCTAGGGGATATCCTGTATGATATGAGTGGGCAGCTTAATCATAATTGAACTGCTGATTTTTGGTAGAAGACAATTATTTCCTTCTTATTTGATTCTTTTCTTTTCCCTTTTAGACAAACTAAGGAATGTCTGAAAATTCTATAAACTCCAATTTTCAAGTATGGAAATATGGTGAAAATTTTAAGTTAATTAGATAATAAAGTCCAGACATTGAAGGATCCCTCGTCCTACTGTCATAGTTTTCATTCCAAAGAAGCGTTCAAGGTTCTATTATTGATCCCTTCATTTTACAAAAATAAACCCATCGAGTATGTGAATGATTGCAGAGAGAATCTATTAATTTCTTGTGAGCCATCTAATATATTATCCTGGCATCAGGTTTCTGCAGGATTGAACTGTGTTTTTGCTCAGGATGTTCTTGCCATCAAAACAGATGAGAAGCATTGTGGGGGAACTCAACAATCGTGCCATTCTAACCCCAGATGTAGATTCAATCTTAGAGAATATATCTTATTTATGATAATTTTGGTGGTTTGCGACAAAATTTTGATCTACACATGGCGGAATCTGACAATTGTTTCAGCAAAAAAAATAAAAATGGTCACAATTGTTGAATTTTCTATGAAGAAAATAGATCTGGAGTACTTCAGTGCTTGTGCATCACATCAAGGAGTCGGATAATTTTTTACTAGCGCCCCCCCCCCCCCCCCGGGAGATTGCTGCTATGCTATGTGACGCTATGATTTTTTCAAAAATAAGCCTTAATTACATAATCAAGTCTTTTCAATCCGTGAGAATTACGATTATTACTTGCATTATAGTTGTTGATAAATTTATAAATATCTATAATATAAAATAGAGCGGCTCAAATTCTAAAATTTTAACATTTAACAATCTTAAATCAATTTAAACTTTAACATCTAACAGTCTAAAATTATTTGGAGCTTCAACATCCAACGGTTACTAATCTATCTCTTATTTTTTTTCCCACTTCAACATTTTTTTTTAAAAAATCTCTTCACTCACATTTTTCACCCAAATTAAATTCACCATCACACTATAATAATAATAATTAATATAATAATACTAATAATCATAATAATAATAATTATAACAACAACAACAACAATAATAATAATAATATAGTAATAATAACAATAATAGTAATAATAATAATAATAATTATTATTATTATACTAATACTACTACTACTACTACTAATAATAATAATAATAATTATAATTATAATTATAATTATAAAAAAAATAAAAATAAAAATAAATGTGCATGTAAATAACATGGGTCTCCCTTTTAGGATTGATACCATTTTTTCAGTTTTTTGGGTATTACGGTCGCTATATTTTCACATGCAAATTGATTTGTGCGAAAAATCACAGAGGCGGTTCAAATTCATTCTAATTGATTTGTAAGTTATTTTAGGTTGCAAAAAGTCTTAAGGTAATAGAGTATTTTTAAAATTTTAATCTACGCCGTGCCTTCAGACACGGACAATTACGTGTTATCTCTTTGGTGTTTTTCTGGGCTATATCGAGAGTAACTATTGTACTAGACTCTGACTCATGGTATGGAATGAGAATCTTTTGTCCAATTTCAAGAAAAAATATAGAGGAAAAAATATTATGATGATACAATTTAGTTAGTGTTATGACAATACGTTCTTGTTTGGACTTACATGACTCATTTTATATTTTTGGGTATATATACAAAAATATTTCTTTTGAATTTTTATACCTTTTTTTCCCTTATTGAATTCCCCCAAATAACTTGCAGTACTACCTTTTTTCCATAGAAAATACTGTTCGTGGATCATATAAATCGATGGTTAGAGATATTGGAGGCAAATAAATAATGTCAAACTTCTCATTCCGTTTTGTCAATAAAGGAAATGTGTGTGGAATACCCGAAAACACTATTTTACATAAATTTGAGCCCGCTATTGTCAATCAATTAATTGCTCAAATCTACTAAGAACTAATTTTAAATTGAGAATGAGTAGTACACTAATATTTGTCTAAAAAAAAAACTATGACTGAATTAAGTATCAATTTTTTTGTATTAATGGTTGGACTCTCAATTTTATCAAGAATTCAACTGTTATATTAATTACACCGTACTTTTAAACACGAATTATCTCTAGTATACATAACAATCAGGAGTAAACCATTTGCAACTCAAATAGAAGTTGTGATAAATCCACTTCATTGTAGTATCTTAGAATAACATGCGTAGGTAACATGTAAAAACAATAAAATGATAAATTCTTCTGCGATGTGAATCACATTATTGTAAATATAATCGTAAAAATAATCAATTAAACGATACATATATAAATTAAAGTTCGGTAAAAAAAAGAAAGTGATTTAACCGTATTGGCAATATTTAAAGTTGATGCAGTGTAATCTGAGCTCCATATCGATGTGGTTGAAGAGTCATAACAGTTAGCTCCATTATTCGCTTAAAAGTTAAAGAGATTACTTTTATGATTTGTTGGTATAATTGATGGAATTCATACTTAAACTATGTTTTTTATATATGAAATTTATTGCATTATTTGTATTTAAGATTATTATCTTGTCTTGTCATAATCTATTACTAATTGATCTTTATTTGGAGACAGGGTAGACATATAAAATAATGGAGAGAATTAATTCAGACATACATTATTAAAAAAAATTATTCTCTTATATAAGAGGAAAGAAATATATTATTTATTTATTTAAAAATATAAAATAATCTCTCTATTATTAACGTGCAAGGTCATCCCTTATCAATCAAATTATTAATTAAATAGTGGTATTATGTAATTGTCAATATCTTTATAAATTTTGTCGTCTTATAACTGTGTACTCGTCGGTTCCCCAACAGAAAAAGCTTCGTAATAGTCAAATCATTTTAAGATATTTTTGCAGACACTTTCTAGAAGGAGCTTATGATGTTGAATTTAAACTCGGAAAATGTCCAAAATAATAATAATAATAATAAAAAACTCGAAAATTTTATTAAACTATTTTGACTGAGATGATGTGGATGGATGATTTTTCTGATTTTGTTCTTCTCTTAAATTATTCAGCAGGGGCAAACTCAATTAGACTTATATATATATATATATATATATATATATATATATATATATATATATATATAACTTGATAATAAAACTTTTTTTACATACATAATATAAAGTACAGAGAAAGAAAAAGAAAAAGCGAAGTATTCCGCGGAAACATAAAATCCAAACGAGAACTACAAAACGTCCCGGGGGGGGGGGGGGGGGGGTATATATTAGTTTTAGTTAAATTATTTATTTATTTTCCCTTTAAAATGTTTTTTTTGTTATTCTTTGAGTATATTGATTGAAAACCAAGGACATGATGTGGGCCAGGACTGGTTCGTATAGTTCCAAAGTCACGGATATAGACGTTGACTAATGCCTAACCACCCACTAGTACTATTTTATTTTTTCACATGGCCAACTTATATTTTATTTATTTATTGCTACTACTACAAAAAAAACTTAAATTTTGTATATATTTTTTAATCTAGATAAAATATTTTCTCTAAATTATTAGACTAGCATTAATTCATTATCAGAAGAGTACATTTTCCACCGATTAATTTTTTTATTATATTTTTATAAATTAATTTAATATTTTTATAAGTGGATCTAATTTGATCTTATAAAAATTTCAATTCTATATGAGAATCGATATTTTTACAAGAAGATATTATTTAATTTTATAAAAATATTAAATTAACTTATAAAAATATCAATTTTCATTAAAAATTATACGAAAAATTCTGATAAATTTCTGTCAACATGAAAAACATCAAGTACTAAACTAATTAATAAGGACCGAATAAGTATAAATTCATAATATTTAAATATTATATTTATTTTAATTATTAAAAAATTAAATATGATATTAAAATTTATATTATATTTTATTTTTTAATAATTAAAATAAATATAATATTTAAATATTATATACGTAAAGTTGTTGATAAAGAGTTGAGCTTTCACGTTAAAAGATGATGGTGGCTCACAGCTTCATGCCATCAGTTCCTTGCATGGTTTTATTTTATATAAAACGATTCTCTGCAACTAGTTTTAATTGACAGCTTGCAATATCAAACCCAAAAGATTCTCTCATGTTATTTTTTCTAAAGGAGTGGCGCCCACAATAACACCATAGTAATAAATATCCCTCCCTCCCTCAAAACAAAAGGGTCCCATTTGTATTTCTTTCTTGCAAGAGTTTTATTTTAAAAAAAAATAGTAGTATATGTAAAATAACACAAATTCATTCCGTATTATAATTTTATTATTGTGTTATTTAATAAAAAATTATTATTATTAAAATTTATAAATTTTAATAATGAGATAATTTTTGTGAAATAAAAAGTATAATTTCATTATCGTGTTACTTAATTAAAAATTAAAAATTTTAATAATAGAACAATTTTTGTAAAACAAAAAATATGATTTCATTCACGTGATTCGTATAATTACACATTTTATAAAATTTCAGTCAAATCCCTAACAGTTATGAGAAAACAAATAAAATTATTTTTAAACAGACCAATCTTAGCGACCGATCTATATATATATATACATTTAAATATTTATTTTGATAATTTTTTTCATTAAATTTTATAATAAAATTATTAAAATAAATATTATAAATATTTTATAAAATAAAAATAAAATTGGGACCGGTACCGGTTCCGGTTCCAAAAACCGGTCCCCCAGAATTTTTGAATAAATAAAGGAGCAATAATAAATGCACACGGCTTCACAATACTTATAATTTCCCGTTCAAATGGTACTCTTATTTTGGGACAAAAAATAAAATATAATACGACAAAGAGCAAGAAGATACTAGCTAGCTAGCTAAAGCCTCCTTCCACAAAATTTACATTTTTATTTTCACCAAACCCCGCGACATGCTAATTTTTTTGTTTTTTTGGGCTACGTGCATAAATACGACTAAATAAAATGAACATTAAGAGAGCCAATCTCCTACGGACTCGGAAATGTTAGCAAAATAATGGTCGGTGGAAGCCTCGTTTGGTTGAACAAAATCGCCGACATTCCAATAATCGTCCACCAGCATTCCCATTAGGTTCCTCTCGTCTGGAGAATTTGACAAACTGCTGATCTCGTAGCCGCGATTATCAGACCCTAATAAACCCGAGAAATCCGAGTTTAAAAGCTCCGTTAAGCAAAACTCCGTCGTCGTATCGACATCTGGCTCGAATTCCAATGCTGGACTAATACATTCTTTTGCGACATACTTTTCTTCTGCCTTTGAACTGGGATCAATAGGTTCGATTTTATCCGACTGTGCCTTGGCGCACTTCACTGATTTGGTCCGAACCACACGCGGTTCGACATTTTGTTGCGTCGACTCGATTTTGCGGCGCTTGGGCTGGTCTTTCTTCTTGGACTGATTAGCGGATTTCTTAGGAGTTGAAGCAGCAGAGGAGTGATTATCATGAACCTTTTTTCTCAAGGTTGTGTTCCAATAGTTCTTTATTTCATTGTCTGTTCGCCCCGGAAGCCTACCAGCTATCAGAGACCATCTACAAGATTCCAATCACAAGAATCACTTTATTATTTCTTAAATTAAACTTTATAATTTTAAAAAGATGTGATTTTTCTTTAATTCATACGGAAATGATTCATATGTCGACTCATTATTAATAAAAAATTAATATTTTTATATATATATTTTTGATATTTTTATATAATAAGATTCACATTTAGAACGATTTATCGTCGTTATGTATTTATAATTTTTGTTATAATTTTAAAACGTAAATTTTATCATGTAAAAATATATAAAAAAGTATAAAAATATTAATTTTTTATTAATAAACTCTTGCAAAGTAACGATAATTATGACATCAGTTGATTCAACATATATAACATAACTTTAAAACATATTAAAATTTGTTTAGGACTGAAATAATTAATCATACCTGTTTCCCAAGAGCTTGTGAAGGCGAATGATGAGTTCTTCTTCATCAAGGGAGATGTTGCCTCTCTTGATGTCTGGTCTCAAATAATTCAACCATCTAAGCCTGCAACTCTTCCCACATCTCTTTAACCCTGCCATCAAGATTTCTAATGTCATTTTCTTGATTGGAATAATCAAAATAACCCATCTCCACTATATCGTTTTTTCTAAAAACAAATTCATCAAACATATATATTGTTAAAAAACATTGAACTCTCTCTCTCAGAATTGTACAATTAAAGAAATAGGAGAAGTAATAAATTGAGCATGAATATTGATTTAACCTGCTCTTTTGGGGAGGTTCCTCCATCTGCCTTCACCGTGGAGCTTAATGTAGTTTGTGAGAATCTTGTCTTCAGCAGAAGTCCATGCACCTTTGTTTAGCCCAACCTTTGCACAGCAAGGGCTCCTCCCCATGTGATAACTACCTGCTGTGTGACCTTCAGTTCCTTATATAAAATAAAAAAAAGAAGCTCCCTTCTCCATGTGCCGATTACTAGTATATATATATATATATATATATATATATATATATATATGTATGTATGTTAAAAAGAGCTTGGACGTTCCCTTCTCCATGTGCCGATTACTAGTATATATATACATACATATATATATATATATGTATGTATGTGTATGTATGTTAAAAAGTGCTTGGACGTATACTTTTTGGGAACACTATTTTTAATCGAGTTTTTGATATTTTAACATGATTTTTTTTTATATAAAAATAAGATTTATTTTTTTTATTTAAAAAAAATTATATAAAAATATAAAAAATATTAAAAAAAAATTTTTAGTGCAAGCTAATATTATATATGCATACATATATATTAGTCTAATTCTCGTGCGAGGCATAAGGTGTTTAATATACATACGAATAATTATTAATAAATAATGAGAATAAGATTAAATATCTTACAATAAAATAAATTTTCATTATTCATTATTTATACAACTCCTTTAGTTTATATTGATTTGAAATATATGATATATTTATATAAAAATCTAAATAAATTAATTTCAATATATAAATAAATTACACTAACAATTCAATATGACTTTTTAATCCAGTTTAGATAGAATATTTCATTGATGAGTCAATTATTATTATTGATATTTATTTAAAATTTGTAATATATATATATATATATATATATATATAAAATAGAAAAATGGAATTTTAGACATACCTTAACTAAGTTATTAAGACTATATAATAATTTCAATGCAACAAAGTTTTGCATAAAATTTATAATTAATTTTTTATATAAAACTTAACTCCGAGAGATAAAATTATGTCATTTTTATTAAGTAGTTTTAATCAATCTTAATTCATTTATTAATTATTTTTCTACACTAAATTAATTAGATTTTTTAAGATCAAATACTTTTATTTTTTGTTAATTTAGTAATATTTTTCCACATGAAATGGAACACATAATAATGTTTAAAATAATCCATTTTATTTTATTTATTTATTTTAAGTTTCACTTCAGCTGTCATATATGCTACTAATTAAATATAGTTTGACATATGGTAAAATTTAAAAATTTTGAGAGCATTTTTAAGAGTTCAATAATTTAAATGTTATAAAAATATCATATTAATTAAATTAATAAAAAAAAATAGAGTTCATTGATTTTTTTTATCACTAAATCTTTTTTTTTGGACTTTATAGAGACAGTCCCTCGTCTTATATCATCAATCGTAAACCTTAAAATATAAAAAGGGCAATTTTATGTTATTAAATATTATATTAATATTAGTTAAAAATTTAATAATGATAACGTCGTGTTAGAAATAATATTAAAAAAATTAAACTAAAATTTTATTTTATTTTTAAGCACATAGAAAGTATTAAAAAATTATAGATATCCAAAGTCAAAGTTAAACTAAAAAAAGTCCACAAATATTCGAAACATACAAATCAAATTTGGCAAACTCATCTTAATAAAAAACGAAATGTAAAGAGCTAATATTGGAAACTAAAAACATAATTAAGTTTCAGTGCAAATGATAAACAGATATATATATATATATATATATATATATATATATATAATAAATCATTAAAATCTTCGCTTACCGTGCGTGTCACCGTAATTGAACTCGTATAAAAATTATGCATTTTCTATTAGAATTAGAATGAAAATGTTGAAACATAAAGCTTGATTAGGAATAAGTTAATTTACATTAATCAGACTTTCAAATGAAATTCTAAAAAATAAAAGAATTAATAAATAATATAAATGAAGCCACTAATAATACAACAAAGCGGCTCTGATATCAACAATAACAATTCGGATCAAATTCCGAATCCGAATCAAATCATAGTATCATAAAATCTAATGTGATTTCTCAATAATTTATTCTAAAAAATTATCTAAATATCCTATATTAATCGATGTGAAACTTGGATGTTATAATATATATTACATAAAGGTGTCGAAAGAAAGGAACTCTTGGTATTAAGTATTATAAATTGAATTGGACTCCAAAAAGTTTAGATCTATCTTTGCATGATTCAAAGTTCAAAATGATAAGAATTAGACTTTGGTTTTCTGGATATGTTTTAACTTAAATGTTTGGATAATTAAAAAAATAAAATAAAATACAAAATCAATGAGATTTAAGATATGCTTAGATAATACAGGGAAAAAATAAAAAAATAATCAAATTATAGTTATATAAGTCAATTTAAAATCAACCAAAACATCCTAGTTGATTCATAGTACTATTAAAATAAGTAATAGAAATGTTGTAAAAAGTTAAAGTTAAAATTAAAAGGACCACGTGTCAAATAAAACTCCTATTTTGAGATAGAGAGGGTATAACCATACAAGGCATAGATTTTTTATTTATTTTTTTTTGCCAATTTTTAAATTTACTTATTCATAGATAGTCTTTTGACATACCAAAAAAATAGTAAAAGAAAAAGGGGAAGAGATGCTGCTTTCGGTGCAAAAGAGGCATGTTCATCGTCAAAATCTTTCTTAGTTTCTTTAACTGCGGTTATGAGTGACAATCTTGTCGTTTTAAGCGAATTTATATCGTGTCAAGTTATAAATATAATATTACATAGATCAATATTAACATTACACGTTTAATTATGTTAAGATACTCAATATTAACAATAATTTGTCTATTAATAATTAATTTTTTATATAAAACTTAACTTCGAGAGATAAAATTATGTCATTTTTACTAAGTATTTTTAGTCGGTCTTAATTCAAACATAACATTATGTTCTTTTTTTCTCTATATATTATAACTATTAACGTATAGTGTGTTTTTTTTACTCCATGATATCAATAAATACTCATTAGAGCTTATTTCAATCTTTAGCTATAAATATTATTTTTTGGGATTATAAGATTTTTCTAAATAGTTATGTTTGAAGTGCAAATATATTCTAATATTTTTTTTGTCACCTTATGATATATATTAAACTTTTAATTTATTATTTTAATTTATTTTGTACCATTGATTCCCATTTTTAAAATTGTTACGAGTGACAAATTGTTTTTATGATGCACGTTGTTGTCTAGATGGTGAACGGTCCAGAATGTGTTGGATCTAAACTACTACCACCACAACCAATCCTTGATTAGATAAATGACAAATAACATATGGTATATTTACCACTTGATCCATGATACGCGCTATTACCTTACCGTTGTATTGAATATGCGATTTCCAATACCGTAGCACGAGACTTTTTTTGTTTTTAGCGAGTATTATATGGGGTTTATGGTATGATAGCGATTCCGAAATGCACAGCATAGTCATTGAATTTGGGCTGCTGCTATCTGTATAGTGCTAGCGTGGAGCTTTTATCACCATATATATATATTAAAATAATGAAGCTTAAAGTATATTCAACTCTAAAATTATAAGAATTTTAAGATTTATATTTTAATATTTAAAATATATTTTTTTATTTTAAAAAATATAATTTATATTTAAAATTAAGAGCACATTTTATTTAATATTTTAAAGAACGTTTTGTCTAACAAAAACTTTTGAAGAGTGTATTTTGTTTGATAAAAAAAATTTAAAATATACTTAAATACGTTTGAAATATTAGAATGTAAAATTCAAAATTTTTATAATTTTAAAATTTAATCTGTATTTTAATCTTAAAATAATAAAGGCTAAATGTTGAAATATATTTAAGAGAATTAATATTTTTGTAAATAAATTTTATTTTTGTTAATTAATTTTTTTGTAAAAATATTAATTTGATATAAAAAATTGATATTTTTATAAGTTCGGAAATATCAGAATAGGACGCGAAAAATACCAATTCCGTATATTTTATTTTTTTATTCAACTTTTGTCGGCAGACATGGGGATATTTTCTGAACCCATGTGCTGTCGTTACAGGGACAATTGCTCAACATCCAGCAAAAATCAAATGCTCAGCAAATAGTGTCTACTCACTGTTTCGACGGAAAAGTATAAGTTTATAAAAATTAATGATAAAATATATTTTAATTATTAAAAAATAAAATTTGATATAAAAAATTTATATTTTAATAATTGAGATAGATATAATATTTAATTTTATTATTAATTTTTATATATATAGTTGACGGGACAAATAAAAGTTGAATAATATTAAGACGATATAAGTTTAGGAAATCTTGCAACAACGTAAATTTTTTTATTTATTATTTAATATACATTAAAAAAAAATCAATTATATCCTTCGTTTTTTTTTTTTTTTTATAATTTCATTTTATTAACATAATTTAAGACTCTTGTTTTTCTCTCAATTACTCCCGTTTTTACTCCCATTTATTCATTTATCTATTTTTTTTTGCTCTTCTATCTCAATTTTTTTTCATTATTTATTATTTATTTTATTATTTTTAATTATTAATAATTTAAAATATAATACAAACAAAAATGTGTGCCCAGAGACTAGTAACTAATAAAAGCCTCGTGCTGATTCTGTCACAAAGTTGTTGGCATTTATTAGAACAATTAATCAAAATGCATATTAACTACTAGAAATAATAACAATAAAAGTCTACAGATAAAAAACTGAGTTTTATTTTTATTATTATTTCTAATTTTTTAAGGTTTAGTAGAGATATACTAATTCTTTTTATATTTAAATCTTAAGATGAGATTTCTTAATTAAAAACATCATCTGAAATCAATTACATAGAGTGTGTGGTGGCTGATAAACTTTTAATTAGCTCAATATCCCGTGTCAAGCACGGATTTTGACTATTATTTTAGAGTAATATTTTGTTCTATTATTATTTTAAATTTTATTTAATTAATACGTTGTCTTTTATTTAATATGTTTAAACTAATATTTTGTCCATAATTTAATTAATATTTTATCTTTTAATTAATTTGTTTGAATACTATTTTACCATTTGTTTGACTCTTTTTTTTCTAAAAAAATTGAATTAATAATTTTCTTTTGTTTAATTTATTTAATTACTTTTCTATACTGCATTAATTAAAATTTTCAAGATCAAATACTTTTATTAATTCATGTTATTTTATTTTATTTATTTATTTTAAATTTCACTTCAACTGCCGTATATGCTAGTAATTAAATACAATTTGACATGTGATCAAATTTAAGTATTTTGAGAGCATTTTTAAGAGTCAATAGTTTAGATGCTATAAAAATATCATATTAATTAAATTGATAAAAAAAATATAGAATTCATTGATTTTTTTTTTATCATTAAGCCTTTTTTTTTGGACTTTATTCATTTTATATCATCAACTGTAAACCTTAAAATATAAAAAGAACAATTTTATGTTATTAAATATTCCATTAATATTAGTTAAAAATTTAATAATGATAACGTCGTGTTAGAAATAATATTAAAAAAATTGAACTAAAATTTTATTTTATTTTTAAGCACAGAGAAAGTATGAAAAAATCACATACATCCAAAGTCAAAGTTAGACTAAAAAAAATCCACAAATATTCTAAACATTTAACTAAACATACAAATCAAATTTGGCAAAGAACTCTTCTTAATAAAAAACGAAACGTAAACAGCTAATATTGGAAACTAAAAACATAATTAAGTTTCAGTGCAAACTATATATATATATATATATATATATATATATATATATATATATATATCATTAAAATCTTCGCTTACCGTAATTGAACTCGTATTAAAATTATGCATTTTCTATTTGAATTAGAATGAAAGTGTTGAAACAAAAAGCCTGATTAGGAATAAGTTAATTTACATTAATCAAACTTTCAAATGAAATTCTAAAAAATAAAAGAATTAATTAATAATATAAATGAGGACTATAATAATACAACAACAAAACGACTTTGATACCATATATAATAATTCGGGTCAAATTTCGAGTCCGAATTAAATCATAACACAATAAAATTTAATATAATTTTTTAATAATATTTTTTAAAAATTATTTAAAAATTTTATATTAATCGATTTGGGTGTTATAATATATATTAGATAAAGGTGTTGAAAGAAAGAACTCTTGGCATTAAGTATTATAAATTCGATACTCCTTATTTTATACAAGATTTAATTCATATGAAATAATTACCGGAAGAAAGGCATTAGAAAAGATATTTTCCCTTGAATATATCTTAATAAAAGAGATTTAGGTAAGAGAACGAAAAGCGCTACTTTTTAAACTCGTCTTTATTAATTTTTGTTTTTTTAACACATGCCGACGGAATCGAACTCTCTATTTTATATTAATAAAATAAGTCACCGTCGGTAGAAACCAAAAATGTAAAATACGAATATTCATTTTCCTTTCCCACATACCATCTTTTCCCAACTCATGGATCGGCGCCACGCAACGCAATGATGGAACTAAATAAAAGTAAATTGAAAGGCGGCCGAGTTAGAAAAATTATTAAAATATTATTACGTGATATTCTTAAATTAATTACATAATGTTATTAATAAATTTAAATATAAAAGATTTATTTTATATATTAAAATAGTTGTATGTGGTTAGCCTGTGACATTACATAAAAATATCCTAAGAACACTG
This sequence comes from Hedera helix, assembly GCA_947179155.2. NCBI lineage: Eukaryota > Viridiplantae > Streptophyta > Magnoliopsida > Apiales > Araliaceae > Hedera > Hedera helix. The sequence goes on from OX359274.1 coordinate 44,517,384, forward strand.
AATAATTGAGTACACCATTACCCTAAATATGATTATTATTGAATTTATATAATCTTCTTATGCCTTAATCTCTATCCAATTCAAAATTTAAATTATTTATAACTTAACTGAATCAGGTCGAATGCAAACTATTCAATTAAATTACAGAGTCAAATTAGCTAAAACTGCTTAGGATTCAAATATGAATTAATTGCATCTTGAAGTGAAATGGGAGCATTGAAAAACCCTACTCGCTTGAAGAAAAAAATAGTTTCTAGAAGGATGTCAACTTCAACAAATTTGAATAAAACAACCCAACAAGCTTTAAAAAGGCAAGTCATTCATATGTATGCCTATGTATGCCTTCAACCATTCATATGTATGACTTCAACGGATCCGGTTACTATAAAATAAACTTTATGATAAGTTTATTTTTAGACCAATAAGGTATTGACATACAAATAGAAAGAACAATCCTCAACTTACGTATCAACACCTTATTAATGTAAAAGTAAATTTACCATGAAATTTACTTAATAATAATCTAATCCCCCTCAAACACATCAATATGCATGGACCTGGTGCATTCCTTTCTTTCTTTCTTAATCATCTACTTGTTGTATGTGGTGTTCAATATTTAATTTTGCAGCCTTAAAGTTTTTATATGCCAGAGTACTTGCTCAGCCTGGATTCAGGACCACAAAAAACACTAGCTTCAGAATAGTTTGTGAGGGCCAATATTTATTTATATTGGACCAATTCATTTAAACCTCCAAATGACTTGCTTTTTACTGTCTGTTTCAGCCTATTTTCTATGATGAATTACACCCTTTTTACATCAGTATTATTCAGACTTCACTATATAATAGGTATATATATATACTCCCTTGATTTCACAAAACATGATCTTTTTTGAGTTTAGCAGTAGTTAATGTGTGAAATTTTAAATATTCATTAAAATCATGATGTGAATTTATTTTAATTTTTGAAATAATATTTTTCTGTACTCGGTATTATTTATTAAGATTTTACAATTTTAACTACTGTATTATTCAAAATTAAATAAACTCATATTAATTTAAAATTTTGAAATTAACAAAGTAAGTGAGATTATTTTTGTGGTACCGAGGGATCAACTCGCCAGAATTCTCTCAACTCCCGGCCTGTTTGTGAGAAAAGAGGAAGGAAAAATTCTTCTTCACAGAACAAAACTGACACACACAAACCAAACAAAGCTTTTGAGCAATTATTTATATATTACTTGTATCAAGAATAAACTCCTTTGGACCAAACACTCCAAAAGAAGACTCAGAAGAGATTGTTAACTTGATAACCACAAAGAAAAAAGGTTTAAATGATTACATAGATTGGAAGGGAAAATATATTTTAAAGAGTTGTTGGGTTTGCTTTTCCTAACCTTGATATTTGCCTAATTAAAGTAGTATTTGTTAAGTACAAGCCTGCAAGGACCAAAAGAAGGAGGGAAAAAAGTGAGAGCAACCAAGGTAGGCAATTGCCCACCATAATCTTGAAAGAAAAAAGAGATTTAGTGCTGCAAACAATATTTAAATATTTTAGTAGGATAAAAATATTGATCTCACGTCTCTCTTATAGTCATGTAAGTAGATCTGAAAATCGAGTAGCAAATAGTCCTACGGAGTTTGTTCAATCATCGTAGCTTCACTTATTCATGGTCGTTCGACTGTTTTCTCAAAAAAAAAGACATAAAATCTTGGCTGCCCTACTACCACCATAATTTTTGTTGAGGACGAGGACGAATGAAAAACTCCAAAACTCGAATCCTAAAAAGAATATTCAGCCGAGTTTAGTGGGGATTAATTCACATGGTCTCCCTTTCTTTTTTTTGGGTTTTGTCACCCTCATGGGCATGCGTAGGGTCTCCTTCTAATTGTCATACATGGATCTCATGGTCTTGAAAGAGATGGTGGAGATGCAGCATTGGTTTGCAGCTGTCAAACAGGTGGACTTAAAAAATATAATCGTCCTTCTGGTACGTTGTAGCCACAAGAATCGAACAACGTGATAAACGGGGATTTTAGATGATAGTACATTTTGACGGTGACCAATTCCCTTTTCAATATATCAGACAAAAAATAATTTTGGGTCACATCAGTCAAATTAAAAATGATTAGGACAAGGAAAGATACTTTAATGAATGTGTTGGACATATAATATATTTTCAAGGTGTGAAAAATATCATAAATAAATCATGGTATTCCTGCTTCATAAAAAGAATCTATTCATAACCATCCTTCTTAATGGTATGTTAAATTAGAATTTGAAAAATATAGAGAAAAAGAAAGAATAAAATAAATATAAAATAATTTTCTTTTAAAGAACGTAAGTCCAATTATCTTCTAAAAATTTGCATACTATATATGATAGATCCATGGTTAAGAAACTTCCAATTTTTTTTTTATATTAATATTACATCAATTTTTAAAAAAAATATTTCTTTCTCACATTTTGAACCTAATACGATTTAGTCAAACCTTAGCATGATTTTTGCGAGATTAACGTTGAGATATCGCGTGATAATAAAACTTCATATATAAACAAATACAATGAAAAAGATTGAGAATGTATATAACACATTTTCTCTTCATTTCTCTCAATACATATTTATACAAAAATTATTTTTGACGATAAAACATTATTTATGATGAATATTATTGTATTATTAAATATAATAATATTTTTGTGTATTTGAGAAAATTAGGCATAATGAATAATAGGACCACATTTTGGTCCTCTTTGTAATAAATTGATCCATTTCACATGTTCGTTACCTAGAATATGCAGAACCTACAGACTGAGAGCAACAACTCAGGTACTAATGTCACAAAGTTGTGTCTTGTCCTTCAAAGAATACAAAAAAAGATTCAATTCATTTTGGCAAAGATATTTAATTTCTCTATGGTAAATGATGTGATTCCATACCCTTTGTACTTTATATTTAATTAATACTTATATATAAAAGTATGTGTATGGTGATAATTTATAATTGATTAAAAAAAATCAATTAATTGACTTGATTGACCATCACGTATAATTTAATTAACGTCATAATTAATTCATCTAATTAATATTTGAGTTAACTTGCAAATATAATGTAATCAACAACTGAGTAGACCCGTAATTTATATTGAGTTGATTTGATTTAAAAGTAAAAACTAATCTTCAGTAACATTTTAGTTTTCTGTTACGATTAAATGTTTGCATACATGATTTTTTATTTATTTATTTATAATTCAAAGAGTAAATAAGACATTTACATGCATATATGTAGCGGTGAAAAGTGTCAATTGTCAAATGATTTACCTCTTTTTTTACAACATACTAACTACACAGAATTGGATTCCCTTTAAAATGGAACATGCCATATGATGGGGGAAAAACACATTTTACAATTATGGTTAGAATGATGAGAATTTGGGACGACATGAATAAACCATACACTATTAGGCATGTGATTTGCTTTTTTTTTTGGGGACCTTAAAAGATCGAAAAAATTTACTTACGTAAATAACCGAACATAAATTTTATTTTATCATTAAAATATAAGAGATGACGCGAAAATTCGTGTTAATGTCTTATTTTTTAATAAATAAAATAAAATATGTAAAAAATTTATATTTAATATTTATGAGTGTAGAGTTATTCTAAAAGATTCATCTTTTTTTTCCCTTTCAATCTTTCTTTCTTATACTAAGATTTTTCCTTTCTGTGTTCATTATTATTGACTCGAACCCCTTATTTTTTAAAGTTGAATTAATATGTGGCTCCCCATCATCAATTTTCTATCTGTACTCCTTGTTGCTTATTCTTGCATTGGCTGGAAGCAATTTATGGGGTACAAAAAAAATAAAAAAAATATAGGGATACTGCATAATAGTTATGCGATATCCAGTAATATTTTTTTAGCTTTTTATAATATTTTTAGACTATCTAGAATGTACAAAAATAAAATTTTAGAGGGTACCACATAACTATTATGCGGTACTCCCTAATTTTATTTATTTATTATTATTATATTCTGGACGTACCACAGAACTATTTTACGATAGAAAAAAATAATTTAGGGGCCTCCTAAATTTTTTATTTTTTTTGGCTTTCTGTAATGCTCCTGCCGGTTCGAGAATGAATTTTTTTTTTTGGGATACTGCATAATAGTTATGCGATATCCCCAATTTTTTTTTTTTAACTAAGGAGTATTATAGATAATTTTTTGGTGTGCCATATACCGGATAATAGTTTTGCAAATATGTTATAAATTATTCTGCTGTAAATACCTCCCTAAGCCATTGTATCTTGCAATAGATAATTAAGATTGGGTTAGATGAAAAATACTCTTATTCCCCTTTGACTATAAATCATTCCCTATATATATATATATATGAAAAATATTATTTAAGATAATACCTTAATCAAACTTGATTAAATTTACTTAACAAAATGTTATAATTTTATCTTTTCATTCAAAATAAGAATAATAATATTGAATATAAATACTTTATTAATGCGGTCACATGATCCAAACAAGTCATACGTATATATTGACAGTACATAAAACTTTAATTTATATGAATAATGGTTCAAGAGCGGGCTGGGCACAATGAAAAAATTATGGCAGCCGAGCTCCAGTAGACCAGCAGCAGGAATTGCCCCCCAAAAAACTTCGTCTCTTTACTTACAGAAGAGGGAGAGAGTGCATAATTAAGTATTCTAGGCCATACCTAGTATCATTTACTATTTCGGCCTAGCCTAACATATTTGGCTCATTTTCTCATTAGTAATAATTAAGTCTAACGTGGTTGGGCGCAAACATTGTCGTAGGAATTGAGACCAAATCTTCCATTTGATATGAGGATGAGTGCACCAACACACAATCCATGGAACTCCCATCACTCCAGCTTTGCTCCTTTCTATACACACGCTTTTAAGGCCTGTCCCGAGTCTTAAAAGTATGTTTATATAGTTGTATATCTAATATATAAAAGCCGGCGTTTGGCTTTTGGTGTAAACAACTTTTTGAAGTATTTTTACTTTTTTGAAAATGTCCTCGACTTTTAAGGTAATTTCTATTTTGTTCTTTTTATATTAATTATTTTAATTTTTTTATTTAATTTTATAAAATTTATAAAATTTTTATTTTATCTCATATAATTTACATATACAACGCGTGTGTCATTGAGTACTAATATTACGTAATCTATTAGTATATATTTCAACAGTTTGTGTTGGAATTATAAATGGGTCAAAATCTAGTATATAAATACATCAAGTTTTCTTACTCAAAATCAATTAGCAGCATTTTCACAAGTATTCAATATGGGGCAATTTATAGAGAGAACTGATATTTTTACATGATCTTCTCTCATATTAATTTAACCCACTTTCATGTGAGAAAGAACCATGTGAAAATATTAAAAACACATGTAAAAATAGTGCTGCCCTTTATAGAGTATTGTTATGGTAACAAGAGAATTTTACAAAAATAATATGAAAAGTGTAATTAGTTGATAATCCATTATACATGGCGGGCCTTGTGATAATAATTAATTACAATCAATCACGTTATTTTATATTCATCTTTAGTAACTATTTTTTAGTCACCAAAGTGTTATTGCAATTTATATACTCTAACATTCATTTTTTAAGTGTAACTTGACGTGTCTGAAGTAGAGAGTTGTATGTGTACATGATGAATATGACACGTGACTCGACGAAGGATTGTTACGCCAAAAACTCAACGTAACGTCAAGGTTTTGGCTGACGCCAATCCAAATCTTGACACGATACGACAAATGACACAAAGCAAAGGGAAATTTCATCAAGTTTTCGGCATAGTTTCAATCATGTCGATGGAAAAAACACAATGTAAAAGGCGAAACCCAACACAATAAATAAATAAAAATAGAGTGAATTCGTTGTAAAAAGGAATAATTGACACAAAAAAAACTCACCTTCTGCAAAGTTCCTCTGCTTCGATCAATTTCTTCCCCCTATACTTTTGCAATTGTTGATCTTTTCCCTCTTTGCCGTCTGACTCTCTAAGTTTAGAAAAATTATTGTATAGTCCTAAGGTATGATCACGTAGTGCCCCAAGACCACTCACATGCTGTCATTTTAGTATATATAGTGAAAATATCCACTGTATATATTGAAATAACAATATATCAGTGACATAAGACACCACGTGACAATACTCTAAGACTTCTGAATAACTTCTCCTAAGTCTATCTCGGGCGAACTGTAGGTAAAATTTTGACTTAGGCCCATTGGGTCTAACATGATTATATTTTATTTGGGTTGTAAATACATGGAGTACTCTGTAGTCCTTGTATAATAACCGCCAGACTTCAAATTGTTTCACAAATTACTCTCCCCTTTTATTCTTTCGGGTTTTGTTTTACTATAATTTCGTCTTTCTTTATTTAATTTTTAATATTATCCTTTAAATTTAATAAAATTATTATGTTCTTACGATAATTGTACATGTAACGCATATAAATAATACGCCTCATAAAGACTAGACAAAATACAAAATAAATAGCTCATTGATGTGGGTAAAACTATCTACTAATCGAACAAGCCATGCATGTTTACCATGTATACACCTCCAAACCCTAATTAAGAAATTTGCGTATGAATTTGCCGTTGATTGAGGCGATGGTTATCGTGTTTGGTGGAAGAGTTGGTGAGGGGTGCGGTAATGGTGGAGATTTGTTTATCATTGTTGGCGACCATGGCGATGAGTTGTGCTAACTGATCTTATAGTGTATCCACCGGCGGACCTACACTAGGGGTTGTGAGGGCCCCGCTCCCAAACAGATTTTTGAAAAGCTTCTTTATATATATATATATATGGGTATTAATTGAAAGTTCAGAAAATAAAAGACAAAATTACACAGATAATAATTAAATATTATATCAAACATTACATTTATCTATATCATTAAAAAATAAAATACGATACAAATTTTAATATCGTATTTTATTTTTTAATAATATAAATAAATATAATATTTAATTATCGTGTGTTTGTATTCATTCGAAAATAAAAAGTGACCAATGCTATTAATCAACAATCTATCTGTTTCATAAAAAAAAAAGTCTCATTCATACAAATCATAGGTGTGATTTATTTTTCAAAGAACAAGGCTTTTTATTTGGGACTTTAAAAGATCCACTTCTTCTTTTTCCCCAATCTTTCTTTAACATACGAAAAAATTTCGTCCGTCTTTGTGTTCATTATTATTGAGTTGACCCCCTTATTTTTTAACCCCCCCACCCCCCCCCAAATGATTTTTTTGGCTACGCTGAACAATGATTTAAAACTCATCTAACCACCCAAAAACAACTTAACAAAGTTTAAAGCTTGTATGGCTTGACTAAATAAAATTTGTAGAAGTATTATACATTACACACACATACATGAATATAAATGTCACTGTACAGTGTGCAAGATTAGTGTAACTTTTCCCCGGTTAAGGACTATTCTCTCATATAAAATAATACTCCGTTCATTCCGATTTATAAGATCGGTACTAATTTTTTTGAAAATTAATTTAAAATATTTTTAAATTTAAAATTAACATAAATTATTTAAATTTTAAAAATAATAATTTTTTTATAACTAATAATATTTTTTAAATAATTTATAATATTTATAATTATATTGACATAAACTAAATAAATTCATATTAATTTTGAGTTTAAAAATATTTAAAATTAACTTTTTAAAAGTCAATATTAATCTTAAATTTGAAACAAATGGAGTACGCAATAATTTAATACTTCCTCAGTCCTCAAAAGAATTTGTCAAGGATAATTTTCACACAAATTAAATACGAGACAATGAATTTGAAACGGTGGAAATATGTTTCTTTTGAACATCAAATTTTTATTGCATTTTTAAAGTAGATTTTTGTTATTTTTACAAGTTTTACAAGTCACGTGAAGGAGGACGTTTTAAAAATAATAAGTTTATACGTTAAAATAATAATTCTTTTAAAGTAAAGAAAATCGTTCTTTCAACAGTTCATTATATTTGTAAATGCAATATATCAATGAAAATATAATTTTGATTTGAAAGGGTAGCATGAATGCATCAATAGTCTTATTACTTCTCTAGCCCGTGATTAGGACCCAAAGATAGCCATCGACAGTAGTTGTTCGTAAGACTTGAGAGCAAGTAGTCATCTCTATTTCACATAATTTAGTTTTGAAACTCAAACTTTGCTCCTTTCTATACATACACTTTTTAAGGCTTGCCCCAAGTCTTAAAGTACGTTTATATGGTTGTCTATACAAATACTAAGCCTAACCAAGACTTGACAAAATCTAAAAAATAAATGACTCATTGATGTGGGTAAAAATATCTACTAATGGAATAACGCCAACGTGTACCATGTATACACCTCCAAACCCTAATTATTAGAAGGGGAATTATAATCATTCCGGGAGGATATAAAAGCACTAATCACTAATTAAACTCCCATAAAGATTCTAGTAGCACCAATTCTTTGGTAGTCTACCAAGGGACTGGCATTGCTTTAGGCATCGAAGGGTGGATCAACTCCCTTGATGATCTTTAGATGTTTTGCCAACTTTGTTGTCCCATTGGTGCTCATCAACACAGATGAGCCAATTGATCAGTTTTTTGATGGCATTGCTCACTAGGTTATGTATCTTAAAATGCATTTGATAAGAAACTTGTCTTGGATTAGAAAGATTTCACAGAGAAACCCAATATTTCGGACATGTATAAACTTGGAAGAATCAATTGCAGAAATCATTTCCCCTTGGACCTAGCTAACAAAATGGCATTTCAGAACTCTTTTCCAGTTGTATAGCATTCTATGTCTTGTGTTCATCCAATCACCCATGTCAACCTATTCAACTTTGATCCTTTCAACATCAAAATACGAATGATCCTACAGGCTTCCTTAGATTGAATGCATCTTTTTATTGCTCTGTGTAGCTTTGAATCAAGCTTGACCAAAGGAAGATAATGGAAGAATGTGTCTACAAAAATTATACAACATAACATCGGAAAGATAAAATGAATGATTTGCTTAAGAAATTACATATATGCAAAGCATGGCTTCAAAGTAAAAGAAAGACAAGAAAACCATAACCTGTCTGTGGTAGGGAAACCCCATTTTGATATCATAAGACTGACAGTTTTAGAGAATTTCAAACACATAATGGGATTGTTCGGATACTCTCATAGCCTAGGTGGAACTTAGGCCCTAACCTGCAACAATTTCAGAACTTAAACAAAAGGAGGATGCTTTCAATCCTAAATACCATCTGATGCATTTCAAAATCCCTTGTATATGTTTCACCACGAGCTCATAATGATGTACGGACAAACTATCAGTCTTAGCAGCGCAACCTCACATAGTTCAACAAAATCTCAATATCTCCAACATTTAAAATTCAAAAGGTTCAATTTCCCCCCTCTTAAAACTCCTTTCAGTAAATAGTCTCCCTCTTCTCCTAAACCTTATTTCTATGCTTAAAACCATGAACTCCTACCAAGCTACCAACAATAATATGAAATTATCAATTAAAAACAATGTATTTCAAAATAGGTATGTACAATATTCCATAATTCATAATTCAAGTATCATTCCAATTAACATTGCTACTCACTATATAACAAGGAAAAGCAATTGGATTAAATTATACCTCAACCATCAATTGCTTGCGGATTGCGGGGTAGGAATCAGGTAATCAAGCACCAATGTACTCTCCAGTAAATCCCTAACTTTCTCCTCATGGGAATTCACCAGCTCGGGATTTGAATCCAATGCACTCAATCCACGAAATACCACTAATGAAGCAATCGAATATCCCTTAGCTCTATCAGGAGAAAAGTTTTCCCCAGAAGTGAACTGATCAATCGATGGAAACTGATTTCCAATTCCTCCAAGCAATTCCAAGACTTCAGCCTTTCCCTTTCCCCCCACACTTTCCTTTAATTTCGAAAACGTGACTCTCATGGCAGAACAGGGAGCCAGGGCCACCGGACCGGCGAGGTCATTAACTATCCAATCGACGGCCATGATGTCATCGACAATCGGTGCCGATTCTTTCACGACACTAACGTGTGCCGGGTGTACCGCATAAGCTTTGAGGTCGTCTTTGGAGTTGTAGCGGCCGTGGAGCATGTGAGTGAAGGAGAGGGAGGAGGAGCGGTTGCGGAGGAGCGGACCGACGGTGAGGTGGACCACCTGTTCGAGTGAAATCAAGGCGTTGAGTCCGTTGAACATGGCGGAGACTTTTGACGGGTCAGTGTCCGGTTTGATTTTGAAGAGGACTATGTGTTCGATGATTTGCCGGTTCGTCGACATGTTGATCGGATAAATGAACGGTGACGACGAGTTATCTAGGATTTGAACGAGGAGAGAGAAAATGGTGATGAGAAGTGTGTCGTGGTAGACTTGGTCTTTGCTTCCGTTGGATAATTCCTGTTATTTTGGAAGTAAAAACCTATTCTTTTGCTTTATGAATTCATTAGTGGGATTCTTCGCTATTTTAGCTTTATGTTATTATAAGGCTATATATAGCCACGTTTATATTTAATAATAAATAAGCTTTCTCTCACTTTACTTTGCACAAGTCATATCAATATTAACATTTGGTATTAGAGCTGAGTGAAAACTCTTCCAATTTTTCAGCCGCAGCTCAAAATGGCCACCGAAACTAATTTCGTTTAGCTTGCTATTCCCCGTTTTGATGGTCATTATGATTATTGGAGCATGCTGATAAAGAATTTCCTTTGCTCCAAAGAGTATGGGCAGATTGTGGAAATTGGGGTTCCTGCTGTAACAGAAGGTGCTACTCTTAACGAGGCACGGACGAAGGAAATTGCGGACCTGAAATTGAAGGACTTGTGTTCAAAGAACTATCTTTTCCAGGCCATCGATCGCTCTATTCTTGAAACCATTTTGCACAAAGATACTGTCAAAGGAATCTGGGATTATTTGAAGAACAAATACCAAGGGAATGCTCGAGTTAAGTATGCACAGCTTCAGGCTCTACGAAAGGATTTTGAGACACTTCACATGAAGAAAGGTGAGTCTGTCAATGACTACTTGGTCGTACCCTTACCATTGTTAATAAAATGCGCATCCATGGTGAACCTATGAGCGATGTCACTGTGATAGAAAAAGTTATGCATTCAATGTCTTCAAAATTTGCTTATGTGGTTTGTTCGATTGAGGAGTCCAATGATTTGGATTCCATGAGTATTGATGAATTGCAAAGTAGTCTTCTAGTGCATGAACAACGTATGTCTGGACATGTTATTGAAGAGCAAGTTTTGACGGTTACTCATAAGGATAATTTTGGAAGTTGGGGAGTTGATCGCGGTACCTCACGTGGACGTGGCAGGGGTCGTGGTTGATCAGGTATGAATAAGACATTTGTTGAATGTTATTACTATCATGGTCTTGGTCATTTTCAGTATGAATGTCCTAAGAAAAACAGGGACCCCAAGGATGGCAGGAAGACAAAAGCTCACTTTGTTGAAACTAGAAAAGAGATGCAAGAGATGCTCTTTATGGCATATATTGATGTCGACAAAACAACTGATGAGATTGCGTGGTTCCTGGATTCTGGGTGCAGCAATCATATGTGTGGAAGGAGGGAGTTATTTTTCTAATTGGATTACACTTTTCGAAAGTCAGTCAAGTTGGGCAACAATTCCAATCTTCGTGTGATGAGCAAAGGCTAGATTCAAATGACTGTCAATAATATTACCCAAATCATCACAGAGGTATTTTATGTGCCTGATTTATGCAACAATCTTTTGAGTATTGGTCAATTGCAGGAAAATGGCTAGACCATATTAATTCAAAAGAACAAGTGCAAAGTTTATCATCCAGATAGAGGGCTTATTATCGAAACAACTATGTTACTCAACCGAATGTTCATTCTCCTAGCTACTACCAAACCACAAGTGTGACGCCCCCAAATCTGGGCCCACACAGCCCAAACTTGAGTCGTCAAAAGACTACAACAAAATTATTACAACAAAGCACAACGTACTACAATACAGTGTATAATAATACACAACTAAGTCTTCACTATTATTGCCACACTATTTTACAAAACGTGAAGACTATGATAACTATTCCTCGGACCCTCACTCCATTCCCCGGCTAGACCCTGTTATGTTTTCATCTCCTGTTGAAAAACAATGGAACAAAAGAAAGGGTGAGCTCAAATAGCCCAGTAAAGAATAACATGACTAAGATAATGACGAATAAATTATCATTAGTCTTCAACAGTTGAGTTCTTGATAGAATACAATAGACTACAAGGTTTATATCAAAAACTGCAGTTAAATTCTTAAACAACGTTCAGATCAATAATAGCAGCGGAATGAGTAATCTATTAGAAGAATAATGCAGACTATAATGTCCACTCGGTTCTCTTTTTAGGAAAAACATCATCAACTTTTATCATCTGAAATATCATTAGTCAAGATAATACAAATTCACAGTTCCTAATCATAATCATGCAGATCAACAGTTCATCTTTGCACTACGGGCCAAAGACATTCAATATAACACCAACGGTCATGATTATACCAGATTCAGCCTTTGGTCATAATCATACCAAACAACAGTTCATCTTTGCACTACGGGCCAAAGAGAACATTCACCACGTGCCATAAAAGACACCGAACAGATGTATCGCCTTTAACCTATTATATCGCCTTTAACCTATCATCTGTTCAACAAATATATCACATCTGTGCCCCCGGCCACAGATATTCACAACAGCTTGATTTTTGGATGATTAGAATGATATAAATGATGAACAGAAGAAATAGGATAACAATAAGTATCGGAAGTTTACTTTGTACAGATTCAAATAATGTCCAAATTGTCAACATGATGTGGAGTGAAATTTAAAAATGATATTCAAGATCCACAGTTCAGAATAACGGTTACAATTCAATAGAAGGGTTCACGTAAATAGGAAGGTTCAGTTGAAATAATGAAGTTCAACTATTATGGAACATATAATATTTTCAGGAATTATAGAAGCAATAGTTCCATAATAAATTTCGATTTAGGAGTATGAAAGAAAATAATATCCCTTACCGTAGCAGGTTTGATTAACAAAAGGTGAAGGAAATTAATACAAAGGGTTATTCACCAACAGGCGGCAATCCGCTCCGTAAGGTTATTCCCACAATTTAATAGAATTTGAGTACAAAGAGTTATTCACCAAACAGGCGGCAATCCGCTCCGTAAGGTTATTCCCACAATTTAATAGAATTTGAGTACAAAGAGTTATTCACCAAACAGGCGGCAATCCTCTCCGTAAGGTTATTCTCAGAGATTAATAATGAATGAATACGAAAGGTTATTCACCAACAGGCGGCAATCCGCTCCGTAAGGTTATTCCCACAATTTAATACATGGAAATAAAAGGCACGTCTTATGAGTAAGGAAGAAACAATATTATTATCGAGAATCAAATAATGATAATCCCTTACCATAGTATGTTTGAATAATGGAAGATGAAAAAGATGGTATCCCTTACCTCAACACGTGACTGGATATTGATTTAAATGAGGTTGATTAACTTGAACAGTACACGTATACTTATAGATCTTCACAAATACTCAAGATGACTTAAGCACACTTAGAGAGAACTTTCACAAGAAGTATTTAGAGAGAGAAAGAAAGAACAAGTAAGGAAGTATATGAAAAATCCTTAAGTTAAGGCTTCTATTTATAGCCAAAAATCTTATCATTCATTTAATCTAAACCATTCATTTAAAGATCACCTTTTAATCTACACCATCCATTTCAAATATTATATTATCTTTAATCTACACCATTCATTTCATATCACCTAATAATCACCTAACTTTATATTATAAACAAATCAATTTAATTATTCAACAATAATTCACACTTTAATCTACACCATTCATTTCATATCACCTAATAATCACCTAACTTTATATTATAAACAAATCAATTCAATTATTCAACAATAATTCACACTTTAATCTACACCATTCATTTCATATCACCTAATAATCACCTAACTTTATATTATAAACAAATAACTTTATCAATTCAATTATTATGACTAATTGTTATAAATACAGTATAGTTAGCTCTTAGATATCAAGTCAATAAATTAATGAAATACAACTGTTTAAATAACATCATAATAGAGATAACAATAATGTAAAATAAAGCATACGTTACTGTGTAATGACAATTATTGATTCAATAATGTGAATTACTGTGCATATGTTACTGTGACAATTATTAGGTTCAATAATTTTAAAAACAGTGCAACAACAATTATTGACTCAATGATATAAAATACAGTGTAATGACAATTATTAAATCAATAATGCAAAATACTGTGTAACAACAATTATTGAATTGATAATATAAAATATTATGCAGTGACAATTATCGATGAAATGATGCGTAACAGTTACGGTGTCAATTATCAGACCAATAATATGAGACACTATGCAATACCGTGTGTTACTGTAGACTACCGTGTGCTACAGAAAATACCATAAACTACCGTATGCTACTATTCTTTTATCACCGGTATTTTAACAGTTCCGTTGACTATTTTTATTTAAAAAGGTTACTTCTGTCGTTTTCTATATCCGACAAATATTCCGTTGTGGGGTCCACCAATAATTTATTATTTCGGCGCCGTCGTACGGCACGAATATTCCCCGACCAAACGAATATTCCCCGACAAAGCGAATATTGTCCGACAAAATAAAATTTGCACATAACATCCTTAACTTTCAATTTTGTTAATTTAACCACTTACTGTTTCAAAAAAAATATATATGAAGAAAAATTAAATTTTGTATTTCATAAAATTCGGGGTCTTACAACCTCCCATCCTTATGAAATTTCGTCCCCGAAATTGACGTACCTGACATATCGAAGAGGTAAGGATACTTAGATTTCATCTCAGATTCTAGCTCCCAGGTCATTTCCTCAGTATCTTGGTTCCTCCATAAAACCTTAACTTGAGGTATAACCTTTGAGCGTAGGATCTGCTCCTTCTTATCCAGGATCTTAACAGGTACCTCCTCGTATGTTAAATCCTCTGCTATAACGTCTGGTTCTAACTCAATGACGTGGTTTGGGTCCTTCACATATTTACGTAACATAGATATGTGAAAAACGTTATGGATGCGAGACATACTTGGTGGTAGGGCTAGTCTGTAAGCTACGGTTCCTATTCGATCGAGGATTTCAAATGGGCCAATAAATCGAGGGTTGAGCTTTCCTCTCTTTCCGAATCTCGTAACCCCTTTCCATGGAGAAACACGTAAGAATACATGATCTCCGACGTTGAAACTTTCGTCTCTCCGATGAAAATCAGCATAACTCTTTTGTCGTTCTTGTGCGGTCTGTATTCGTTGTCGGATCATTTGGATCTTTTCGGTCGTCAAGCGTACCAACTCGGGTCCCAACAATTTTGCTTCTCCTACCTCATTCCAACATATTGGAGAGCGACACTTCCTTCCATACAATGCCTCGAATGGAGCCATGCCTATGCTTGCTTGGTAACTGTTGTTGTAAGAAAATTCCACCAACGGCAAGTACTTATCCCATCTTCCTTTGAAGTCTAATACACAAAGTCTCAAAAGATCTTCGAGGGTCTGGATCGTCCTTTCCGATTGTCCGTCCGTTTGAGGATGATATGCAGAACTAAAACGTAGTTCAGTGCCCATAGCTTTTTGTAGACTGGTCCAAAAGCGTGAAGTGAATCTAGGATCTCGATCAGAAACTATGGAAACTGGCATGCCATGCAATCTCACGATCTCATTTATGTACATACCGGCAAGACGTTCAAGTGAAAAGTTTTCTCGTATAGGCAATAAATGAGCAGATTTGGTCAATCTATCTACGATCACCCAAATTGCATCTAAGCCTTGAGAAACTTTTGGAAGACCCGTCACGAAGTCCATATTGATGTGTTCCCACTTCCATTCGGGAACTTCAAGTGATTGTAATGGACCTTTAGGAACTTGATGTGACGCCCCCAAATCTGGGTCCACACAGCCCAAACTTGAGTCGTCAAAATACTACAACAAAATTATTACAACAAAGCACAACGTACAACAATACAGTGTATAATAATACACAACTAAGTCTTCACTATTATTGCCACACTATTTTACAAAACGTGAAGACTATGATAACTATTCCTCGGACCCTCACTCCATTCCCCGGCTAGACCCTGTTATGTTTTCATCTCCTGTTGAAAAACAATGGAACAAAAGAAAGGGTGAGCTCAAATAGCCCAGTAAAGAATATCATGACTAAGATAATGACGAATAAATTATCATTAGTCTTCAACAGTTGAGTTCTTGATAGAATACAATAGACTACAAGGTTTATATCAAAAACTGCAGTTAAATTCTTAAACAACGTTCAGATCAATAATAGCAGCGGAATGAGTAATCTATTAGAAGAATAATGCAGACTATAATGTCCACTCGGTTCTCTTTTTAGGAAAAACATCATCAACTTTTATCATCTGAAATATCATTAGTCAAGATAATACAAATTCACAGTTCCTGATCATAATCATGCACATCAACAGTTCATCTTTGTACTACGGGCCAAAGATATTCCATATAGCACCAACGGTCATGATTATACCAGATTCAGCCTTTGGTCATAATCATACCAAACAACAGTTCATCTTTGCACTACGGGCCAAAGAGAACATTCACCACGTGTCATAAAAGACACCGAACAGATGTATCGCCTTTAACCTATTATATCGCCTTTAACCTATCATCTGTTCAACAAATATATCACATCTGTGCCCCCGGCCACAGATATTCACAACAGCTTGATTTTTGGATGATTACAATGATATAAATGATGAACAGAAGAAATAGGATAACAATAAGTATCGGAAGTTTACTTTGTACAGATTCAAATAATGTCCAAATTGTCAACATGATGTGGAGTGAAATTTAAGATCCACAGTTCAGAATAACGGTTACAATTCAATAGAAAGGTTCACGTATATAGGAAGGTTCAGTTGAAATAATGAAGTTCAACTATTATGGAACATATAATATTTTCAGGAATTATAGAAGCAATAGTTCCATAATAAATTTCGATTTAGGAGTATGAAAGAAAATAATATCCCTTACCGTAGCAGGTTTGATTAACAAAAGGTGAAGGAAATTAATACAAGGGTTATTCACCAACAGGCGGCAATCCGCTCCGTAAGGTTATTCCCACAATTTAATAGAATTTGAGTACAAAGAGTTATTCACCAAACAGGCGGCAATCCGCTCCGTAAGGTTATTCCCACAATTTAATAGAATTTGAGTACAAAGAGTTATTCACCAAACAGGCGGCAATCCGCTCCGTAAGGTTATTCCCACAATTTAATAGAATTTGAGTACAAAGAGTTATTCACCAAATAGGCGGCAATCCGCTCCGTAAGGTTATTCCCACAATTTAATAGAATTTGAGTACAAAGAGTTATTCACCAAATAGGCGGCAATCCGCTCCGTAAGGTTATTCTCAGAGATTAATAATGAATAAATACGAAAGGTTATTCACCAACAGGCGGCAATCCGCTCCGTAAGGTCATTCCCACAATTTAATACATGGAAATAAAAGGCACGTCTTATGAGTAAGGAAGAAACAATATTATTATCGAGAATCAAATAATGATAATCCCTTACCATAGTATGTTTGAATAATGGAAGATGAAAAAGATGGTATCCCTTACCGTAACACGTGACTGGATATTGATTTAAATGAGGTTGATTAACTTGAACAGTACACGTATACTTATAGATCTTCACAAATACTCAAGATGACTTAAGCACACTTAGAGAGAACTTTCACAAGAAGTATTTAGAGAGAGAAAGAAAGAACAAGTAAGGAAGTTTATGAAAAATCCTTAAGTTAAGGCTTCTATTTATAGCAAAAAATCTTATCATTCATTTAATCTAAACCATTCATTTAAAGATCACCTTTTAATCTACACCATCCATTTCAAATATTATATTATCTTTAATCTACACCATTCATTTCATATCACCTAATAATCACCTAACTTTATATTATAAACAAATCAATTTAATTATTCAACAATAATTCACACTTTAATCTACACCATTCATTTCATATCACCTAATAATCACCTAACTTTATATTATAAACAAATCAATTCAATTATTCAACAATAATTCACACTTTAATCTACACCATTCATTTCATATCACCTAATAATCACCTAACTTTATATTATAAACAAATAACTTTATCAATTCAATTATTATGACTAATTGTTATAAATACAGTATAGTTAGCTCTTAGATATCAAGTCAATAAATTAATGAAATAGAACTGTTTAAATAACATCATAATAGAGATAACAATAATGTAAAATAAAGCATACGTTACTGTGTAATGACAATTATTGATTCAATAATGTGAATTACTGTGCATATGTTACTGTGACAATTATTAGGTTCAATAATTTTAAAAACAGTGCAACAACAATTATTGACTCAATGATATAAAATACAGTGTAATGACAATTATTAAATCAATAATGCAAAATACTGTGTAACAACAATTATTGAATTGATAATATAAAATATTATGCAGTGACAATTATCGATGAAATGATGCGTAACAGTTACGGTGTCAATTATCAGACCAATAATATGAGACACTATGCAATACCGTGTGTTACTGTAGACTACCGTGTGCTACAGAAAATACCATAAACTACCGTATGCTACTATTCTTTTATCACCGGTATTTTAACAGTTCCGTTGACTATTTTTATTTAAAAAGGTTACTTCTGTCGTTTTCTATATCCGACAAATATTCCGTTGTGGGGTCCACCAATAATTTATTATTTCGGCGCCGTCGTACGGCACGAATATTCCCCGACCAAACGAATATTGTCCGACAAAATAAAATTTGCACATAACATCCTTAACTTTCAATTTTGTTAATTTAACCACTTACTGTTTCAAAAAAAATATATATGAAGAAAAATTAAATTTTGTATTTCATAAAATTCGGGGTCTTACAACCTCCCCTCCTTATGAAATTTCGTCCCCGAAATTGACGTACCTGACATATCGAAGAGGTAAGGATACTTAGATTTCATCTCAGATTCTAGCTCCCAGGTCATTTCCTCAGTATCTTGGTTCCTCCATAAAACCTTAACTTGAGGTATAACCTTTGAGCGTAGGATCTGCTCCTTCTTATCCAGGATCTTAACAGGTACCTCCTCGTATGTTAAATCTTCTGCTATAACGTCTGGTTCTAACTCAATGACGTGGTTTGGGTCCTTCACATATTTACGTAACATAGATATGTGAAAAACGTTATGGATGCGAGACATACTTGGTGGTAGGGCTAGTCTGTAGTGTGACGACCCCAAATCCGGGTTCCTTTAACCTCGGATCCGGTTCAACACTAGTACTACTTTTCCTTATTGTTCATGAATTACAACAATATTATAATTGCTAAATAATCATTTATTTACAATTATATAACATCTCTTTCTATTCCAGAATCGCAATCTTTATACATTCCTAGTATGTCTTCATATCATACATGATACGACATTCTATTACAATCAATTTGAGATCATATGTATAATGACTCAATCACACCATCCTATTATCCTTATTCATAAAGGACAACGTCTGAATAATGATATTCAAATAATCTGTAAATGTTCTCTTAACAATTTAAGTTTGCTAATCTATAGCACAACAAAACATAAACTCTTCATATCTACTTACACAAGTGAATGAATTAGTCTACCGCAAGGTTTTACTACAAAAGCACCTATGCTTCAATCTTGATGACTCGTTAGTCAATCTTCATCTTTGCCTCTACCGGAGTAATCGGCTTCCTCAAGCTACTCTGTAATGTTTTGTTTTAAGCAAGGGTGAGCACGACGGCTCAGCAAGTCTAACAGTTTCACATAACACGTAAAAATAGTTCAATCATGCTTCATGCTTCATGCATCTTATGCTTTGCAGTACATATATTTCCCATGCATATCATGCCTCGCATTTAATCTATGCTTCATGCCTAGCCTCTATCATGACATATAGTTCAATGCAGAACAATTGTCTTAAATCAACTACCGCATATCAATAGTTCAAATTAACTTATTTCACAAAAGCACATTAACACATCTTTGCACATAACCACGTATGAGCACATCACAGTTTAATAAAAAACTTATAAATTATGCACATAATGCAACACGTTCTGAAAAACTTGCCTGGACTTGTATAACCAGCTTACGTTAATCTTTGACGTTCCTTGCACCACCTACACGGTATGTGAGATCAACGGTGCACAATATCAGTCAAAGTTTGACTCAATACTAAATCTTATTTTAAAGATATTTATTTCTTCTTATCATCCCCTTTATTTAATAAGGTTAATTTCATATTTTAGTCTCTCTTTGACTTGACTCAGTGTTTCATATTCAACACCATAAATCTTTTGTTCGAAACTATGCAATTCTGACATTTATTAATGTCACTGCATTAAAACTTGGACCCTATATTTATTTAGGTCGATCCACCAATTAATCACTAATGGACCATTCCCTTGGTTTAACTTTATCTCGATACTTATCATAATATTACCCACCTTGGATAATATTTTAAATTTTACTATCAATTAGTAATAACTTATAATGTTATTTAATTGTTAAATAACACTTTAAATAATCATTACTATTATTAATTTATTTTTAATAATAGTTTACCTTAATCATTATGATTAATCTTTTAATAATAATTTAATTGCTTGCTAATATTATTACCCTTTAATAATATTTTAATTGACTTCTCATTATTATCAATCATTTTAATAATAATTTAATTGTTCATCAATATTATCAATCATTTAATAATATTTGAAATCCTCACGTATCATTAGTAATTATTTAATAACGATTCAACCCTTAACTATTATTACCCAATAGTTAATTACTTGTTAAACAATATTATTAATTCTTTAATAATATTCTAAATCTTTATTTATCATTATTATTTATTTAATAATGATTTAACTCTTAACTATTATTATTTAATAGTTAATTAAATGCTAAATAATATTATTAATCCTTTAATAATATTTTAAATTAATTACATATCATTATTAATTATTGAATAATGATTTAATTCTTAACTATTATCATTTAATAGTTAGTCAATAATATTATCAATATATTTTAATTACTTAATAATCTTCTTTCGATTAAGTAATAATTTATTCCACTTAATTACCATTTAATTATTATTTAATATGAATTAAATAATAATTAATTAACTAATTATCCGAACTCATTATTTAATATTAATTAAATAATAATTAATTAATTAATTAACCTTACTTATTATTTAATATTAATTAAATAATAAATAATTAGTTTATTAACCTTAATTATCCTTTAATTATTATTTAATATTAATTAAATAATAATTAATTACTTAATTAACCTTACTTATTATTTAATATTAATTAAATAATAAATAATTAGCTTTCTAAGTTTAATATTCTTTAATTATTATTTAATATTAATTTAAATAATAATTAATTATTTATTTAACTTTACTTATTATTTAAGTGCAATTAAATAATAAATAACTAACTTATTCATCTTAACATCCTTTAATTATTATTTAGTATTCATTAAATCATAATTAATTAATTACATAACTTCATATATTATTTAATATTTATTAAATAATATTTAATTAGATTATTAGCCTATTTATACACTAATAAATAGCTAATATATAGTGAATCACTCCAATAATTTCAAATTTTATTTTATAACACTTAACTAGCATGCCAATAGGTCAAATATTATTTTTCTGAAATTAAAAATAATTTTCCCATAATTATTAGCAATTTAGTAAGCTTTAATCCACCATTAATTCTAATAAATACCAAATTACAAAAAAATTAGGATTTTAAATTTTGATAATTTTCTTTATAAAATTATAAGCATTTTATCTTTTGGAACCAACCCAAGAACCGGCCTAAAAATGCCCGAACCGGCCCTACCTAGAAATCATGAAAAACCGAAAAAAACCGAACCGGCCGTTTTTTTTAAAAAAATAGGCAGATTACTTTTTGAATTTTTCAGACTTGGGGTCTCCGACGGGAACTTGAATAAAATGAAATCCACAAGTCCGATTGAGGCCTATTTGGTATCGATGGATTCGTAACTTCCCGAAATATATTTTTCTGTCATCAAACATCAAATTTGGATTTGTTTTGGTCACGGAAATTGGCTTTAAACCGGACTGTTGTGCACAACCCTAAAACAATGGGGTGTTTTGGTAGAAAATCCATATCTTGCTCATTTTAAATCGGATTTTAGTCATTCAACTTGGAGAATCTTCATATTTCATGGATCTATCACCCAAAATTGACGGATCATAAATCCGACTTACGGATTGTGAACAGAAATTCCGTGAAGGGGCTGCTACGTATTAGATTAATTTGTTTTCGTTGGTAAAAATTTATTCAATGAGTTTGATGAAATTTTTCATCACAAACACATATAAAACCCATGTTAAACCCATCAAACTATGAATATACATATATTACATAGCTAAAGACTTCTAGAACATCAAAATGTGTTTTGATCGGTTAAAAATACATTTTAACCGTTCAAATCATATCTAAACTATAAAAATGAACTAAAGAAGGTTTAGAACACTTTTTAACCTTTTATACATGGATGCTCTCCTTCCTCTTGACTTGATCTTGGATTGTGACTCTCTCTTGTCCATTCTCTAGCAAATTTTCTTGGTGGATCATCAATCTCATAAGAGTAACTCTCTATATCTCTCAAGAAGCTCTCCCTTTTTCTCTCTAGAAAATGCTACAAATGACTAACAAACATAGCCAATGTGTGGAGCACTATATTTATAGCACACCCTTAATCATCATTAACTCTTACTAATCAACTAACATTGGTCAAATTAAAGACTAATTTAGGATTACTATTTGATTGATTGACTCTTGGATTGACATGTTGATTGACCTCCATCAAGTTTGCTTACAAGTTATCAATTGAGTAAAACAAAAGCAACCTTTCTCCAACACTTAACTAAAGTGTGGTTAAGACTATTGCTCTTGTAACCTATGTTAACTTAACTATCAACCATGGTTCAAGCTCATCAATTAAACATACACACATCTTCCACCAAATAACCCAAGTAAGGTTAATTCTCTACAATTAAGTATACATATATATCCAATATATTTATATATTTACTAACACTTAACTCTAGCATTGGTTAAGGTTTTATTTTTATGTCCTATATAATTATATAAGCATCTATATATATATATACACCAATATATGTATATATATTCACTTATACATGTACAATACTTGTATTTTTGATATTTAAAATGTCATCCATCAACTTGACTACAAGCAACATAAATGGTGAAGTGTAACATAAGCAACAATCACCAACACTTAACCCACATGTGGTTAACTCTCTACAACATCCAACCCATGGTTACATAAAAATTATACCTTGGTGAATTATATACATACACAATTGTATCTATAATATTCTTCCTACAACTAACCCATGCATAGTTAAATCTTTAATTTATTTACTACCTAGGGTTATTCAACTAACTCATCCATAGTTAATTCTCATCATCAAATTCACCCACCTAGCATTTAACCAATGTTTGGTTAATGCTCTATCTTATCTACCAACTAGGGTTGTTCAATTAACCCTACATTAGTTAATTCTCTACACTTAACAATACTTGAATTTATTCTCCCAACATATTGACCAATACTTGACTTTTAAATTTGGACTCAATATTTGGGCTACTAGTTTATTTTGCATTGGGCTCCCTTATTTAATTATTTGGGCTACCCAACACAACTCACACATCTTTATAACTTGGGCTAGGTAATTAATTTAAGTTGACTTATATTAATTACCTCTTGGACTATAATCAACATAACATTTGGGCTTTATTATTTAATTACCCACTTCATATCCATATTCTCATATTGGGCTAACATCTATAATTCTTTTGGGCTAGTCCACTAGCAGTAATTAAATTACTTGGACTCTATATAACAACTTAATAATTAAGTTAATTACTTAATTAATTAACTTCATAATATTGTCATTCTAGACAATCATTCTAGTTTTTCTATAACTTTAACTCTTAACTAATATAATTAACCTAGTTAATTATATTTCATGACTTCCCTTCTTACTTCACATTTTAAACTAATTAAATTATTAGTTTAATTGAGTATTTAATCTACTCATCTTCTTATTGGGCTAACAAACACACGTTAGGTGTATATATATATTGATATAACCACATTCACTACATTCACTTTTCAATTGAATTTATTTTCTTAATAAATTCTCTACATGCATTATTAAAATATTTCCACATTTAATTTCTAACAAATACATTATATAAAAAAAAATGTTCACCCATTTTTCACACATCTCACTTCTACAACTCTAGGTTTTAAACCATAACCTTTAATTTATATTTAAAATCTTATTTACAAATCTTGTAAATATCTGGGATATTACATTCACCCCTTCTTATAAGAATTTCGTCCCCGAAATTTCATCATACTCATTTCTACAAATTTTCATCTCTGAGAATATCTCTTTACTCATCAAATTATATGACCACCCTTTTCTAGGAAGTTCATACTTCTAAACTCATAATTCCAGAACAATGGAATATCTTACAGAAGAATAAATTGAAAATCAATATCTTACAGAAGAATAAATTGAAAATCAAAATATTCATTAAAACTTTCATAATATGCTGAGAGGTCATCAAGACTGTGAACATCCGAATGGAATTAACTGAATTCCGAATAAATAGTATTTATCCCTGTAAATACTTATAAACAGAGTGTTTATCAATCACAAAGACTGAAAACATTCCATAGGTGTACGCTAGGTGATCAGCCTATTGTACCATACGTCGTGCAGAACGTCTTAATTTTTAGGCGCCAGTCGGAGCTATATGCCGACAAAAATATATCTGCTTTAGCCGACAGAATATATTTGTTTTTGCACTTGTTCACCTCAGACTTACTACAAAATTCCGTTCCAAAATAATTTGGATTGGATAATAAACTTGAGTCAATTCTGACCAAAAGTGTCCAGTTAAAATAAATGAAGACTCCCATCATTGAACTGTTCGTATATTACGATTCAAAAATTCATTTCAGATTAGTTAAAATAACTAAAATTCATTTATAGGACTTCATGATACCGCATCATCTTGACAGTACGTTGAGGATTCCGTCATTAATTCATGACTTCATGATACCGCACATCTTGACAGTACGTTGAGGATTCCGTCCTTTTCATCCCCACACCATGGCTTTAATGGCATGTGATGATTTTATAAATACATTTTGATATTTTCAAATCAATTTGTCTAGCTGAAACAATTAGCATAGACTATTCTTTAAACGTTTTAAAATACTGAAAATCATTTTATGACTTTGTCATACTACATCATACCATAGTGGGCTTTAAACATCCAACACTAGGTTACTCTGCATTGATGACTCCATCGTTTATCATATCTGCACTAAATGCATTAATGATTTCTAAAATACATTTGTCTTTTCAAAAGCACAAAAGTGCGAATTTAGCACGATTTTAAGAATTTCAAAGTCTAGCATAGCTAGAAGATTTGGAATGTCCTAAAACCTCAAAATACCTCAAATTTCTCCTCCGCATTCTTTTCCAGCTTAATAACTATATATGGTAAAGCTCTAGTTTTACTACTTAACTCTACCCATACTTATTGTTCATCAAACTTACCACACATTAGGAGTTCAGGTACTTGCCACAATCATATGGGTCGGAGAACTTATCCTAGTCAGACCAAAATCGTCCATTCGCTGAGGGGTTCCACCATACGATTATGAGTCACGAACTTACCATCAGTATGAGTTTTAAGAACACGTATTTATCTTAATATTCTCTACATATCCAATATATTATGAGAAAAGAATCACCTTCTCACCATATATACATCGAATAGCATGACATCAGGTTCAAATCGATTATTACTATAGGAAGCTAAGTGGTTGTCAAACCAAACGCAATCTCCTGCCCCTACAAGAAATTGGTCAACTCGGCCACTAATCAATATAGAAAGTTAAGCGGTCGTTAAACCAAGAACAAATCCTCTGCCCATACAAAGAACTGTTAAACTCAACTACTATATTAATATAGGAAGCTAAGTGGTTCTAAAACCAAGCACAAATCCATACAAGGAATCGTACAACTCAGCCACTAATATGAGTTCTCAATTAAAAACCCACAAACCTTCTAATTTTCTTAACTGAATACGAATTCTCTCCATTCATATTTTAGCACATATGTCTCATTACGAGTTCATTTCTCTAGATCATTTCATGACCTTATTAGCATTTTTTTTTTTATGCTTCTCAAAATCTTATCAAAAGATATTTTCTATCATTTCTTCAAATTAGGTACAACATGACCTTTTTCATCTCTCTTATATCTTCTTAAATCCATCTTTGGATAATCTTCTCTATATGAATTTTCCAAATTCATCTTTTATAACTTAAACTCTTCCGTAGTTTATTCATTTATCATTTTACTTATCTTCTACTACGGTTATAGCCTAAGGTACTCTTACCTAAAGTTTATAACCTATCAGCTCTGATACCAACTTGTGACGACCCCAAATCCGGGTTCCTTTAACCTCGGATCCGGTTCAACACTAGTACTACTTTTCCTTATTGTTCATGAATTACAACAATATTATAATTGCTAAATAATCATTTATTTACAATTATATAACATCTCTTTCTATTCCAGAATCGCAATCTTTATACATTCCTAGTATGTCTTCATATCATACATGATACGACATTCTATTACAATCAATTTGAGATCATATGTATAATGACTCAATCACACCATCCTATTATCCTTATTCATAAAGGACAACGTCTGAATAATGATATTCAAATAATCTGTAAATGTTCTCTTAACAATTTAAGTTTGCTAATCTATAGCACAACAAAACATAAACTCTTCATATCTACTTACACAAGTGAATGAATTAGTCTACCGCAAGGTTTTACTACAAAAGCACCTATGCTTCAATCTTGATGACTCGTTAGTCAATCTTCATCTTTGCCTCTACCGGAGTAATCGGCTTCCTCAAGCTACTCTGTAATGTTTTGTTTTAAGCAAGGGTGAGCACGACGGCTCAGCAAGTCTAACAGTTTCACATAACACGTAAAAATAGTTCAATCATGCTTCATGCTTCATGCATCTTATGCTTTGCAGTACATATATTTCCCATGCATATCATGCCTCGCATTTAATCTATGCTTCATGCCTAGCCTCTATCATGACATATAGTTCAATGCAGAACAATTGTCTTAAATCAACTACCGCATATCAATAGTTCAAATTAACTTATTTCACAAAAGCACATTAACACATCTTTGCACATAACCACGTATGAGCACATCACAGTTTAATAAAAAACTTATAAATTATGCACATAATGCAACACGTTCTGAAAAACTTGCCTGGACTTGTATAACCAGCTTACGTTAATCTTTGACGTTCCTTGCACCACCTACACGGTATGTGAGATCAACGGTGCACAATATCAGTCAAAGTTTGACTCAATACTAAATCTTATTTTAAAGATATTTATTTCTTCTTATCATCCCCTTTATTTAATAAGGTTAATTTCATATTTTAGTCTCTCTTTGACTTGACTCAGTGTTTCATATTCAACACCATAAATCTTTTGTTCGAAACTATGCAATTCTGACATTTATTAATGTCACTGCATTAAAACTTGGACCCTATATTTATTTAGGTCGATCCACCAATTAATCACTAATGGACCATTCCCTTGGTTTAACATAATCACATCATTTATCTCGATACTTATCATAATATTACCCACCTTGGATAATATTTTAAATTTTACTATCAATTAGTAATAACTTATAATGTTATTTAATTGTTAAATAACACTTTAAATAATCATTACTATTATTAATTTATTTTTAATAATAGTTTACCTTAATCATTATGATTAATCTTTTAATAATAATTTAATTGCTTGCTAATATTATTACCCTTTAATAATATTTTAATTGACTTCTCATTATTATCAATCATTTTAATAATAATTTAATTGTTCATCAATATTATCAATCATTTAATAATATTTGAAATCCTCACGTATCATTAGTAATTATTTAATAACGATTCAACCCTTAACTATTATTACCCAATAGTTAATTACTTGTTAAACAATATTATTAATTCTTTAATAATATTCTAAATCTTTATTTATCATTATTATTTATTTAATAATGATTTAACTCTTAACTATTATTATTTAATAGTTAATTAAATGCTAAATAATATTATTAATCCTTTAATAATATTTTAAATTAATTACATATCATTATTAATTATTGAATAATGATTTAATTCTTAACTATTATCATTTAATAGTTAGTCAATAATATTATCAATATATTTTAATTACTTAATAATCTTCTTTCGATTAAGTAATAATTTATTCCACTTAATTACCATTTAATTATTATTTAATATGAATTAAATAATAATTAATTAACTAATTATCCGAACTCATTATTTAATATTAATTAAATAATAATTAATTAATTAATTAACCTTACTTATTATTTAATATTAATTAAATAATAAATAATTAGTTTATTAACCTTAATTATCCTTTAATTATTATTTAATATTAATTAAATAATAATTAATTACTTAATTAACCTTACTTATTATTTAATATTAATTAAATAATAAATAATTAGCTTTCTAAGTTTAATATTCTTTAATTATTATTTAATATTAATTTAAATAATAATTAATTATTTATTTAACTTTACTTATTATTTAAGTGCAATTAAATAATAAATAACTAACTTATTCATCTTAACATCCTTTAATTATTATTTAGTATTCATTAAATCATAATTAATTAATTACATAACTTCATATATTATTTAATATTTATTAAATAATATTTAATTAGATTATTAGCCTATTTATACACTAATAAATAGCTAATATATAGTGAATCACTCCAATAATTTCAAATTTTATTTTATAACACTTAACTAGCATGCCAATAGGTCAAATATTATTTTTCTGAAATTAAAAATAATTTTCCCATAATTATTAGCAATTTAGTAAGCTTTAATCCACCATTAATTCTAATAAATACCAAATTACAAAAAAATTAGGATTTTAAATTTTGATAATTTTCTTTATAAAATTATAAGCATTTTATCTTTTGGAACCAACCCAAGAACCGGCCTAAAAATGCCCGAACCGGCCCTACCTAGAAATCATGAAAAACCGAAAAAAACCGAACCGGCCGTTTTTTTTAAAAAAATAGGCAGATTACTTTTTGAATTTTTCAGACTTGGGGTCTCCGACGGGAACTTGAATAAAATGAAATCCACAAGTCCGATTGAGGCCTATTTGGTATCGATGGATTCGTAACTTCCCGAAATATATTTTTCTGTCATCAAACATCAAATTTGGATTTGTTTTGGTCACGGAAATTGGCTTTAAACCGGACTGTTGTGCACAACCCTAAAACAATGGGGTGTTTTGGTAGAAAATCCATATCTTGCTCATTTTAAATCGGATTTTAGTCATTCAACTTGGAGAATCTTCATATTTCATGGATCTATCACCCAAAATTGACGGATCATAAATTCGACTTACGGATTGTGAACAGAAATTCCGTGAAGGGGCTGCTACGTATTAGATTAATTTGTTTTCGTTGGTAAAAATTTATTCAATGAGTTTGATGAAATTTTTCATCACAAACACATATAAAACCCATGTTAAACCCATCAAACTATGAATATACATATATTACATAGCTAAAGACTTCTAGAACATCAAAATGTGTTTTGATCGGTTAAAAATACATTTTAACCGTTCAAATCATATCTAAACTATAAAAATGAACTAAAGAAGGTTTAGAACACTTTTTAACCTTTTATACATGGATGCTCTCCTTCCTCTTGACTTGATCTTGGATTGTGACTCTCTCTTGTCCATTCTCTAGCAAATTTGCTTGGTGGATCATCAATCTCATAAGAGTAACTCTCTATATCTCTCAAGAAGCTCTCCATTTTTCTCTCTAGAAAATGCTACAAATGACTAACAAACATAGCCAATGTGTGGAGCACTATATTTATAGCACACCCTTAATCATCATTAACTCTTACTAATCAACTAACATTGGTCAAATTAAAGACTAATTTAGGATTACTATTTGATTGATTGACTCTTGGATTGACATGTTGATTGACCTCCATCAAGTTTGCTTACAAGTTATCAATTGAGTAAAACAAAAGCAACCTTTCTCCAACACTTAACTAAAGTGTGGTTAAGACTATTGCTCTTGTAACCTATGTTAACTTAACTATCAACCATGGTTCAAGCTCATCAATTAAACATACACACATCTTCCACCAAATAACCCAAGTAAGGTTAATTCTCTACAATTAAGTATACATATATATCCAATATATTTATATATTTACTAACACTTAACTCTAGCATTGGTTAAGGTTTTATTTTTATGTCCTATATAATTATATAAGCATCTATATATATATATACACCAATATATGTATATATATTCACTTATACATGTACAATACTTGTATTTTTGATATTTAAAATGTCATCCATCAACTTGACTACAAGCAACATAAATGGTGAAGTGTAACATAAGCAACAATCACCAACACTTAACCCACATGTGGTTAACTCTCTACAACATCCAACCCATGGTTACATAAAAATTATACCTTGGTGAATTATATACATACACAATTGTATCTATAATATTCTTCCTACAACTAACCCATGCATAGTTAAATCTTTAATTTATTTACTACCTAGGGTTATTCAACTAACTCATCCATAGTTAATTCTCATCATCAAATTCACCCACCTAGCATTTAACCAATGTTTGGTTAATGCTCTATCTTATCTACCAACTAGGGTTGTTCAATTAACCCTACATTAGTTAATTCTCTACACTTAACAATACTTGAATTTATTCTCCCAACATATTGACCAATACTTGACTTTTAAATTTGGACTCAATATTTGGGCTACTAGTTTATTTTGCATTGGGCTCCCTTATTTAATTATTTGGGCTACCCAACACAACTCACACATCTTTATAACTTGGGCTAGGTAATTAATTTAAGTTGACTTATATTAATTACCTCTTGGACTATAATCAACATAACATTTGGGCTTTATTATTTAATTACCCACTTCATATCCATATTCTCATATTGGGCTAACATCTATAATTCTTTTGGGCTAGTCCACTAGCAGTAATTAAATTACTTGGACTCTATATAACAACTTAATAATTAAGTTAATTACTTAATTAATTAACTTCATAATATTGTCATTCTAGACAATCATTCTAGTTTTTCTATAACTTTAACTCTTAACTAATATAATTAACCTAGTTAATTATATTTCATGACTTCCCTTCTTACTTCACATTTTAAACTAATTAAATTATTAGTTTAATTGAGTATTTAATCTACTCATCTTCTTATTGGGCTAACAAACACACGTTAGGTGTATATATATTGATATAACCACATTCACTACATTCACTTTTCAATTGAATTTATTTTCTTAATAAATTCTCTACATGCATTATTAAAATATTTCCACATTTAATTTCTAACAAATACATTATATAAAAAAAATGTTCACCCATTTTTCACACATCTCACTTCTACAACTCTAGGTTTTAAACCATAACCTTTAATTTATATTTAAAATCTTATTTACAAATCTTGTAAATATCTGGGATATTACATGTAGGCTACGGTTCCTATTCGATCGAGGATTTCAAATGGGCCAATAAATCGAGGGTTGAGCTTTCCGCTTTTTCCGAATCTCGTAACCCCTTTCCATGGAGAAACACGTAAGAATACATGATCTCCGACGTTGAAACTTTCGTCTCTCCGATGAAGATCAGCATAACTCTTTTGTCGTTCTTGTGCGGTCTGTATTCGTTGTCGGATCATTTGGATCTTTTCGGTCGTCAAGCGTACCAACTCGGGTCCCAACAATTTTGCTTCTCCTACCTCATTCCAACATATTGGAGAGCGACACTTCCTTCCATACAATGCCTCGAATGGAGCCATGCCTATGCTTGCTTGGTAACTGTTGTTGTAAGAAAATTCCACCAACGGCAAGTACTTATCCCAACTTCCTTTAAAGTCTAATACACAAAGTCTCAAAAGATCTTCGAGGGTCTGGATCGTCCTTTCCGATTGTCCGTCCGTTTGAGGATGGTATGCAGAACTAAAACGTAGTTCAGTGCCCATAGCTTTTTGTAGACTGATCCAAAAGCGTGAAGTGAATCTAGGATCTCGATCAGAAACTATGGAAACTGGCATGCCATGTAATCTCACGATCTCATTTATGTACATACCGGCAAGACGTTCAAGTGAAAAGTTTTCTCGTATAGGCAAGAAATGAGCAGATTTGGTCAATCTATCTACGATCACCCAAATTGCATCTAAGCCTTGAGAAACTTTTGGAAGACCCGTCACGAAGTCCATATTGATGTGTTCCCACTTCCATTCGGGAACTTCAAGTGATTGTAATGGACCTTTAGGAACTTTGATGCTCTGCCTTGACACGTTGACAAGTTAGGCACCTTGAGATAAACTCCGCAATCTCTCTTTTCATATTGTTCCACCAAAATGTATGTCGAAGATCTCGATACATCTTGGTACCTCCTGGGTGGATTGTAAACGGCGTGTTGTGTGCCTCCATCATGATTTTATGCTTTAATTCAGGATCGTTAGGAACACAGAGTCGAGAGTTGACTCGAAGTATTCCTTTCTCGTCGATTCTTGCTTCGGGAATGGCACCTTCTTGTACTTTCTTTATCATGTTTATCAGTTTCGGATCGGTAGCTTGAGCAGCTTTAATTTTATCGATTAAAGTTGGTTCTACTCGCACGTGAGCAATCTTCGAGTGGGTCCCTGGTGTCTTTAGCTCTATCTCCATCTTTTGCAAGTCGTACAAAATACACTTTTGTGTTGTCAGCAGTGCACTTGTACTTGCATAAGATTTTCTGTTCAAAGCGTCAGCTACAACGTTCGCCTTTCCCGGGTGATACTGGATTGTGTGGTCATAATCCTTTAACAGTTCAAGCCAACGTCGTTGTCGCATGTTGAGTTCCTTCTGGGTGAAGAAATACTTGAGACTTTTATGATCCGTATAGATATCCACTTTTTCTCCGTACAAGTAGTGTCTCCAGATCTTCAACGCGAAAACGACTGCTGCCAACTCTAGATCATGAGTAGGATAATTTTTCTCATAATTTTTGAGTTGTCGAGAGGCATAGACTATAACCTTTCCATGTTGCATAAGGACACAGCCTAGACCTTTGCCAGAAGTATCGCTGTAGATAACAAATTCTCCTGATCCTGATGGTATGGTCAGAACAGGAGCTGAAACAAGTCTCCTCTTGAGTTCTTGAAAACTCTTCTCGCATTCCTCGCTCGATATAAGTTTTGTACTAGAATGAATGATACCGATATCTAGTAATTAAACTTTCAACTCTTGGTGTTCTATGGGAGCCATTTGGTATGGGACTTTAAAAATGGGCTTAGTGTCGGGTTCAAGATCGATACAGAATTCAATTTCACGGTTTGGGGTAAGCCAGAAAGTTCCTCAGAAAAAACGTCAGGAAACTCATTAACAATGGGAATATCATTCAAGTTTGACGTGTTTTTGTTCAAATCAGTGACATGAGCTAAAAAGGCTTGACATCCGTTTTTCAATAAACGAATGACTTTATGGCTAGAAATAACAGTTATAGATTTCAATGGTTTAGTTACTTGAATTTGCATGACAGGTTAATTAGGAATATGAAAACTAATAATCTTATGAAAACAATCAATTTTAGCATGATGGGTAGTCAACCAATCAATTCCTAAAATCACATCAAATTCACGCATATCGAAAGAAATAAGGTCAACAGGTAATGTGAGGTTGTTGATTTGAACTAGGCAAGATTTATAGATAGTAAATGTAATAGGTATTTCTCCCAATGAGGTTTCAACTGATAAGACAAGATTTAAGTTTTCAATAGTCAAATTTAAACGTTGAGTACATATAGGTGAGATAAAAGAGTGGATAGAGCCAGTATCTAATATGGCATAGACTTCACGAGAATTTATGAATAGCTTACCGGTTATCACCTCATTCGGTTTCTTGACTGTTATCGTCAAATCGAATCCCGAATACTTCATTCGGATCTTCACGTATTTCAACCATGGGAATACCACTGAATAATTTTCTAACAAACTGTTTCTCGGGTTCATCAACTTCATCAGTAGTAAGGTACCAATGATTTCCATTAAAATAGTATTTTCGATAGACTGCAGTTTCCACGATAGTGACTAACTTAACCTGAATTCCTCTAAATTGTAACGCCCAAAAGTATAGAAACATCATTTTTAAATAATCTTGAAAATCATAGCTGGAACACCATAAATCCCTAAGACTAATATGAAAAGTCCATATATTCTGATCCTTTGTTATAGAACATAACCATGTGATATCACTCTCCCAATTAGTGAGTAAATTAAAGGCAATAATTTCCGCAAGTTCGTTACTTCCTTTAATTGCTTCTAAGAATGGATCTGGAACGACTGTAGCAGAGCTTTCACCTTCATCCTTACTGGATAGAACACGCATAATTTTTGCCTTAGGCAAATGATTCAACTCTGAGTTTGTAAGAAGATTATTCGTCGCCTCTTGTTTTGCAGCTACATTTGTTTCGGTAATTTCATAATTAACCTCCTGATTTCCAGATGCCATAATTAACTGTGGTCACAAAATAAATGTTAGTTCAAATAAACTGACTCATCTCTTCATGTTTCTACATTCAAATCGATTCATTAGATAAAAAATAAATCTAATTTAGGTAGGACACACTAGTGATTGATTCTATTCGTCTCTCCCCTCCTAGTTCTACCCCAGATCGCCATTAAAGACCATATCCCTAAGCTCTGATGCCAACTGTGACGCCCCCAAATCTGGGTCCACACAGCCCAAACTTGAGTCGTCAAAATACTACAACAAAATTATTACAACAAAGCACAACGTACAACAATACAGTGTATAATAATACCCAACTAAGTCTTCACTATTATTGCCACACTATTTTACAAAACGTGAAGACTATGATAACTATTCCTCGGACCCTCACTCCATTCCCCGGCTAGACCCTGTTATGTTTTCATCTCCTGTTGAAAAACAATGGAACAAAAGAAAGGGTGAGCTCAAATAGCCCAGAAAAGAATATCATGACTAAGATAATGACGAATAAATTATCATTAGTCTTCAACAGTTGAGTTCTTGATAGAATACAATAGACTACAAGGTTTATATCAAAAACTGCAGTTAAATTCTTAAACAACGTTCAGATCAATAATAGCAGCGGAATGAGTAATCTATTAGAAGAATAATGCAGACTATAATGTCCACTCGGTTCTCTTTTTAGGAAAAACATCATCAACTTTTATCATCTGAAATATCATTAGTCAAGATAATACAAATTCACAGTTCCTGATCATAATCATGCACATCAACAGTTCATCTTTGTACTACGGGCCAAAGATATTCCATATAGCACCAACGGTCATGATTATACCAGATTCAGCCTTTGGTCATAATCATACCAAACAACAGTTCATCTTTGCACTACGGGCCAAAGAGAACATTCACCACGTGCCATAAAAGACACCGAACAGATGTATCGCCTTTAACCTATTATATCGCCTTTAACCTATCATCTGTTCAACAAATATATCACATCTGTGCCCCCGGCCATAGATATTCACAACAGCTTGATTTTTGGATGATTACAATGATATAAATGATGAACAGAAGAAATAGGATAACAATAAGTATCGGAAGTTTACTTTGTACAGATTCAAATAATGTCCAAATTGTCAACATGATGTGGAGTGAAATTTAAGATCCACAGTTCAGAATAACGGTTACAATTCAATAGAAAGGTTCACGTATATAGGAAGGTTCAGTTGAAATAATGAAGTTCAACTATTATGGAACATATAATATTTTCAGGAATTATAGAAGCAATAGTTCCATAATAAATTTCGATTTAGGAGTATGAAAGAAAATAATATCCCTTACCGTAGCAGGTTTGATTAACAAAAGGTGAAGGAAATTAATACAAGGGTTATTCACCAACAGGCGGCAATCCGCTCCGTAAGGTTATTCCCACAATTTAATAGAATTTGAGTACAAAGAGTTATTCACCAAACAGGCGGCAATCCGCTCCGTAAGGTTATTCCCACAATTTAATAGAATTTGAGTACAAAGAGTTATTCACCAAATAGGCGGCAATCCGCTCCGTAAGGTTATTCCCACAATTTAATAGAATTTGAGTACAAAGAGTTATTCACCAAATAGGCGGCAATCCGCTCCGTAAGGTTATTCCCACAATTTAATAGAATTTGAGTACAAAGAGTTATTCACCAAATAGGCGGCAATCCGCTCCGTAAGGTTATTCTCAGAGATTAATAATGAATAAATACGAAAGGTTATTCACCAACAGGCGGCAATCCGCTCCGTAAGGTTATTCCCACAATTTAATACATGGAAATAAAAGGCACGTCTTATGAGTAAGGAAGAAACAATATTATTATCGAGAATCAAATAATGATAATCCCTTACCATAGTATGTTTGAATAATGGAAGATGAAAAAGATGGTATCCCTTACCGTAACACGTGACTGGATATTGATTTAAATGAGGTTGATTAACTTGAACAGTACACGTATACTTATAGATCTTCACAAATACTCAAGATGACTTAAGCACACTTAGAGAGAACTTTCACAAGAAGTATTTAGAGAGAGAAAGAAAGAACAAGTAAGGAAGTTTATGAAAAATCCTTAAGTTAAGGCTTCTATTTATAGCCAAAAATCTTATCATTCATTTAATCTAAACCATTCATTTAAAGATCACCTTTTAATCTACACCATCCATTTCAAATATTATATTATCTTTAATCTACACCATTCATTTCATATCACCTAATAATCACCTAACTTTATATTATAAACAAATCAATTTAATTATTCAACAATAATTCACACTTTAATCTACACCATTCATTTCATATCACCTAATAATCACCTAACTTTATATTATAAACAAATCAATTCAATTATTCAACAATAATTCACACTTTAATCTACACCATTCATTTCATATCACCTAATAATCACCTAACTTTATATTATAAACAAATAACTTTATCAATTCAATTATTATGACTAATTGTTATAAATACAGTATAGTTAGCTCTTAGATATCAAGTCAATAAATTAATGAAATACAACTGTTTAAATAACATCATAATAGAGATAACAATAATGTAAAATAAAGCATACGTTACTGTGTAATGACAATTATTGATTCAATAATGTGAATTACTGTGCATATGTTACTGTGACAATTATTAGGTTCAATAATTTTAAAAACAGTGCAACAACAATTATTGACTCAATGATATAAAATACAGTGTAATGACAATTATTAAATCAATAATGCAAAATACTGTGTAACAACAATTATTGAATTGATAATATAAAATATTATGCAGTGACAATTATCGATGAAATGATGCGTAACAGTTACGGTGTCAATTATCAGACCAATAATATGAGACACTATGCAATACCGTGTGTTACTGTAGACTACCGTGTGCTACAGAAAATACCATAAACTACCGTATGCTACTATTCTTTTATCACCGGTATTTTAACAGTTCCGTTGACTATTTTTATTTAAAAAGGTTACTTCTGTCGTTTTCTATATCCGACAAATATTCCGTTGTGGGGTCCACCAATAATTTATTATTTCGGCGCCGTCGTACGGCACGAATATTCCCCGACCAAACGAATATTGTCCGACAAAATAAAATTTGCACATAACATCCTTAACTTTCAATTTTGTTAATTTAACCACTTACTGTTTCAAAAAATATATATATGAAGAAAAATTAAATTTTGTATTTCATAAAATTCGGGGTCTTACACTTGATGTTCTGCCTTGACACGTTGACAAGTTAGGCACCTTGAGATAAACTCCGCAATCTCTCTTTTCATATTGTTCCACCAAAATGTATGTCGAAGATCTCGATACATCTTGGTACCTCCTGGGTGGATTGCAAACGGCGTGTTGTGTGCCTCCATCATGATTTTATGCTTTAATTCAGGATCGTTAGGAACACAGAGTCGAGAGTTGACTCGAAGTATTCCTTTCTCGTCGATTCTTGCTTCGGGAATGGCACCTTCTTGTACTTTCTTTATCATGTTTATCAGTTCCGGATCGGTAGCTTGAGCAGCTTTAATTTTATCGATTAAAGTTGGTTCTACTCGCACGTGAGCAATCTTCGAGTGGGTCCCTGGTGTATTTAGCTCTATCTCCATCTTTTGCAAGTCGTACAAAATACACTTTTGTGTTGTCAGCAGTGCACTTGTACTTGCATAAGATTTTCTGCTCAAAGCGTCAGCTACAACGTTCGCCTTTCCCGGGTGATACTGTATTGTGTGGTCATAATCCTTTAACAGCTCAAGCCAACGTCGTTGTCGCATGTTGAGTTCCTTCTGGGTGAAGAAATACTTGAGACTTTT
The DNA here is from genome assembly GCA_947179155.2 of Hedera helix. Taxonomy (NCBI): domain Eukaryota; kingdom Viridiplantae; phylum Streptophyta; class Magnoliopsida; order Apiales; family Araliaceae; genus Hedera; species Hedera helix. The sequence continues at coordinate 44,556,291 of OX359274.1, forward strand.
ATGATCTGTATAGATATCCACTTTTTCTCCGTACAAGTAGTGTCTCCAGATCTTTAACGCGAAAACGACTGCTGCCAACTCTAGATCATGAGTAGGATAATTTTTCTCATAATCTTTGAGTTGTCGAGAGGCATAGGCTATAACCTTTCCATGTTGCATAAGGACACAGCCTAGACGTTTGCCAGAAGCATCGCTGTAGATAACAAATTCTCCTGATCCTGATGGTATGGTCAGAACAGGAGCTGAAACAAGTCTCCTCTTGAGTTCTTGAAAACTCTTCTCGCATTCCTCGCTCGATATAAGTTTTGTACTAGAATGAATGATACCGATATCTAGTAATTAAACTTTCAACTCTTGGTGTTCTATGGGAGCCATTTGGTGTGGGACTTTAAAAATGGGCTTAGTGTCGGGTTCAAGATCGATACAGAATTCAATTTCACGGTTTGGGGTAAGCTAGAAAGTTCCTCAGAAAAAAAACGTCAGGAAACTCATTAACAATGGGAATATCATTCAAGTTTGACGTGTTTTTGTTCAAATCAGTGACATGAGCTAAAAAGGCTTGACATCCGTTTTTCAATAAACGAATGGCTTTATGGCTAGAAATAACAGTTATAGATTTCAATGGTTTAGTTGCTTGAATTTGCATGACAGGTTGATTAGGAATATGAAAACTAATAATCTTATGAAAACAATCAATTTTAGCATGATGGGTAGTCAACCAATCAATTCCTAAAATCACATCAAATTCATGCATCTCTAAAGAAATAAGGTCAACAGGTAATGTGAGGTTGTTGATTTGAACTTAGGCAAGATTTATAGATAGTAAATGTAATAGGTATTTCTCCCAATGAGGTTTCAACTGATAAGACAAGATTTAAGTTTTCAATAGTCAAATTTAAACGTTGAGTACATATAGGTGAGATAAAGGAGTGGATAGAGCCAGTATCTAATATGGCATAGACTTCACGAGAATTTATGAATAGCTTACCGGTTATCACCTCATTCGGTTTCTTGACTGTTATCGTCAAATCGAATCCCGAATACTTCATTCGGATCTTCACGTATTTCAACCATGGGAATACCACTGAATAATTTTCTAGCAAACTGTTTCTCGGGTTCATCAACTTCATCAGTAGTAAGGTACCAATGATTTCCATTAAAATAGTATTTTCGATAGACTGCAGTTTCCACGATAGTGACTAACTTAACCTGAATTCCTCTAAATTGTAACGCCCAAAAGTATAGAAACATCATTTTTAAATAATCTTGAAAATCATAGCTGGAACACCATAAATCCCAAAGACTAATATGAAAAGTCCATATATTCTGATCCTTTGTTATAGAGCATAACCAGGTGATATCACTCTCCCAATTAGTGAGTAAATTAAAGGCAATAATTTCCGCAAGTTCGTTACTTCCTTTAATTGCTTCTAAGAATGGATCTGGAACGACTGTAGCAGAGCTTTCACCTTCATCCTTACTGGATAGAACACGCATAATTTTTGCCTTAGGCAAATGATTCAACTCTGAGTTTGTAAGAAGATTATTCGTCGCCTCTTGTTTTGCAGCTACATTTGTTTCGGTAATTTCATAGTTAACCTCCTGATTTTCAGATGCCATAATTAACTGTGGTCACAAAATAAATGTTAGTTCAAATAAACTGACTCATGTCTTCATGTTCCTACATTCAAATCGATTCATTAGATAAAAAAATAAATCTAATTTAGGTAGGACACACTAGTGATTGATTCTATTCGTCTCTCCCCTCCTAGTTCTAACCCCAGATCTCCATTAAAGACCATATCCCTAAGCTCTGATGCCAACTGTGACGCCCCCAAATCTGGGCCCACACAGCCCAAACTTGAGTCGTCAAAAGACTACAACAAAATTATTACAACAAAGCACAACGTACTACAATACAGTGTATAATAATACACAACTAAGTCTTCACTATTATTGCCACACTATTTTACAAAACGTGAAGACTATGATAACTATTCCTCGGACCCTCACTCCATTCCCCGGCTAGACCCTGTTATGTTTTCATCTCCTGTTGAAAAACAATGGAACAAAAGAAAGGGTGAGCTCAAATAGCCCAGTAAAGAATAACATGACTAAGATAATGACGAATAAATTATCATTAGTCTTCAACAGTTGAGTTCTTGATAGAATACAATAGACTACAAGGTTTATATCAAAAACTGCAGTTAAATTCTTAAACAACGTTCAGATCAATAATAGCAGCGGAATGAGTAATCTATTAGAAGAATAATGCAGACTATAATGTCCACTCGGTTCTCTTTTTAGGAAAAACATCATCAACTTTTATCATCTGAAATATCATTAGTCAAGATAATACAAATTCACAGTTCCTGATCATAATCATGCAGATCAACAGTTCATCTTTGCACTACGGGCCAAAGACATTCAATATAACACCAACGGTCATGATTATACCAGATTCAGCCTTTGGTCATAATCATACCAAACAACAGTTCATCTTTGCACTACGGGCCAAAGAGAACATTCACCACGTGCCATAAAAGACACCGAACAGATGTATCGCCTTTAACCTATTATATCGCCTTTAACCTATCATCTGTTCAACAAATATATCACATCTGTGCCCCCGGCCACAGATATTCACAACAGCTTGATTTTTGGATGATTAGAATGATATAAATGATGAACAGAAGAAATAGGATAACAATAAGTATCGGAAGTTTACTTTGTACAGATTCAAATAATGTCCAAATTGTCAACATGATGTGGAGTGAAATTTAAAAATGATATTCAAGATCCACAGTTCAGAATAACGGTTACAATTCAATAGAAAGGTTCACGTAAATAGGAAGGTTCAGTTGAAATAATGAAGTTCAACTATTATGGAACATATAATATTTTCAGGAATTATAGAAGCAATAGTTCCATAATAAATTTCGATTTAGGAGTATGAAAGAAAATAATATCCCTTACCGTAGCAGGTTTGATTAACAAAAGGTGAAGGAAATTAATACAAAGGGTTATTCACCAACAGGCGGCAATCCGCTCCGTAAGGTTATTCCCACAATTTAATAGAATTTGAGTACAAAGAGTTATTCACCAAACAGGCGGCAATCCGCTCCGTAAGGTTATTCCCACAATTTAATAGAATTTGAGTACAAAGAGTTATTCACCAAACAGGCGGCAATCCGCTCCGTAAGGTTATTCTCAGAGATTAATAATGAATGAATACGAAAGGTTATTCACCAACAGGCGGCAATCCGCTCCGTAAGGTTATTCCCACAATTTAATACATGGAAATAAAAGGCACGTCTTATGAGTAAGGAAGAAACAATATTATTATCGAGAATCAAATAATGATAATCCCTTACCATAGTATGTTTGAATAATGGAAGATGAAAAAGATGGTATCCCTTACCTCAACACGTGACTGGATATTGATTTAAATGAGGTTGATTAACTTGAACAGTACACGTATACTTATAGATCTTCACAAATACTCAAGATGACTTAAGCACACTTAGAGAGAACTTTCACAAGAAGTATTTAGAGAGAGAAAGAAAGAACAAGTAAGGAAGTTTATGAAAAATCCTTAAGTTAAGGCTTCTATTTATAGCCAAAAATCTTATCATTCATTTAATCTAAACCATTCATTTAAAGATCACCTTTTAATCTACACCATCCATTTCAAATATTATATTATCTTTAATCTACACCATTCATTTCATATCACCTAATAATCACCTAACTTTATATTATAAACAAATCAATTTAATTATTCAACAATAATTCACACTTTAATCTACACCATTCATTTCATATCACCTAATAATCACCTAACTTTATATTATAAACAAATCAATTCAATTATTCAACAATAATTCACACTTTAATCTACACCATTCATTTCATATCACCTAATAATCACCTAACTTTATATTATAAACAAATAACTTTATCAATTCAATTATTATGACTAATTGTTATAAATACAGTATAGTTAGCTCTTAGATATCAAGTCAATAAATTAATGAAATACAACTGTTTAAATAACATCATAATAGAGATAACAATAATGTAAAATAAAGCATACGTTACTGTGTAATGACAATTATTGATTCAATAATGTGAATTACTGTGCATATGTTACTGTGACAATTATTAGGTTCAATAATTTTAAAAACAGTGCAACAACAATTATTGACTCAATGATATAAAATACAGTGTAATGACAATTATTAAATCAATAATGCAAAATACTGTGTAACAACAATTATTGAATTGATAATATAAAATATTATGCAGTGACAATTATCGATGAAATGATGCGTAACAGTTACGGTGTCAATTATCAGACCAATAATATGAGACACTATGCAATACCGTGTGTTACTGTAGACTACCGTGTGCTACAGAAAATACCATAAACTACCGTATGCTACTATTCTTTTATCACCGGTATTTTAACAGTTCCGTTGACTATTTTTATTTAAAAAGGTTACTTCTGTCGTTTTCTATATCCGACAAATATTCCGTTGTGGGGTCCACCAATAATTTATTATTTCGGCGCCGTCGTACGGCACGAATATTCCCCGACCAAACGAATATTCCCCGACAAAGCGAATATTGTCCGACAAAATAAAATTTGCACATAACATCCTTAACTTTCAATTTTGTTAATTTAACCACTTACTGTTTCAAAAAAAATATATATGAAGAAAAATTAAATTTTGTATTTCATAAAATTCGGGGTCTTACAACAAGAACAACACTATTTTCAAACTCTTTCTCAGAATTCGGATCATCTTTAGAACTGTCATTATGGACACTTGAGTCTTGATGGACTTAAAACTCTTCACAACAAACAGATGGTACATGGACTGCCCCAATTAAAGAAGTCCAATTTGTTTTGTGAAGATTGCATGACGGTAAAGCAACACAGAAGTCTGTTTCCTCAAAAAAGTACCTGGCGAGCATATAAAATTATGCAGCTTGTTCATGCTGATATCTGTGGACCTATATCCCCTATTTCAAATAGCAACAAAAGGTATCTTCTGACATTTATCGATGATTTTAGTCGCAAAATCTGGGTGTTTTTCTTAGCAGAAAAATTAGAGGCTTTCGAGTGTTTTAAACTTTTCAAAGTAAAGGTAGAAAAAGCAATGGGTACTAGCATTTGTGGTTTGCGCACAGATAGGGGCGGTGAGTTTACATACCAAGAATTCCATATGTTTTGTCAAACTAATGGGATTCGACGACAACTTACCGAGGCTTACACTCCTCAGCAAAACGGAGTGACAGAGCGAAAGAATCACATAATCAAGAACATGGTTCGTAATATGCTGACTTGCAAACAAGTGCCAAAGAACTTCTGGCCCGAAGCGGTTAATTGGGCAGTACACATCTTAAATCGAAGTCCAACACTTGTTGTGCGCAATAAGACACCCGAAGAAGCCTGGAGTGGCACTAAACCTTAAGTTAATCATTTTCGGGTGTTTGGATGTCTCTCTTATGTTCATATACCTGACAACAAACGCACAAAATTAGATGACAAAAGCTTGAAGTGTGTACTACTGGGAGTCAGTGAAGAATCCAAGGCATATCGCCTATATGATCATTTGTCAAACAAAATTGTGATTAGCCGTGATGTTACTTTTAATGAAGATGACAGTTGGTCTTGGACAGCAACCCTTGCTGATATTATTGATATTTCCCTGATAACGAACGCACAAAATTAGATGACAAGAGTTTGAAGTGTGTACTATTGGGAGTTAGTGAAGAATCCAAGGCATATCGCCTATATGATCCTTTGTCAAACAAAATTGTGATTAGCCGTGATGTTACTTTTAATGAAGATGACAGTTGGTCTTAGACAACAACTCATGCTGATACTATTGATATTTCCCTGGATTGGGGTGATCAATAAGACACCGACTCTCTTAATCATAATCACAATGATCAGTTTACAACTATAGTAGCTGGAGATCAAGTTCCTGAAGCCTTTTCTGGTGTTGATGAGGTTGTTGCACAATAGAACAATAGTGAAGATTCACTCGAGGAAGCTAATGATTCAACACAATCCTAAACCTTTGATCTTTCAGCAAAAAGACGCATTCGACATCCACCAATCTAGATGTATGATTATGAGAGTGGTGAAGGGCTCTCTGACACTGAAAATCAAGGTAACTTTGCTATGTATGTAGATGAGGACCCTCTGAATTTTTCTGATGCAGTACATAACAGTAAATGGTGTTTGGCTATGGACTCTGAAATTGCTGTAATTCGCAAAAATAATACTTGGGAATTGACGGATTTGCCAAAAGGTGAAAAAACAATTGGAGTTAAATGGTATATAAGACGAAACTCAACGAACATGGTGACATTGACAAGTATAAGGCCCGACTTGTCGCAAAGGGATACACTCAACGACATGGAGTTGACTATTCAGAAGTTTTTGCTTCTATTGCCCGCCTGGATATTATTCGACTTATTCTTGCTATTGCGGCTCAAAAGGCCTGGCCCTAGTACCAATTAGGCGTTAAATCAACATTTCTTCATGGAGATCTTAATGAGGAAGTATACGTTACACAACCACTTGGTTATGAGATCCAAGGGGCTGAACATAAAGTGTATCGACTTCGAAAGGCATTATACGGATTGAAGCAAGCTCCTCGAGCTTGGTACAACCGAATCAAAGCTTATTTCGTGATAGAAGACTTCAAGAAGTGTCCTTATGAACCCACTTTATTTCTCAAGCACTACTCTACTGGTAAGATCTTGATTGTATGTCTCTATGTGGATGATCTTATATATACCGGGAGTGATGAATCTTTGTTCATTTCTTTTAAACACTCAATGATGCAAGAGTTTGACATGAGTGATTTAGGGAAGATGAGATATTTTCTTGGGTTAGAAATACAACAGGACAATGGAATTTCTCTCTGTCAACAAAAATACGCTCGTGATATTCTAGAGAGATTTCAAATGGCTGATTGCAATCTAGTGCACAATCCCATTGTTCCAGACACAAAGTTGATGAAAGATCCCACGGGAAAGCCAGTGGATGATACTCTTTACAAATAACTAGTGGGTAGTTTGATGTATTTAACCTCTATTAGGCCAGATTTGATGTTTGTGGTTAGTCTTCTAAGTCGGTACATGGCTTATCCTACTACACTTCATCTGCAAGCTGCTAAACGTGTGTTAAGATATGTCAAATGCACTCTTGCATTTGCATTTGGTGTGTTTTATTGTTAGGAAGGGAACCAACAGCTTGTGGGATATTCCGACAGTGATTATACAGGAGATGTAGAAGATTGCAAAAGCACTTCTGGCTTTCTATTTCTATTCAGTTCAAGGGTTGTGTCTTGGTCCTTTCGCAAGCAACCTATTGTGACATTGTCCACTACAGAAGCAGAATTTGTTGCAGCAGCTTCTTGCGCTTGTCAGGCTGTATGGTTACGAAGGATGTTGGAGCAGCTTGATCAAGTTCAAAGTACAACTACTGTGATTTATTGCGACAATAGCTCAATAATCAAAGTTTCTCGCAATCCTGTTATGCATGGTCGAAGCAAACACATTAATGTTCGGTTCCATTTTCTTAGAGATCTCACACAAGATGGGACAGTCAAATTGGATTATTGTCGAACTAAAGACCAACTTGCAGATCTTCTGACTAAGCCATTAAAGCTAGATGTTTTTAAGAAGCTGCGAGCATTGATGGGAGTTTGTTAAGATCCAGGCATAAACTGATATGATATCAATTTAAAGGAGGGAATGTTGTAATGTCCTAGAATTTCCACGTCATTATTAATTAAATTATTAATTTAATTTCCAACGAGTTAGTTTTACAAGATTATTTAAATCTTTTTATGTGATTAATTAATTACGTGATTAAATAATTATATGATTAATTACTAGAATTAATTAAAGGGGGTCATTAATATGTTATTAAATTAGTGAACAAACCCTAAAGTTTTAATATCAAAATAATTGATAAGTTTCCTATTAATTAAATATTTAATTAAATTGAATATAATGAGTTAATTAAATATAATAAATTAATTAATATGATTATTAATTAATGTAAATAATGTGAAATATTAATAATAATATTTATTAATCCATTTAGTAATTTAATACTAATGGGTTAGAATATTTAATTATTTATTCAATCTAATTATTTATTTAACCATGGATTGAATAATTAATGTGTAAATTATTAAATTAGCCCAACATGGGTCAATTAGTAGCCCAAGTGAAGACTAATAAAATTTGACAAATTAGTAGCCCAAACAATTTAATAGGAGCCCAATTGGTATTTTAAATAAAGCCCAATACTTGACCCACTTGAAAAAAACTTAATTTAACTATTATTAATTTAAAAATATAAGCAAGTGACTATAATTGTGGGACAATTACCTCATCAGCCGTATGTGTGCTTGGGAGAAAAAAAAAATATTTTTTTTGTTTTATTTTTCAATTATTTAATAAAAGGATTGTTTGTTTTAATTTTTCAAGTACATGGATCATTCCTCTTTTCACCTAATGTGTCATTTAACCCATTCCTTGTGTAAGTTGTTATCCAGGGGCATGGTCTAAATTATTAGATATATTATGTGTATCTAATAATTTGCAAGTATACTTGAAATTGGTAGATTTCATTTCATTATTTTCTCCAAGTCCAAAAGAGAGAGCTAGAGAGCATAGAGTGTGAGAAAATATTGAGAGCAAAATACTAAAAGAAGAGAAGGAGTTCTTGGTTTATGTCTTCAAGATTCACCACCTATTTTGGAAGAAAAAGGAGAATAGCCATTAAATCAAGGTAATTGTTATTCTAAATCTAATTTTGTTTTTAAATTAAATAAACTAACATGTGTATATAAATATGTTAATATAGTTAATAATGTGTAGTGGTAATATTTATGCCATACTTGAGTTTAATATGCTTGGTTTATATTTTGGTATATTTTGTATGCTAAAATATGTGTTTAGTAGTGTATAATCAAGTCTTGAAAGTTACGACCAAAAATATTTCTATAAAACTTAGGTTTGATATTCTAATATTATAGAACATCAAATCATGAGAAAAACAAAGTTTGAATCACTCAAAATGGAGTTATACACAAAAAGTTATGATTTATGGTAGTTTATGTGATATAAAATTTTTTATAAAAAAATAATGATATTAAATCATGAAAAATTGATTTTTCATGTTATAAATTAATATAAGGTGATTGGTAATTTTTTTGGATTTTTTTTGAGGAGTTAAAGATTTATTGAAGGTATAATTTTAGTTAAAGAATGCACTGTTCACATTCTGCTGGAGAAGAAAAAAAAAGCACTGGCCGCACAATGCGCGGACCACTGTTCACCGAAAAAGCGGAGACAAAACGGTGTCGTTTCGTGTAAAGAAAAAGTCACTCCGCGCGTACGCGCGGAAGCCATAAGCAGTGTCTCCAAAACGGCACCGTTTGGTCCTGTTTCAGCTTAACGCGCGCAATGCGCGAGCACCAGTTTCCGCGAAATTACCAAACTGCCCCTCTGTGTTTTTTTCGGCGAAATTACTATTTTGCCTTCGGATCATTTTTCAACTTAATTACAGAATTGTCATCGGTCCGGTTTTTCAGCTTATTTACAAGTTTGTCATTCTGCATATTTTTAATTAATTTAAATATTTGAAAATTAATTTAAAATTATAATAAAATTAATAATAATACAAAAATAATATTGTGGAGGATATTTTTCATTAAGTTTAATATTTAAATATTTTAAATATTAATCTAGTTAGCTAAATCATGGTTAAGTTAAATAAATTTATTATTTATTTATTATTTAAAATGTTAATAATAAATAAAGGTGATAAATTAGCAATTATTATTTAGTTCCTATTAAATAATATTTAAAGAGAGATAAAAATTTATAAATTAACTATTTATTATTTAAATATTATTAAATAATAAATCAGGATAATTAAGTAATTAATTATTATTTAATTAGCATTAAATAATGATTAAGGGAAATTAAGTTATTTAATTTAAATAATAAATAGGGATAAATAAATTAAATTTTTATTTAATCTTAAACAATAATTAAAATTAATTAAAGAGGATTAAAATGAGTAAACTATTATTTAATTTCCTTAAATTAAATAATAAGTAAGGTTAATTACTTAGTTAACTATTAGTTGATTAATATTAAATTAAAGAAGGTTAAAATTAAATCAATAATTATTTATTATTTAATTATTATTAAATAATAAGTAAGTACAATTAGTTATTATTTATTTTAAATAATAACTAGAGTTAATTAATTAATTTCTATTTAACCAAGATTAAATAGTAATTAAATAAAGATTTAGTTAATAAAATAAGTTAAATTTAATTATGCTTTAATTAAACAGTTGTAATAAGTTGTTTAAGGGTTTAATATGTGTCCAACGCTTAAGAAAAATATTTTCTAACTTATTAAATTATTAACCTAATTTGATTGAGGGTCTATAAGGTTAATAATATTATTTCGACTAATGTAAATTATGTGTTAGTACTTATATGATAAATAAGTACCTTAGTGAGCGTATAGTTGTGCAAATACGCCGTACTAATTATTAGACCAACTTTATTAATGTTAGGTCTTTCAAAGCCAGTTAGTTAAAGCTAGACATTTATTGTAGCTGAGCAGACAGGCAAGTTCCTTATCTCTAAACTCATTTCATTGAGCAAATTATTTATTTAAGCTTGAATTGTTATTTCCAAGCATGCTTTGAGTGGTTTAATTACTTTACAATTATTCCATATCGATATTGTTGTTATTCGCACTTATTGCACCTGATATCGTACAGTCATTAACTTGTACTTAATTATTGTTCTATTGTTTAAAGAACTGTTCAAAGTAGGTCTAAGCCATTGTTCGGCTAGACATTTATGTTAAAGATTTTAAAAACTATCCAAATCATTGAAGATGAGGATTCTTAGACTATTATGAACACCCCTTTATTATAGGGGAGTAACTTGTATCTAATATTAGGTACAAAAAAAAAATACGGAAATTAAATGTTATGCATACACATATTGTACTGAGGCTGATCCCCTCGGGTACATATTTCTGGTAGTAACCATTGGGTCAACATACTATTGACTCCAGTGGATATTTATAGTTCATAGTCTATTTGACTATCCTAATTTTAAAAGCAAATTATTATTCCTGCTTATGTTATTCACATTATTGAATTGTTCAGTTATTCCCTTTCATTCATGATATATTGTTCCTTGTTGTTATTTAAACTTGTTGAGCAAACTAGTTGCTCACTCTTGCTATATCATGAAACTTTATTGCAGTGCAACCTGAGACTTCGGGAAAGAACAATGGTAAAGGAAAGATGAAGTGATAGACTTCGAGATGCAGCCTTGTAGTTAATTAAATTAATTGGTATGTAATATAAACCCTAGGTACCTTATTAAGGGTATTTGTGTACTTTTGTGTAAGGTTATCGTATCTTGGGACTAGTAACACCTTTTGAATGAACAACATATGTTTGTTATTCCGCATTTAGTTATTGTATGTTGTTTAGAGGTGAATGTTTATATTGGATCGTGATGACCGAATTCAGGTATTTGGAATCCGAATTTGGGGGCGTCACAAATGTCGTGGTAGACTTAGTCTTTGCTTTCGTTAGATAGTTCATGTTATTTAGGAAGTAAACCTATTCTTTTGCTTTATGAATCTACTAGTAGGATGCACTCTTTTAGCTTTTTGTTATCGTAAGGCTATAGATAGCCACATTTACATTCAATAATAAATGAGCTTTCCCTCACTTTGCTTTGCATAAGTCATACCAGTATCAACAAAATGTGTGTGTGCGATTAGTCTCGCACCCCAGTGCGTGTTTTACGAAAAATTATCCTTTGCTCCGGGAGAGAATGAATAGTATCATCTCCTCTTATATATTTATAAATTCCACTATAAATGGGCTCTACAAATATATAAAAGCGAAATGATACTGTTTTACGGTGGTGTATATAGTTGGTGGCGATGGAGAAAATATTGGAGCGGGTCACTAAAGGGTGGGGAAGTTGGGCCGGGCAGGTTTTATGGGCCTCAGCCTAAATATTTAGAAATGTCCAGTTTTAAATGTTAGACTTACTTGAGAGTTGAGATGATTGAAGCTTGGGTAAGGTAAAAGAATTGAGAGGAATATAGAAATATTATTCAACCCGAGTGTTTAATTAATTAGGTGTTTTTTTAATAAAAATTTACTACTTGTCATATTGAAGTTTGAATCGGAAGGTTAAACTATATTATACCTCCTCCCCCTTTCCACAATAAACTTAAAGATATTTTAAACTAAAAAATAAAGTTATAAATTTAACTAAATGATTCAGACTTAATTTGGGTTCGACTTAAAAAAATATGAGCCAGACTAGAATTAGTTAATAATATAATTTAAATCTAAGTACAAAAAATAGTTTGAATTAAAATACGAGTATAATCTGTTAGTTCCCAGAGGCACACAAGTGATCTAGAAGGGGGGGTTGAATAGATCTCTTAGAAACTTTTTACTTTAAGAATTCATTACCAAGTAATTTATTTGATCAAGATTTGTTTGCACAGCGGAATATTAGTTTGAAAAACACCCCTTAAATATTTGTAAAACTTCTCCGTTGGGTTTAAGATTACATTGAAAAAAGGTCACTTGTTAAGTAAACGAATTCACAGTCATATGTAAATATATATATATATATATATATATAAGACAGAATGTAAATGACTGAAAGTAAATAACACCAGAGAGTTTAAAGTGGTTCGGAGACTAAATAACTCCTACTCCACTCTTCTACTACAACGAGTAGGAAATCCACTAAGGTTTAGTCCTCCGGACTAGGACACTCTTGCCCTCATCAAGTCCAACAGACTTGGCTCTTTTAGTCACATTAAGACTAGGACACTTTTGCCCTCATCAAGGCTAATAACCTTGGGACTGTAGACTAAGTCCAGCAGACTTAGAATCTCTTGTACCCTTCGGTACTCAATAAGTCTAGCAGACTTGATTTGTTTGTTCGTTGGGTTGTGCTGCTAAGTAGAACATTTGCTTTTCTTCATCTTTAGGTACTTAGCAGCTGCTTGTGATCAATCTTTGAATGCTGCTGATATTTGTCGTTGATGTTCTTCTTCTTTTTGTATTCAGCAACTGCTCATGATCACCCATTGTGCTGCTAGGATTTTGCACTTCAGCTCATTTGGTACTTGATAACTTCTCGAGATGAACTCCTGAGATGACTGTGATGCTTCTTCGTTTTGGTACTCAGTTGTTCCTTCTTGTCATAGACAGTTTATAGCTTCTCGAGATGGGCTTCTGAGATGACTGTGATGCTCCTTCCTTTTGGTACTCAGTTGCTACCATATATGTATCAAGTTGGCGTTTAAGCTTCTCTCTTCCATGTGCCTAGCAGCTCTGAACACTTCTCTTGTAATAGAGTTATACATCTCTATGTCTCTCTCAATTCAGTGTTAGTGTTCTGATGGATCGTAGAGTCCTTTAGCATATTCATTTTCTGTTTCACTCTACGATCGGTTGTTGTCTTCTATCATCTCTCTTGTATATTTGACAACTGCAACAACAACAACTCTTCTGTTTTTCATTTTAGGCCTTTATATCTCTGAGCATATCTTACCGTTGAAAGAAATCCCGTTGGTTTCATTTGGCCTTGTGCAGATCCTCAATATCTTCAATGTTGACTTTCTTGTCGCTTGTGTCAGTGTTTTTCTCTTTTCTGACGTGTTCTGATATGTTTACCTGTAGCTCTGCTTTCTCTGAATTTATAGCCGTTGCACTCTCAGAGTTGTTCAGCAAGGATTATTATTTCCTTTGTTAATTAATCTTCTGATACAACATTAAATACCTTCCTTGACTTTTAGAACCAACTGTTCTGATGTATTCAGAGATGTCCCATTGGTCTGACTTTATTCACCATCTTCCTGAGCAGTGGGTCCTGACTTATAGTCGTTTAGGCACAAGGTCTTCTGTGGCTCTGACATGCATCTAATCTCTCAAGAGCACTTACTCTTCCTTGTATCTGGGTGAGGAGTATTCTCTTTTCTCTCAAACTATATTGCAGTTATGATTCTTTGCTGTTTATGGTTATCGTAGAGTGACTGTCTGCTCATCTGAACTCTACGAATTTATCTCCACTCGTTATTTGAAGTATGTCGTGTAAATGGTGGAGATGAAGCGTACTTCTCTTTTACTCTGCGATCTTGCTTTTGTGAACAGATCGTAGAGTTTGTCTGCAGTGCTTTTTGCTTTATGATTTCGTTCTACGATCTTGTCCTTTTGTTCAAATCGTAGAGTTTGTGAACTGCCGTGCTTCTTAGTGAAATCGTTGAGTTGTAGTCTTTGTTGCTTCATCCTTTAATTCTACTCAACGATTGTTCCATGTGTAAAGCAATCTTCTGTATTGCCTTGTCATTCTGTTCCACTCTACGACTTCTTCTATCTGTGCAAAATTCGGTTGTATGTGAGCTCTTCAAGTTTTACTCTACGATCTTGCTAGAGCGTGTATATCGTAGAGTATATCTCTTCTTTGGTTCAGCGTTATCTGCAGGCTCGCTTGGCTGTCTGTTCGACGATCGTAGAGTTCAGCTCTACGATTTGTACTTGAACAGTTCTTTAATTTTACTTGTATATCCATCCTGTAGACTTCTTGCACATCTGACTCTCTTTGATGATCGTAGAGTTGTCCGGGCTGAGAGTCGTACCTTTCACTCTACGAACATGCCGAATCGTTGAGTCCTCTTTGCTTAGAATCGTAGAGTCCATTCTACGATCCTATAGACTGATCAACCTAACATATTTGATCTTTTCTAACTAAGTCCTTTCTTTCATTATTACATCATTAAATATTGAAAGGACTTTTACAGACTCTAACATGCACAAATTCAACACTGATTCATTCTGCTTATATCATACAACGTTTATGCAGAGTGACTTCTATTGAAATATCAACCTAACATTTCTGATCTTTAAAAATCTAAGTCCTTTGTACACATGTATCTAAAAAAGGACTTTACAACATTCTAATCAGATAACTTTCATTCTCTTTAATAAGCAACTGATAGTTTATAACAAGATCATATTTGTGCTATACAAGTGTGTGCACAACACAGTATTTGAAATAGGTAATATATATCATACACCCACAACAATGTAAGCACATAATTAGATTAACATATAATCACTTTGTCAAATAACCACATAAACACTTTTAGACAAACTGTGCACATAAACAAGTAAGCACATAATTACATTTAGAACATCTACGCACTTTTTCAGATACACATTATATATCAACCATGACAATCAATCATGTAAGCACATAAACACTTTCAGAGTATCTAAGCACATAATCAATTAAGCACATAAGCACATTAACACATATAATCAATTATGTAAGCACATAAACACTTTCAGAGTATCTAAGCACATAATCAATTAAACACATAATCACATTAACACCTATGCACTTTGTCAGATATGTGACGCCCACAAATCTAGGCCTACACAGCCCAAACTTGAGTCGTCAAAAGACTACAACAAAATTATTACAACAAAGCACAACGTACAACAATACAATGTATAATAATACACAACTAAGTCTTCACTATTATTGTCACACTATTTTACAACACGTGAAGACTACGACAGCTATTCCTCAGACTCTCACTCCATCCCCCGGCTAGACCTTGTTACGTTTTCATCTCCTGTTGAAAAACAATGGAACAAAAGAAAGGGTGAGCTCAAATAGCCCAGTAAGAAATATCATGACTAAGATAATGACGAATAAATTATCATTAGTCTTCAACAGTTGAGTTCTGAATACAATATAGACTACAAGGTTTATATCAAAAACTGTAGTTAAATTCTTAAACAATGTTCAGATCAATAATAGCAGCGGAATGATCAATCTATTAGAAGAATAATGCAGACTATAATGTCCACTCGCTTCTCTTTTTAGTAAAAATATCATCAACTTTTATCATCTGAAATATCATTAGTCAAGATAATACAACTTCACAGTTCCTGGTCATAATCATGCAGATCAACAGTTCATCTTTGCACTACGGGCCAAAGACATTCAATATAACACCATCGGTCATGATTATACCAGATTCAGCCTTTGGTCATAATCATACCAACCAACAGTTCATCTTTGCACTACGGGCCAAAGAGAACATTCACCACGTGCCATAAAAGACACCGAACAGATGTATCGCCTTTAACCTAGTATATCGCCTTTAACCTATCATCTGTTCAACAATTATATCACATCTGTGCCCCCGGCCACAGATATTCACAACAGCTTGATTCTTGATGATTAATACAAATAACAGTGATACAAATGATGAACAGAAGAACAGGATAAACAATAAGTATCAGAAGTTTACTTTGTGCATATTCAAATAATGTCCAAATTGCCAACATGATGTGGAGTGAAATTTAAAAATGATATTCAAGATCCACAGTTCAGAATAACGATTACAGTTCAATAGAAATGTTCAGAAAATAGGAAGGTTCAGTTGAAATAATGAAATTCAACTATTATGGAACATATAATATTTTCAGGAATTATAGAAGCAATAGTTCCATAATAAGTTTCGATTTAGGTGTATGAAAGAAAATAATATCCCTTACCGTAGCAGGTTTGATTAACAAAAGGTGAAGGGAATTAATATCCCTTACCATAGTAAGTTTGAATAATGGAAGATGAAAAAGATGGTATCCCTTATGAGTATAAAGGAAAATGATATCACTTACGAATATGGAATAAAAGTGTCATGTGATAATTCGTGTAGACAAATTATTTCCACACGAGACAAATAAAAAGGGTTATTCACCAACAGGCGGTAATCCGCGCCGTAAGGTTATTCCCATCAATTTGAATACGAATAGTTATTCACCAAACAGGCGATAATCCGCGCCGTAAGGTTATTCCCATCAATTTGAATACGAAGAGTTATTCACCAAACAAGCGATAATCCACACCGTAAGGTTATTCTCAAAGATTAATAAGGAATGAATACAAAAGGTTATTCACCAACAGGCGGTAAACCGCGCTGTAAGGTTATTCCCACAATTTAATACATGGAAGTAAATGGCACAAGAAAGAAACGATATTATTTTCGAGAATCAAAGAATGATAATCCCTTCAAGTAAGAAAGAAAATAATATTCATTTATGGTGATGAAAAGAATAATACCCCTTACCGTAGTAAGTTTCAATAATAGAATATGAAAGAAGATGATGTTCCTTACAAGTAAGAAAAAAATGACATTTCTTACCGCAATAAATTTAAGAGTGTGAAAAGAATGATATTCCTTACCTTAACACGTGACTGGATATTGATTTAAATGAGGTTGATCAACCTATATTTTTATAATAAAATTAGTAATTACCACATATAAATTTCAAGGTGTATGATAATTCATATATTATGAACTATCAAAATTATATATATTTAACATAATTTTTGTAGTATAATATAACAACTTTAAAATAGTTTTTAAAATAATATTTCAAAATAAATCTTCCAAAGAAAGCTTTTAAAAATGAATATTCTCAAAGAAGAGTCTTCTAAGGGAAGATTTGTGAATACCGTGAAAAATAGGAATTTATGAAATTACTACTGTTTAATAAAAGACTTACTTGAAAAATTCCTGCACTCCTTTTAGCATTCAAACACTCAAAATAACCTTACAATTCTCAGAGAAAGCTCATAAAATTCTTATAGAAAATTTTTATGTTTTAGGTGTGATTTTTCTATTCAGTTGAGCAAGCTATTTATAGGAGAAAATAAGTTACTATGCGTGTGGTAGGTGAACTGGCGTGATACACGCCAGCTGAGAAATCAACAAAGGCTGCAGCAGCCTCTGCTCACCGATTTCAGAAATTCCTGCACATTTTTGTGCAAATTTTTTTCAGGTGGGTCCTACAGGGGCCCACATGTTACTATTCACGTTACTGTTCACGTCACTATTCACGTTACTATTTCAAATAGTAAAATTAATTATTTTATTTTTTATTTATTTATTTATTCTTCCTGTGAGTCCAACATATAAAATAATGTTACCACAATAATGTAAGAAACACGTTACATATTTTTATTAATTTAATAATATAAATTATAATGTATTTGCTACTGTGACAATTATTAGATTCAATAATTTTAAACTACAGTGCACCAACAATTATTGACTCAATGATATAAAATACAGTGTAATGATAATTATTGAATCAATAATGCAAAATACTGTGTAACAACAATAATTGAATTGATAATATAAAATATTATGCAGTGACAATTATCGATGAAATGATGCGTAACAGTTACGGTGTCAATAATATGAGACACTGTGCAATACCGTGTGTTACTGTAGAGTACCGCATGCTTACAGTAAAATACCATAAATTATCGTATGCTACTATTCTTTTATCACCGGTATTTTAACAGTTAGCACCGTTGACTATTTTTATTAAAAATGTTACTTCTGTCGTTTTCTGTAAGACCCCGAATTTTATGAAATACAAAATTTAATTTTTCTTCATATATATATTTTTTGAAACAGTAAGTGGTTAAATTAACAAAATTGAAAGTTAAGGATGTTATGTGCAAATTTTATTTTGTCGGACAATATTCGCTTTGTCGGGGAATATTCGTTTGGTCGGGGAATATTCGTGCCGTACGACGGCGCCGAAATAATAAATTATTGGTGGACCCCACAACGGAATATTTGTCGGATATAGAAAACGACAGAAGTAACATTTTTAAATAAAAATAGTCAACGGAACTATTAAAATACCGGTGATAAAAGAATAGTAGCATACGGTAGTTTATGGTATTTTCTGTAGCACACGGTACTCTACAGTAACACACGGTATTGCATAGTGTCTCATATTATTGGTCTGATAATTGACACCGTAACTGTTACGCATCATTTCATCGATAATTGTCACTGCATAATATTTTATATTATCAATTCAATAATTGTTGTTACACAGTATTTTGCATTATTGATTTAATAATTGTCATTACACTGTATTTTATATCATTGAGTCAATAATTGTTGTTGCACTGTTTTTAAAATTATTGAACCTAATAATTGTCACAGTAACATATGCACAGTAATTCACATTATTGAATCAATAATTGTCATTACACAGTAACGTATGCTTTATTTTACATTATTGTTATCTCTATTATGATGTTATTTAAACAGTTGTATTTCATTAATTTATTGACTTGATATCTAAGAGCTAACTATACTGTATTTATAACAATTAGTCATAATAATTGAATTGATAAAGTTATTTGTTTATAATATAAAGTTAGGTGATTATTAGGTGATATGAAATGAATGGTGTAGATTAAAGTGTGAATTATTGTTGAATAATTGAATTGATTTGTTTATAATATAAAGTTAGGTGATTATTAGGTGATATGAAATGAATGGTGTAGATTAAAGTGTGAATTATTGTTGAATAATTAAATTGATTTGTTTATAATATAAAGTTAGGTGATTATTAGGTGATATGAAATGAATGGTGTAGATTAAAGATAATATAATATTTGAAATGGATGGTGTAGATTAAAAGATGATCTTTAAATGAATGGTTTAGATTAAATGAATGATAAGATTTTTGGCTATAAATAGAAGCCTTAACTTAAGGATTTTTCATAAACTTCCTTACTTGTTCTTTCTTTCTCTCTCTAAATACTTCTTGTGAAAGTTCTCTCTAAGTGTGCTTAAGTCATCTTGAGTATTTGTGAAGATCTATAAGTATACGTGTACTGTTCAAGTTAATCAACCTCATTTAAATCAATATCCAGTCACGTGTTACGGTAAGGGATACCATCTTTTTCATCTTCCATTATTCAAACATACTATGGTAAGGGATTATCATTATTTGATTCTCGATAATAATATTGTTTCTTCCTTACTCATAAGACGTGCCTTTTATTTCCATGTATTAAATTGTGGGAATAACCTTACGGAGCGGATTGCCGCCTGTTGGTGAATAACCTTTCGTATTCATTCATTATTAATCTCTGAGAATAACCTTACGGAGCGGATTGCCGCCTGTTTGGTGAATAACTCTTTGTACTCAAATTCTATTAAATTGTGGGAATAACCTTACGGAGCGGATTGCCGCCTGTTTGGTGAATAACTCTTTGTACTCAAATTCTATTAAATTGTGGGAATAACCTTACGGAGCGGATTGCCGCCTGTTGGTGAATAGCCCTTTGTATTAATTTCCTTCACCTTTTGTTAATCAAACCTGCTACGGTAAGGGATATTATTTTCTTTCATACTCCTAAATCGAAATTTATTATGGAACTATTGCTTCTATAATTCCTGAAAATATTATATGTTCCATAATAGTTGAACTTCATTATTTCAACTGAACCTTCCTATTTACGTGAACCTTTCTATTGAATTGTAACCGTTATTCTGAACTGTGGATCTTGAATATCATTTTTAAATTTCACTCCACATCATGTTGACAATTTGGACATTATTTGAATCTGTACAAAGTAAACTTCCGATACTTATTGTTATCCTATTTCTTCTGTTCATCATTTATATCATTCTAATCATCCAAAAATCAAGCTGTTGTGAATATCTGTGACCGGGGGCACAGATGTGATATATTTGTTGAACAGATGATAGGTTAAAGGCGATATAATAGGTTAAAGGCGATACATCTGTTCGGTGTCTTTTATGGCACGTGGTGAATGTTCTCTTTGGCCCGTAGTGCAAAGATGAACTGTTGTTTGGTATGATTATGACCAAAGGCTGAATCTGGTATAATCATGACCGTTGGTGTTATATTGAATGTCTTTGGCCCGTAGTGCAAAGATGAACTGTTGATCTGCATGATTATGATCAGGAACTGTGAATTTGTATTATCTTGACTAATGATATTTCAGATGATAAAAGTTGATGATGTTTTTCCTAAAAAGAGAACCGAGTGGACATTATAGTCTGCATTATTCTTCTAATAGATTACTCATTCCGCTGCTATTATTGATCTGAACGTTGTTTAAGAATTTAACTGCAGTTTTTGGATATAAACCTTGTAGTCTATTGTATTCTATCAAGAACTCAGCTGTTGAAGACTAATGATAATTTATTCGTCATTATCTTAGTCATGATATTCTTTACTGGGCTATTTGAGCTCACCCTTTCTTTTGTTCCATTGTTTTTCAACAGGAGATGAAAACATAACAGGGTCTAGCCGGGGAATGGAGTGAGGGTCCGAGGAATAGTTATCATAGTCTTCACGTTTTGTAAAATAGTGTGGCAATAATAGTGAAGACTTAGTTGTGTATTATTATACACTGTATTGTTGTACGTTGTGCTTTGTTGTAATAATTTTGTTGTAGTCTTTTGACGACTCAAGTTTGGGCTGTGTGGGCCCAGATTTGGGGGCGTCACAGTTGGCATCAGAGCTTAGGGATATGGTCTTTAATGGAGATCTGGGGTTAGAACTAAGAGGGGAGAGACGAATAGAATCAGTCACTAGTGTGTCCTACCTAAAATAGATTTTATTATCTAATGAGTCGATTTGAATGTAGGAACATGAAGTGATGAGTCAGTTTATTTGAACTAACATTTATTTTGTGACCACAGTTAGGTATGGCATCTGAAAATCAAGAGGTTAACTATGAAATTACCGAAACAAATGTAGCTGCAAAACAAGAGGCGACGAATAATCTTCTTACAAACTCAGAGTTGAATCATTTGCCTAAGGCAAAAATTATGCGTGTTCTATCCAGTAAGGATGAAGGTGAAAGCTCTGCTACAGTCGTTCCAGATCCATTCTTAGAAGCAATTAAATGAAGTAACGAACTTGCGGAAATTATTGCCGTTAATTTACTCACTAATTGGGAGAGTGATATCACCTGGTTATGCTCTATAACAAAGGATCAGAATATATGGATTTTTCATATTAGTCTTTGGGATTTATGGTGTTCCAGCTATAATTTTCAAGATTATTTAAAAATGATGTTTCTATACTTTTGGGCGTTACAATTTAGAGGAATTCAGGTTAAGTTAGTCACTATCGTGGAAACTGCAATATATCGAAAATACTATTTTAATGGAAATCATTGGTACCTTACTACTGATGAAGTTGATGAACCCGAGAAACAGTTTGCTAGAAAATTATTCAGTGGTATTCCCATGGTTGAAATACGTGAAGATCCGAATGAAGTATTCGGGATTCGATTTGACGATAACAGTCAAGAAACCGAATGAGGTGATAACCGGTAAGCTATTCATAAATTCTCGTGAAGTCTATGCCATATTAGATACTGGCTCTATCCACTCTTTTATCTCACCTATATGTACTCAACGTTTAAATTTGTCTATTGAAAACTTAAATCTTGTCTTATCAGTTGAAACCTCATTGGGAGAAATACCTATTACATTTACTATCTATAAATCTTGCCTAGTTCAAATCAACAACCTCACATTACCTGTTGACCTTATTTCTTAGGAGATGCGTGAATTTGATGTGATTTTAGGAATTGATTGGTTGACTACCCATCATGCTAAAATTGATTGTTTTCATAAGATTATTAGTTTTCATATTCCTAATCAACCTGTCATGCAAATTCAAGCAACTAAACCATTGAAATCTATAACTGTTATTTCTAGCCATAAAGCCATTCGTTTATTGAAAAACGGATGTCAAGCCTTTTTAGCTCATGTCACTGATTTGAACAAAAATACATCAAACTTGAATGATATTCCCATTGTTAATGAGTTTCCTGACGTTTTTCCTGAAGAACTTCCTGGCTTACCCCCAAACCGTGAAATTGATTTTTATATTGATCTTGAACCCGGTACCAAGCCCATTTCCAAAGCTCCCTACCGAATGGCTCCCATTGAACTTCAAGAGTTAAAAGTCCAACTACAGGAATTGTTGGATACCGGTTTCATTCGTCCGAGTGCATCACCTTGGGGTGCTCCTGTTCTATTTGTGAAGAAGAAAGACGGGAGTATGAGATTGTGCATTGACTACCGAGAATTGAACCATGTCACCATCAAGAACAGGTACCCGTTACCTTGGATTGATGACATGTTTGATCAATTGCAAGGCGCTCAACATTTCTCAAAGATTGATCTCCGTTCTGGATATCATCAGTTAAAGGTTAAAGCTGAGGACATTCCAAAGACTGCTTTCAGAACTCGTTATGGGCATTATGAGTTCTTAGTCATGCCTTTTGGACTAACTAATGCTCCTGCAGCTTTCATGGACATGATGAACCGGATATTCAAGGAACATTTGGATCATTTTGTGGTTGTCTTTATTGATGACATCCTCATATACTCCAAGAGTCGCGAGGATCATGAACAACACCTGAGATTGATACTACAAAAGCTCCGTGAAAACAAATTATATGCCAAGTTGAAGAAATGTGAGTTCTGGCTTGAGGAGGTCGCGTTTCTTGGGCATGTGATTTCTAGTCAAGGAATATCAGTCGATCCTGCGAAGATTGAAACGGTACTAAATTGGGAACAACCCAAAACAGTAACCGAAGTCCGAAGTTTTCTGGGTCTAGCTGGTTATTATCGGAGATTCGTAGAAGGATTTTCTCTAATCGCCACTCCATTAACGCAGCTTACTCGGAAAAGCACAAAATTCATATGGAGCGAGGAATGCGAGAAAAGTTTCCAAGAACTCAAGAAGAGACTGGTTTCAGCTCCTGTTCTGACCATACCATCAGGATCAGGAGAATTTGTTATCTACAGCGATGCTTCTGGCAAAGGTCTAGGCTGTGTCCTTATGCAACATGGAAAGGTTATAGCCTACGCCTCTCGACAACTCAAAGATTATGAGAAAAATTATCCTACTCATGATTTAGAGTTGGCAGCAGTCGTTTTCGCGTTGAAGATCTGGAGACACTACTTGTACGGAGAAAAAGTGGATATCTATACGGATCATAAAAGTCTCAAGTATTTCTTCACCCAGAAGGAACTCAACATGCGACAACGACGTTGGCTTGAGCTGTTAAAGGATTATGACCACACAATCCAGTATCACCCGGGAAAGGCGAACGTTGTAGCTGACGCTTTGAGCAGAAAATCTTATGCAAGTACAAGTGCACTGCTGACAACACAAAAGTGTATTTTGTACGACTTGCAAAAGATAGAGATAGAGCTAAAGACACCAGGGACCCACTCGAAGATTGCTCACGTGCGAGTAGAACCAACTTTAATCGATAAAATTAAAGCTGCTCAAGCTACCGATCCGGAACTGATAAACATGATAAAGAAAGTACAAGAAGGTGTCATTCCCGAAGCAAGAATCGACGAGAAAGGAATACTTCGAGTCAACTCTCGACTCTGTGTTCCTAACGATCCTGAATTAAAGCATAAAATCATGATGGAGGCACACAACACGCCGTTTGCAATCCACCCAGGAGGTACCAAGATGTATCGAGATCTTCGACATACATTTTGGTGGAACAATATGAAAAGAGAGATTGCAGAGTTTATCTCAAGGTGCCTAACTTGTCAACGTGTCAAGACAGAGCATCAAGTTCCTAAAGGGTCCATTACAATCACTTGAAGTTCCCGAATGGAAGTGGGAACACATCAATATGGACTTCGTGACGGGTCTTCCAAAAGTTTCTCAAGGCTTAGATGCAATTTGGGTGATCGTAGATAGATTGACCAAATCTGCTCATTTCTTGCCTATACGAGAAAACTTTTCACTTGAACGTCTTGCCGGTATGTACATAAATGAGATCGTGAGATTGCATGGCATGCCAGTTTCCATAGTTTCTGATCGAGACCCTAGATTCACTTCACGCTTTTGGATCAGTCTACAAAAAGCTATGGGCACTGAACTACGTTTTAGTTCTGCATACCATCCTCAAACGGACGGACAATCGGAAAGGACGATCCAGACCCTCGAAGATCTTTTGAGACTTTGTGTATTAGACTTCAAAGGAAGTTGGGATAAGTACTTGCCGTTGGTGGAATTTTCTTACAACAACGGTTACCAAGCAAGCATAGGCATGGCTCCATTCGAGGCATTGTATGGAAGGAAGTGTCGCTCTCCAATATGTTGGAATGAGGTAGGAGAAGCAAAATTGTTGGGACCCGAGTTGGTACGCTTGACGACCGAAAAGATCCAAATGATCCGACAACGAATACAGACCGCACAAGAACGACAAAAGAGTTATGCTGATCTTCATCGGAGAGACGAAAATTTCAACGTCGGAGATCATGTATTCTTACGTGTTTCTCCATGGAAAGGGGTTACGAGATTCGGAAAGAGAGGAAAGCTCAACCCTCGATTTATTGGCCCATTTGAAATCCTCGATCGAATAGGAACCGTAGCCTACAGACTAGCCCTACCACCAAGTATGTCTCGCATCCATAACGTTTTTCACATATCTATGTTACGTAAATATGTGAAGGACTCAAACCACGTCATTGAGTTAGAACCAGACGTTATAGCAGAGGATTTAACATACGATGAGGTACCTGTTAAGATCCTGGATAAGAAGGAGCAGATCCTACGCTCAAAGGTTATACCTCAAGTTAAGGTTTTATGGAGGAACCAAGATACTGAGGAAATGACCTGGGAGCTAGAATCTGAGATGAAATCTAAGTATCCTTACCTCTTCGATATGTCAGGTACGTCAATTTCGGGGACGAAATTTCATAAGGAGGGGAGGTTGTAAGACCCCGAATTTTATGAAATACAAAATTTAATTTTTCTTCATATATATATTTTTTGAAACAGTAAGTGGTTAAATTAACAAAATTGAAAGTTAAGGATGTTATGTGCAAATTTTATTTTGTCGGACAATATTCGCTTTGTCGGGGAATATTCGTTTGGTCGGGGAATATTCGTGCCGTACGACGGCGCCGAAATAATAAATTATTGGTGGACCCCACAACGGAATATTTGTCGGATATAGAAAACGACAGAAGTAACCTTTTTAAATAAAAATAGTCAACGGAACTCTTAAAATACCGGTGATAAAAGAATAGTAGCATACGGTAGTTTATGGTATTTTCTGTAGCACACGGTACTCTACAGTAACACACGGTATTGCATAGTGTCTCATATTATTGGTCTGATAATTGACACCGCAACTGTTACGCATCATTTCATCGATAATTGTCACTGCATAATATTTTATATTATCAATTCAATAATTGTTGTTACACAGTATTTTGCATTATTGATTTAATAATTGTCATTACACTGTATTTTATATCATTGAGTCAATAATTGTTGTTGCACTGTTTTTAAAATTATTGAACCTAATAATTGTCACAGTAACATATGCACAGTAATTCACATTATTGAATCAATAATTGTCATTACACAGTAACGTATGCTTTATTTTACATTATTGTTATCTCTATTATGATGTTATTTAAACAGTTGTATTTCATTAATTTATTGACTTGATATCTAAGAGCTAACTATACTGTATTTATAACAATTAGTCATAATAATTGAATTGATAAAGTTATTTGTTTATAATATAAAGTTAGGTGATTATTAGGTGATATGAAATGAATGGTGTAGATTAAAGTGTGAATTATTGTTGAATAATTGAATTGATTTGTTTATAATATAAAGTTAGGTGATTATTAGGTGATATGAAATGAATGGTGTAGATTAAAGTGTGAATTATTGTTGAATAATTAAATTGATTTGTTTATAATATAAAGTTAGGTGATTATTAGGTGATATGAAATGAATGGTGTAGATTAAAGATAATATAATATTTGAAATGGATGGTGTAGATTAAAAGATGATCTTTAAATGAATGGTTTAGATTAAATGAATGATAAGATTTTTGGCTATAAATAGAAGCCTTAACTTAAGGATTTTTCATAAACTTCCTTACTTGTTCTTTCTTTCTCTCTCTAAATACTTCTTGTGAAAGTTCTCTCTAAGTGTGCTTAAGTCATCTTGAGTATTTGTGAAGATCTATAAGTATACGTGTACTGTTCAAGTTAATCAACCTCATTTAAATCAATATCCAGTCACGTGTTACGGTAAGGGATACCATCTTTTTCATCTTCCATTATTCAAACATACTATGGTAAGGGATTATCATTATTTGATTCTCGATAATAATATTGTTTCTTCCTTACTCATAAGACGTGCCTTTTATTTCCATGTATTAAATTGTGGGAATAACCTTACGGAGCGGATTGCCGCCTGTTGGTGAATAACCTTTCGTATTCATTCATTATTAATCTCTGAGAATAACCTTACGGAGCGGATTGCCGCCTGTTTGGTGAATAACTCTTTGTACTCAAATTCTATTAAATTGTGGGAATAACCTTACGGAGCGGATTGCCGCCTGTTTGGTGAATAACTCTTTGTACTCAAATTCTATTAAATTGTGGGAATAACCTTACGGAGCGGATTGCCGCCTGTTGGTGAATAGCCCTTTGTATTAATTTCCTTCACCTTTTGTTAATCAAACCTGCTACGGTAAGGGATATTATTTTCTTTCATACTCCTAAATCGAAATTTATTATGGAACTATTGCTTCTATAATTCCTGAAAATATTATATGTTCCATAATAGTTGAACTTCATTATTTCAACTGAACCTTCCTATTTACGTGAACCTTTCTATTGAATTGTAACCGTTATTCTGAACTGTGGATCTTGAATATCATTTTTAAATTTCACTCCACATCATGTTGACAATTTGGACATTATTTGAATCTGTACAAAGTAAACTTCCGATACTTATTGTTATCCTATTTCTTCTGTTCATCATTTATATCATTCTAATCATCCAAAAATCAAGCTGTTGTGAATATCTGTGGCCGGGGGCACAGATGTGATATATTTGTTGAACAGATGATAGGTTAAAGGCGATATAATAGGTTAAAGGCGATACATCTGTTCGGTGTCTTTTATGGCACTTGGTGAATGTTCTCTTTGGCCCGTAGTGCAAAGATGAACTGTTGTTTGGTATGATTATGACCAAAGGCTGAATCTGGTATAATCATGACCGTTGGTGTTATATTGAATGTCTTTGGCCCGTAGTGCAAAGATGAACTGTTGATCTGCATGATTATGATCAGGAACTGTGAATTTGTATTATCTTGACTAATGATATTTCAGATGATAAAAGTTGATGATGTTTTTCCTAAAAAGAGAACCGAGTGGACATTATAGTCTGCATTATTCTTCTAATAGATTACTCATTCCGCTGCTATTATTGATCTGAACGTTGTTTAAGAATTTAACTGCAGTTTTTAGATATAAACCTTGTAGTCTATTGTATTCTATCAAGAACTCAGCTGTTGAAGACTAATGATAATTTATTCGTCATTATCTTAGTCATGATATTCTTTACTGGGCTATTTGAGCTCACCCTTTCTTTTGTTCCATTGTTTTTCAACAGGAGATGAAAACATAACAGGGTCTAGCCGGGGAATGGAGTGAGGGTCCGAGGAATAGTTATCATAGTCTTCACGTTTTGTAAAATAGTGTGGCAATAATAGTGAAGACTTAGTTGTGTATTATTATACACTGTATTGTTGTACGTTGTGCTTTGTTGTAATAATTTTGTTGTACTCTTTTGACGACTCAAGTTTGGGCTGTGTGGGCCCAGATTTGGGGGCGTCACATTTTCTATATCCGACAAATATTCCGTTGTGGGGTCCACCAATAATTTGTTATTTCGGCGCTGTCGTACGACACGAATATTCCCCGACAAAACGAATATTGTCCGACAAAATAAAATTTGCACATAACATCCTTAACTTTTAACTTTATCGATTTAACCACTTACTGTTTCAGAAAAATATATATGAAGAAAAATTAAATTTTATATTTCATAAAATTCGGGGTCTTACAAGATACACATTGACAATCAACCAAGTAAGCACATTTACCATAGTCCTTTTTGCACAACAGTCATCATCATCAAATCAAACAACCTTCAACATAATCTAAGTAAGG
The DNA here is from genome assembly GCA_947179155.2 of Hedera helix. Classification (NCBI taxonomy): domain Eukaryota; kingdom Viridiplantae; phylum Streptophyta; class Magnoliopsida; order Apiales; family Araliaceae; genus Hedera; species Hedera helix. The sequence goes on from OX359274.1 coordinate 44,585,316, forward strand.
TTATATTCAACTCGTTTAGGATTCAAACTATTCGAATTTTCAATTATGATTCGATACATACTTGAGATTGATATATATTCGAATAGATACTCGATACATTTTCCTATAATATATGCACAGTTAAATAAATTTTGAATAATTAGTTTATTTTTTTATTTAATTTATAATTTTAATTATAATTTTTTTTAAAATATAATTATAGTTATATATATATATATATATATATATATATATATATATATATATATATTAAGTAAAATAATAAGTTCAATTAGTAATTATATATATTATAAAGCCAGTTACTATGTGCAGACTCGAAATCGAGTTTGAATTTAAAGTTCGTGAGTAGTTTGAATATAATTCGACCCGAGTCGAATCAAATCGAATTCGATTAACAAAAATTCGAATCGAGTCGAATCTAATTAAATTTTTTCAAATATACTTTGAATCTGAGTCAAATTCGAGTAAGAATTTAACCTTACGAGCCGAATCCGAATAACTCTATATTCGGATAAGTTCGACTCGTTTACATCCTTACTCAAAATTGACAAAAATTTATTTAATTTTAGTCAATACAATTATTAATTAACAGTATAAACTATTTAAAATATATTTTTCATTATAAATTTTATTATTTTATAATTTTTAATAAATCATCTTAATTTTAAATTTAAAAATATTAAAATTTAATTTTCAAAAATCGATCAAAAAATTTATAATTTAAGACGGAGGAACTGTTAAATTATGTAAAAGAAGTTTGTATTAATAGATTTAAGTGAATCTTGTAAGATTTTCAATTGATGCAAAAACTAAGATCATAAATGAACATGTCTTATGTCTTAGCTAGTGACTGATTCTTCTCTCAACAGAGAAGAAGAATTAATAGAGCAGAGATTTTGATTACCTTGAACCATTTAAAAACTCTATGTTATTTACTTTTATGCTACAAAACTTAAGAGTTTTATGAAGAATAATTTAAATATGTATACGATTATTTATATACAAAATAATATATATATTAATATGTGATTGATCGAGTCTCGTCGAGATGGGACAAAATTTTGAAGCCCAAATTGTAGTGAATATGTTGACTGTGAGCCCCACAATATGGACAATGGAGGCAGATGCCACGTGTCTAAATTCCAAGGTCAATATCTTATGCTCAGATATAAGCAGAAGATACAAGAAGTAGTGTACTACCCAGCGAACAAAATAAAAGGAACTAAATAAATAAATAAATTAAATTACTCCACGACAGATGGACATATACATTTAGGCACCGAGGGTGGGTTCGGGGCGTGACTGTCAAATGACATATTCTCTCCCTCTCTCTCTCTCTACAATTCAGAGATAACCCATAAGAAGAAGTAAATTAAGTCTCTTTTCCGGGAGATTCGATTCAATCGCTGATCTTTCCTACTTCTTCTTCCTGTCTTTTCAGTCTCTGTATTTCTCTCTCATTCCCAGAAAAAAATGTTCCCAGATTATCGAGGTACGATTATATATATATATACATATATATACACACACATACACACACATGTACTTCGTATATATATTTGTGGTGTGAATTGTGATTAATGAGTAAAATACTACACTCTCTTTTAACTTTGTTTCTACTTTCCAAGTTGAGAGATTCGTTAACATTCATCAAAATCAATAAACATTGTTGATCTTTTCGATTATATTAATTTATTTTTCAGAGCTCAAACTATAGATACTAGATAATTGGGTAGATATTTCATGATTCATGAAATTCTCTGTTATTTGAATTTGCGATATTTTTTAATTTAATGGGTAATAATTGCATAATTGTACTGAATTCTTGTCTTTTATTTACCATTCTAGGAATATATGATTTTGCAGCTGCAAGCTTTTGACTGTATGTACGGATTCAACATTTGAATTCCCAATTTTGCCTTGTTTGCTAATTTCCCAGAATCTCAACCAAACTTCATTTTCAACTAGATGGTTTTTTCTTCCTTAATTAATTTGTTTTATTTTGGAAACCATCATTTTCTCATTTTAAATATATACATGCATATATATAAAATACATGTATACATATGCATTTGTCCGAATCTTCGTTTTCTTATGAAGAATGGATGTCTTATGAGTTTATGCTGCCATAGTCCATATCATCTCTGCATTATTGACTGACTCTGTTTTTTGGGCCTTGAGATTCTTCGTTTGAAAGTATGAACTTTATAGCCTTTAGGTGGGTGTTTTTCTGTACTCATTAAAAGTTTCCCTTTTATGGAAATGGGATCTGCTCTTTTACATTTTATCATGCCCCAAATAATAACCACCACATTGATAATTATAATGTTATTAATGAATAATTAAATAGAATGATTAATTAATATTAAAATATATAAGTACATGTTTGTTACACTACATGGTTGATGATCCTACTGTGATAGAATCAAACCCGATGAGGTCATTATTTTCTAGTTCAGACTTTGTCTCTTATGCACAAATTGTCTTAAAACAAATAATCCAAATCTGACCATCTTTTGTCTGGGTTTTTTCTTAGTATAAGCAAGCACAGGTAAGAAGATATGACCATGGGTATTTTCTTTTTAAAATATTATTAAATTCAATAAGTTTCATAATCTTCTTCTTTCTGTTTTTTTTTTTGTTTTTGATTTTGTGGTGCAGGATTGTTCTTGGTTTGATAGCATTCCTTCCACTGATCAGAAATGGAGGGGGATACATATTCAGGCCTTGGCAATGGTACCCATATAGATGGCAAGGTAATGCAGACATTTCAGAAAAGCTTTGTTCAAGTACAAAACATTTTGGATCAAAATAGGCTGTTAATAAATGAGATAAATCAGAACCATGAGTCCAAGGTCCCTGACAATTTGAGCAGGAATGTGGGCCTGATCAAAGAGCTGAACAACAACATAAGGAGGGTGGTTGATGTGTATTCTGATCTTTCTAGTAATTTTGGCAAATCCATTGAAGCATCATCTGAAGGAGACTCAAGTGGTGCTTTGAGGTCATATGGCAATGCTAATCACAAGAGAAATAGGCCTGGTTAGAAAAGCTCTGGCCTTTTTTCTTGTTCTGGATTCTTTTACATGTTGGAAATGAGAAAATGCACAATTTCTCGAGGTAGTAGATTATGATTAGATTGTGCAACCCTTTCCCTAGTGAACTTGTTCTCAAGATTTCTGGCATAAATAATTGCTCAAATCATTTGTCCCATTGTAGCTCTGTACCATGGATCTAATTGAAAATCAATCATGTTTTATATCATTTCGATTCTGATTTTGTTCCTATTTTCAAATAAATGATGGGTAATAAAGTTCTTTATTTGTTGATTGAACAGAGAAAAATGATCCGTCTTTTTTTACAGTTCTATAATATAACACCTCAGTTCCACATTCCACATACATTGAAACATGTGAGATAGTTTGATACGTACATAAGATTTCAAGTTATTATCAGTAATAACTTCGTGACTTCTTTTTGAATGAACTTGTGGTGGACTAACATGATAGCGAATGAGCTTATGATGGACTAACATAATAGTGAATTGAGTTTGGTACGTTATGATTTAATTTTGACTCAAGATTTGATTTAGATTGTTAGATAGATTCATCAATTTTCATATAAATACAATTTAACAAAAGGGTGATTTTTATCTTCTACTTTTTAAGTTTGTCAAAAGCTAAAATGATTATGGGTTTTTTTATAGATTTTATGTATGAAAATTTCCTCTTTCAATCTCAGCCGAAAGCCATTTTCCTTAAAAACTTGAGAACTCAAATGGTGGCAGATACTGTTTAATTTTCAGTCCTCTCACATGACTTCAAAACTCTTTTTTGTCCATATCTCACTTTATACTTAGAAATTACTGTTGAAGATTTGTACGTGGAGAACTGGAATTTATACATGCAGATGCATCTGTTTTCTCAGAAAGATGCTCTGCAACAATAGGCGGAAAGCAGCTTTTTTAGATAATCTTTTTAGTTCCCAATCACACCCCACCATAGAGCAGAATCTCAGATAAGAGATGATGGGCTTTTAACCAATATTTTAATTTTAATTTTTTTGTCCTGGCTACCCCAATAAACAATCTATTGGATGGTATTGAAAAGGAAAGAAATGTATAAAAAATTGAAATTGGGAATAAATAGTAGCTGTGGGTAGTTCAAAACATTGGACTACATTTCTATGAGACATACAGATATTTGTGAACAGTGACTTCCACCTACTTGACAAGGGCCCAAAGGGTTCTTGCTTTAGTGATGAAACTTACCATCCACATGCTTATCCCTTCTCTTTTGTTCTTTCTTTTTCCCTTTCCATTTATTTTTTCCCCTTTCTTTACAAATCTGGTTCTTAATTTTTTTTGTAGTTTTTTATTGCGTGCGCACTCTCTCTCTCTCTCTCATGCAGGGACGCGCGCACACACATACACACATATATATTTGATATTTTTCAAACACATCATTCTCAACACGCATTGATTGAATTGATTACTAATAATTGGTAGGTCTATTAAATGAAATCTTATTAATTTTTTACCCCAACAAATTTATTCAACATGACTATTCCTTCAACAGGCAATTGTGAAAAATGCACAGATTCTAATATAGATTTTGCTAACAAAATTGTTACACTTCATTCATATCCTTGATCATGATGGTGATCGACCTTGATTGCTTTCTTCAACCTTTTGAATGAGGTCTTTCAGACCCTCTCTGCAGATATACTACTAACTAATAGTAGTATTTAATATTCTTACAACCATTATGGGTTGTCCATTTAACTGAGCAGCAACTTGTGTGATTAAATTTATTATCTTGTTTCGATCCTAACAAATTAGCCAATAATCTCAAACATTTAATATTGCTGAACTGCACCATATAGAAGAACTATACAAACCATACCACCGGATAATTAATTACATTTAATAAATTGCTAATTAATTAAAAAGAGGTTAGCTTTGCTTAAGGCACGTAATCATAAGGGGGCTAGAAGATCAGATCAGTTGGTCCCCATATATTTCCAAGCCAAGACAAATTAAACGTGCTACAAAGCATAGCATGTGAAGTGGGAATCTACTTTTCTTTCTCTTACTTTTCTTTTTGTTCCTTGCAGTTCCAGCAATTAGGTTTTGTAAACAAATCCCCTCACAAGGTCTATACAATTCCTCATGCCTGTCTACACAATTATTGATATCTAAAACTATAGTATTATTACTATTAATTGTATAGTTGGATCCAGTTACATTTTTCTTGGTATATTAATCCATGTCTCCATGCTTAAGAGTGATAAATTATGACCTACTAATTGAAATATTAGTAGCATGTCATCATAACCATGATGTTAGATATTCCCTTTGTCTCGAAAAGGGTGTCCCAAGAAAGAAAGAAAGAAAAAATCATCAATTACTATTATTTAACCTCCTAATTTAGTTTAAGCAATCATTTGATATTAACTAACAAGTACTTTTATGTGCACTAATATATACGTGATCTGTAAGACCCCGAATTTTATGAAATATAAAATTTAATTTTTCTTCATATATATTTTTCATGAAACAGTAAGTGGTTAAATTGACGAAATTGAAAGTTAAGGATGTTATGTGCAAATTTTATTTTGACGGACAATATTCGTTTTGTCGGGGAATATTCGGGCCGTACGACGGCGCCGAAATAACAAATTATTTGTGGACCCCACAACGGAATATTTGTCGGATATAGAAAACGACAGAAGTAACCTTTTTAAATAAAAATAGTCAACGGTGTTAACTGTTAAAATACCGATGATAAAAGAATAGTAGCATACGGTAATTTATGGTATTTTCTGTAGCACACGGTACTCTACAGTAGCACACGGTATTGCACAGTGTCTCATCTTATTGGTCTGATAATTGACACCGTAATTGTTGCGCATCATTTCATCAATAATTGTCACTGCATAATATTTTATATTATCAATTCAATAATTGTTGTTACAAAGTATTTTGCATTATTGATTCAATAATTGTCATTACACTGTATTTCATATCATCGACTCAATAATTGTTGCTGCACTGTTTTTTTAAAATTATTGAACCTAATAATTGTCACGGTTGCAAATATACTATAATTTATATTACTAAATTAATAATAATATGTAACGTGTTTCTTACATTATTGTGGTAACATTATTTTATATGATGGACTCACGGGAAGAATAAATAAATAAATAAATAAATAAATAATAAAATAATTAATTTTACTATTTGAAATAGTAACGTGAATAGTGACGTGAATAGTAACGTGAATAGTAAGTGAATAGTAAGAAACATGTGGGACCCACATGAAATGTGAGGAATGTGTTTTGCTGGATGGTTGGTGGAGGCTGCTACGCAGCCTCTGCTGATTTTTTTTTTTTTTTTTTTTTTTTTTATTTCACCTACCGCGCATAGTAACTTCTTTTCTCCTATAAATAGCTTGTTCAGCTGAATAGAAAAATCACACCTAAAACATAAAATTTTTCTATAAGAATTTTATAAGTTTTATCTGAGAATAGTAAGGTTATTTTGAGAGTTTGAAAGCCAAAAGGAGTGCAGGAATTTTTCAAGTTGATCAACCTCATTTAAATCAATATCCAGTCACGTGTTAAGGTAAGGAATATCATATTCTTTCATCGTCTATTATTTAAACTTACCACGGTAAGGGGTATCACTCTTTTCATCATCATAAATGGATATTATTTTATTTCTTACTTGAAGGGATTATCATTCTTTGATTCTCGAAAATAATATTGTTTCTTTCTTGTGCCATTTATTTCCATGTATTAAATTGTGGGAATAACCTTACGGCGCGGTTTACCGTCTGTTGGTGAATAACCTTTTGTATTCATTCCTTATTAATCTTTGAGAATAACCTTACGGTGCGGATTATCGCCTGTTTGGTGAATAACTCTTCGTATTCAAATTGATGGGAATAACCTTACGGCGCGGATTATCGCCTGTTTGGTGAATAACTCTTCGTATTCAAATTGATGGGAATAACCTTACGGCGCGGATTATCGCCTGTTTGGTGAATAACTCTTCGTATTCAAATTGATGGGAATAACCTTATGGCGCGGATTACCGCCTGTTGGTGAATAACCCTTTTTATTTATCTCGTGTGGAAATAATTTGTCTACACGAATTATCACATGACACTTTTATTCCATATTCGTAAGTGATATCATTTTCCTTTATACTCATAAGGGATACCATCTTTTTCATCTTCCATTATTCAAAATTACTATGATAAGGGATATTAATTTCCTTCACCTTTTGTTAATCAAACCTGCTACGGTAAGGGATATTATTTTCTTTCATACACCTAAATCGAAACTTATTATGGAACTATTGCTTCTATAATTCCTGAAAATATTATATGTTCCATAATAGTTGAATTTCATTATTTCAACTGAACCTTCCTATTTTCTGAACATTTCTATTGAGCTGTAACCGTTATTCTGAACTGTGGATCTTGAATATCATTTTTAAATTTCACTCCACATCATGTTGACAATTTGGACATTATTTGAATCTGCACAAAGTAAACTTCCGATACTTATTGTTTATCCTGTTCTTCTGTTCATCATTTGTATCACTGTTATTTATATTAATCATCAAGAATCAAGCTGTTGTGAATATCTGTGGTCGGGGGCACAGATGTGATATAATTGTTGAACAGATGATAGGTTAAAGGCGATATACTAGGTTAAAGGCGATACATCTGTTCGGTGTCTTTAATGGCACGTGGTGAAAGTTCTCTTTGGCCCGTAGTGCATAGATGAACTGTTGTTTGGTATGATTATGACCAAAGGCTGAATCTGGTATAATCATGACCGTTGGTGTTATATTGAATATCTTTGGCCCGTAGTGCAAAGATGAACTGTTGTTTGGTATGATTATGACCAAAGGCTGAATCTGGTATAATCATGACCGTTGGTGTTATATTGATGTCTTTGGCCCGTAGTGCAAAGATGAACTGTTGGTTGGTATGATTATGACCAAAGGCTGAATCTGGTATAATCATGACCGTTGGTGTTATATTGAATGTCTTTGGCCCATAGTGCAAAGATGAACTGTTGATCTGCATGATTATGACCAGGAACTGTGAAGTTGTATTATTTTGACTAATGGTATTTCAGATGATAAAAGTTGATGATATTTTTACTAAAAAGAGAAGCGAATGGACATTATAGTCTGCATTATTCTTCTAATAGATTGCTCATTCCGCTGTTATTATTGATCTGAACATTGTTTAAGAATTTAACTACAGTTTTTGATATAAACCTTGTAGTCTATTGTATTCTATCAAGAACTCAACTATTGAAGGCTAATGATAATTTATTCGTCATTATCTTAGTCATGATATTTCTTACTGGGCTATTTGAGCTCACCCTTTCTTTTGTTCCATTGTTTTTCAACAGGAGATGAAAACGTAACAGGGTCTAGCCGGGAGATGGAGTGAGAGTCTGAGGAATAGCTGTCGTAGTCTTCACGTGTTGTAAAATAGTGTGGCAATAATAGTGAAGACTTACTTGTGTATTATTATACACTGTATTGTTGTACGTTGTGCTTTGTTGTAATAATTTTGTTGTAGTCTTTTGACGACTCAAGTTTGGGCTGTGTGGGCCTAGATTTGGGGGCGTCACAGTTGGTATCAGAGCTTAGGGATATGGTCTTTAATGGAGATCTGGGGTTAGAACTAGGAGGGGAGAGACGAATAGAATCAGTCACTAGTGTGTCCTACCTAAATTAGATTTTATTATCTAATGAGTTGATTTGAATATAGGGACATGAAGTGATGAGTCAGTTTATTTGAACTAACATTTATTTTGTGACCACAGTTATGTATGGCATCTGAAAATCAGGAGGTTAACTATGAAATGACCGAAACAAATGTAACTGTAAAACAAGAGGCGACGAATAATCTTCTTACAAACTCAGAGTTGAATCATTTGCCTAAGGCAAAAATTATGCGTGTTCTATCCAATAAGGATGAAGGTGAAAGCTCTACGAAAGTCGTTCCAGATCCTTTCTTAGAAGCAATTAAAGGAAATAATGAACTTGCGGAAATTATTGCCTTTAATCTACTCACTAATTGGGATAGTCATATCACCTGGTTATGCTCTATAACAAAGGACCAGAATATATGGACGTTTCATATAAGTCTTTGGGATTTATGGTGTTCCAGTTATGATTTTCAAGATTATTTAAAAATGATGTTTCTATACTTTTGGGCGCTACAATTTAGAGGAATTCAGGTAAAGTTAGTCACTATCGTGGAAACTGCAGTCTATCGAAAATACTATTCTTATAGAAATCATTGGTATGTTACTACTGATGAAGTTGAGGAATCCGAGAAACAGTTCGTTAGAGAATTATTTAGTGGTATTCCCATGGTTGAAATACGTGAAGATCCGAATGAAGTACTCGGGATTCGATTTGACGATAACAGTCAAGAAACCGAATGAGGTGATAACCGGTAAGCTATTCATAAATTCTCGTGAAGTGTATGCCTTGTTAGATACTTGTTCTACCCATTCTTTTATCTCACATGCATTTGCTCAACGTTTAAACTTGATCCTTGAAAACTTAGACCTTGTCTTATCAGTTGAAACCCCATTGGGAGAAATATCTATCACATCTACTGTCTATAAATCTTGCCTAGTTCAAATCAACAACCTCATATTATCTGTTGACCTTATTTCTTTAGAAATGCATGAATTTGATGTGAGTTTAAGAATTGATTGGTTGACTACCCATCATGCTAAAATTGATTATTTTCATAAGATTATTAGTTTTTATATTCCTAATCAACTTGTCATGCAAATTCAAGCAACTAAACCGTTAAAATCTGTAACTGTTATTTCTAGCCATAAAGTCATTCGTTTATTAAAAAACGGATGTCAAACATTTTTATCTCATATCGCTGATTTGAACAAAAGCACATCAAATTTGAATGATATTCTCATTGTTAATGAGTTTCCTGACGTTTTTCCTGAGGAACTTCCTGGCTTACCTCCAAACCGAGAATTTGAATTCTGTATTGATCTTGAACCCCGTACTAAGCCCATTTCTAAAGTCTCATACCAAATGGCTCCCATAGAACACCAAGAGTTGAAAGTTTAATTATTAGATATCGGTATCATTCGTTCTAGTACAAAACTTATATCGAGCGAGGAATGCGAGAAGAGTTTTCAAGAACTCAAAAGGAGACTTGTTTTAGCTCCTGTTCTGACCATTCCATCAGGATCAGGAGAATTCGTCATATATAGCGATGCTTCAGGCAAAGGTCTAGGCTGTGTCCTTATGCAACATGGAAAGGTTATAGCTTATGCCTCTCGACAACTCAAATATTATGAGAAAAATTATCCTACTCATGATCTAGAGTTGGCAACAGTCGTTTTCGCGTTGAAGATCTGGAGACACTACTTGTACGGAGAAAAAGTGGATATCTATACGGATCATAAAAGTCTCAAGTATTTCTTCACCCAGAAGGAACTCAACATGCGACAACGACGTTGGCTTGAGCTATTGAAGGATTACGACCACACAATCCAGTATCACCCGGGAAAGGCGAACGTTGTAGCTGACGCTTTGAGCAGAAGATCTTATACGAGTACAAGTGCACTGCTGACAACACAAAATTGTATTTTGTACGACTTGCAAAAGATGGAGATAGAGCTAAAGACACCAGGGACCCACTCGAAGATTGCTCACGTGCGAGTAGAACCAGCTTTAATGGATAAAATTAAAGCTGCTCAAGCTACCGATCCGAAACTGATGAACATGATGAAGCAAGTACAAGAAGGTGCCATCCCCGAAGCAAGAATCGACGAGACATGAATACTTCGAGTTAACTCTCGACTCTGTGTTCCTAACGATCCTGAATTGAAGCATAAAATCATGATGGAGGCACACAACACGCCATTTGCAATCCACCCAGGAGGTACCAAGATGTATCGAGATCTTCGACATACATTTTGGTGGAACAATATGAAAAGGGAGATTGCAGAGTTTATCTCAAGGTGCCTAACTTGTCAACGTGTCAAGGCAGAGCATCAAGTACCTAAGGGTCCATTACAACCACTTGAGGTTCCCGAATGGAAGTGGGAACACATCAATATGGATTTCGTGACAGGTCTTCCCAAAGTTTCTCAAGACTTAGATGCAATTTGGGTCATCGTAGATAGATTGACCAAATCCGCTCATTTCTTGCCTATACGAGAAAACTTTTCACTTGAACGTCTTGCCGGTATGTACATAAATAAGATCGTAAGATTGCATGGCATGCCAGTTTCTATAGTTTCTGATCGAGATCCTAGATTCACTTCACGCTTTTGGATCAGTCTATAAAAAGCTATGGGCACTGAACTATGTTTTAGTTCTGCATACCATCCTCAAACGGACGGACAATCAGAAAGGACGATCCAGACCCTCGAAGATCTTTTGAGACTTTGTGTATTAGACTTCAAAGGAAGTTGGGATAAGTACTTGCCATTGGTGGAATTTTCTTACAACAACAGTTACCAAGCAAGCATAGGCATGGCTCCATTCGAGGCTTTGTATGGAAGGAAGTGTCGCTCTCCAATATGTTGGAATGAGGTAGGAGAAGCAAAATTGTTGGGACCCGAGTTGGTACACTTGACGACCGAAAAGATCCAAATGATCCGACAACAAATACAGACAGCACAAGAACGACAAAAGAGTTATGCCGATCTTCATCGGAGAGATGAGAGATTCAACGTCGGAGATCATGTATTCTTACGTGTTTCTCCATGGAAAGGAGTTACGAGATTCGGAAAGAGAGGAAAGCTTAACCCTCGATTTATTGGCCCATTTGAAATCCTCGATCGAGTAGGAACCGTAGCCTACAGACTAGCTTTACCACCAAGTATGTCTCGCATCCATAACGTTTTTCACATATCTATGTTACGTAAATATGTGAAGGACCCAAACCACGTCATTGAGTTAGAAGCAGACGTTATAGCAGATGATTTAACATACGAGGAGGTACCTGTTAAGATCCTAAATAAGAAGGAGCAGATTCTACGCTAAAAGGTTATACCTCAAGTTAAGGTTTTATGGAGGAACCAAGATATTGAGGAAATGACCTGGGAGCTAGAATCCGAGATGAAATCTAAATATCATTACCTCTTCGAAATGCCAGGTACGTCAATTTCGGGGACGAAATTTCATAAGGAGGGGAGGTTGTAAGACCCCGAATTTTATGAAATATAAAATTTAATTTTTCTTCATATATATTTTTCATGAAACAGTAAGTGGTTAAATTGACGAAATTGAAAGTTAAGGATGTTATGTGCAAATTTTATTTTGACGGACAATATTCGTTTTGTCGGGGAATATTCGTTTTGTCGGGGAATATTCGGGCCGTACGACGGCGCTGAAATAACAAATTATTTGTGGACCCCACAACGGAATATTTGTCGGATATAGAAAACGACAGAAGTAACCTTTTTAAATAAAAATAGTCAACGGTGTTAACTGTTAAAATACCGGTGATAAAAGAATAGTAGCATACGGTAATTTATGGTATTTTCTGTAGCACACGGTACTCTACAGTAGCACACGGTATTGCACAGTGTCTCATCTTATTGGTCTGATAATTGACACCGTAACTGTTGCGCATCATTTCATCAATAATTGTCACTGCATAATATTTTATATTATCAATTCAATAATTGTTGTTACACAGTATTTTGCATTATTGATTCAATAATTGTCATTACACTGTATTTCATATCATCGACTCAATAATTGTTGCTGCACTGTTTTTTAAAATTATTGAACCTAATAATTGTCACGGTTGCAAATATACTATAATTTATATTACTAAATTAATAATAATATGTAACGTGTTTCTTACATTATTGTGGTAACATTATTTTATATGATGGACTCACGGGAAGAATAAATAAATAAATAAATAAATAAATAATAAAATAATTAATTTTACTATTTGAAATAGTAACGTGAATAGTGACGTGAATAGTAACGTGAATAGTAAGTGAATAGTAAGAAACATGTGGGACCTACTGTGGGGCCCACATGAAATGTGAGAAATGTGTTTTGCTGGATGGTTGGTGGAGGCTGCTGCGCAGCCTCTGCTGAATTTTTTTTTTTTTTTTTTTTTTTTTATTTCACCTACCGCGCATAGTAACTTCTTTTCTCCTATAAATAGCTTGTTCAGCTGAATAGAAAAATCACACCTAAAACATAAAATTTTTCTATAAGAATTTTATAAGTTTTATCTGAGAATAGTAAGGTTATTTTGAGAGTTTGAAAGCCAAAAGGAGTGCAGGAATTTTTCAAGTTGATCAACCTCATTTAAATCAATATCCAGTCACGTGTTAAGGTAAGGAATATCATATTCTTTCATCTTCTATTATTTAAACTTACCACGGTAAGGGGTATCACTCTTTTCATCATCATAAATGGATATTATTTTATTTCTTACTTGAAGGGATTATCATTCTTTGATTCTCGAAAATAATATTGTTTCCTTCTTGTGCCATTTATTTCCATGTATTAAATTGTGGGAATAACCTTACGGCGCGGTTTACCGTCTGTTGGTGAATAACCTTTTGTATTCATTCCTTATTAATCTTTGAGAATAACCTTACGGTGCGGATTATCGCCTGTTTGGTGAATAACTCTTCGTATTCAAATTGATGGGAATAACCTTACGGCGCGGATTATCGCCTGTTTGGTGAATAACTCTTCGTATTCAAATTGATGGGAATAACCTTATGGCGCGGATTACCGCCTGTTGGTGAATAACCCTTTTTATTTGTCTCGTGTGGAAATAATTTGTCTACACGAATTATCACATGACACTTTTATTCCATATTCGTAAGTGATATCATTTTCCTTTATACTCATAAGGGATACCATCTTTTTCATCTTCCATTATTCAAAATTACTATGATAAGGGATATTAATTTCCTTCACCTTTTGTTAATCAAACCTGCTACGGTAAGGGATATTATTTTCTTTCATACACCTAAATCGAAACTTATTATGGAACTATTGCTTCTATAATTTCTGAAAATATTATATGTTCCATAATAGTTGAATTTCATTATTTCAACTGAACCTTCCTATTTTCTGAACATTTCTATTGAGCTGTAACCGTTATTCTGAACTGTGGATCTTGAATATCATTTTTAAATTTCACTCCACATCATGTTGACAATTTGGACATTATTTGAATCTGCACAAAGTAAACTTCCGATACTTATTGTTTATCCTGTTCTTCTGTTCATCATTTGTATCACTGTTATTTATATTAATCATCAAGAATCAAGCTGTTGTGAATATCTGTGGTCGGGGGCACAGATGTGATATAATTGTTAAACAGATGATAGGTTAAAGGCGATATACTAGGTTAAAGGCGATACATCTGTTCGGTGTTGTAAGACCCCGAATTTATGAAATACAAAATTTAATTTTTCTTCATATATATTTTTTTCTGAAACAGTAAATGGTTAAATTGACAAAATTGAAAGTTAAGGATGTTATGTGCAAATTTTATTTTGTCGGACAATATTCTTTTTGTCGGGGAATATTCGGGTCGTACGACGGCGCCGAAATAACAAATTATTTGTGGACCCCACAACGGAATATTTGTCGGATATAGAAAACGACAGAAGTAACCTTTTTAAATAAAAATAGTCAACGGTGTTAACTGTTAAAATACCGGTGATAAAAGAATAGTAGTATACGATAATTTATGGTATTTTACTGTAGCATGCGGTACTCTACAGTAGCACACGGTATTGCACAGTGTCTCATATTATTGACACCGTAACTGTTGCGCATCATTTCATCAATAATTGTCACTGCATAATATTTTATATTATCAATTCAATAATTGTCGTTACACAGTATTTTGCATTATTGATTCAATAATTGTCATTACACTGTATTTCATATCATCGACTCAATAATTGTTGCTGCACTGTTTTTAAAATTATTGAATCTAATAATTGTCACAGTAGCAAATACACTATAATTTATATTATTAAATTAATAAAAATATGTAACGTGTTTCTTACATTATTGTGGTAGCATTATTTGATATGTTGGACTCACAGGAAGAATAAATAAATAAATAAATAAATAAAAAATAAAATAATTAATTTTACTATTTGAAATAGTAACGTGAATAGTGACGTGAATAGTACGTGAATAGTAAGAAACATGTGGGACCCATTGTGGGGCCCACATGAAATGTGAGAAATGTGAGAATTTGCTGAAAAGTTGGTGGAGGCTGCGCAGCAGCCTCTGCTGAAATTTTTTTCTGTTCACCTACCACGCATAGTAACTTATTTTCTCCTATAAATAGCTTGCTCAGCTGAATAGAAAAATCACACCTAAAACATAAAATTTTTCTATAAGAATTTTATGAGTTTTCTCTGAGAATAGTAAGGTTATTTTGAGAGTTTGAAAGCCAAAAGGAGTGCAGGAATTTTTCAAGTAAGTGTTTTATTAAAGAGTAGTGATTTCATAAATTCCTATTTTTCACGGTATTCACAAATCTTCCTTTAGAAGACTCTTCTTTGAGAAGATTCATTTTTAAAAGCTTTCTTTGGAAGATTTATTTTGGAATATTATTTTAAAAACTATTTTAAAGTTGTTATATTATACTACAAAAATTATGTTAAATATATATAATTTTGATAGTTCATAATATACGAGTTATCATATACTTTGAAATTTATATGTGGTAATTACTAATTATATTAAAAATATATAGGTTGATCAATCTCATTTAAATCAATATCCAGTCACGTGTTAAGGTAAGGGGTATCACTCTTTTCATCATCATAAATGGATATTATTTTCTTTCTTACTTGAAGAGATTATCATTATTTGATTCTCGAAAATAATATCGTTTCTTTCTTGTGCCATTTACTTCCATGTATTAAATTGTGGGAATAACCTTACGGCGCGGTTTACCGCCTGTTGGTGAATAACCTTTTGTATTCATTCCTTATTAATCTTTGAGAATAACCTTACGGTGCGGATTATCGCCTGTTTGGTGAATAACTCTTCGTGTTCAAATTCTATTAAATTGTGGGAATAACCTTACGGTGCGGATTACGCCTGTTTGGTGAATAACTCTTCGTGTTCAAATTCTATTAAATTGTGGGAATAACCTTACGGTGCGGATTACGCCTGTTTGGTGAATAACTATTCGTATTCAAATTGATGGGAATAACCTTACGGTGCGGATTATCGCCTGTTGGTGAATAACCCTTTTTATTTGTCTCGTGTGGAAATAATTTGTCTACACGAATTATCACATGACACTTTTATTCCATATTCGTAAGTGATATCATTTTCCTTTATACTCATAAGGGATACCATCTTTTTCATCTTCCATTATTCAAACTTACTATGGTAAGGGATATTAATTTCCTTCACCGTTTGTTAATCAAACCTGCTACGGTAAGGGATATTATTTTCTTTCATACTCCTAAATCGAAACTTATTATGGAACTATTGCTTCTATAATTCCTGAAAATATTATATGTTCCATAATAGTTGAACTTCATTATTTCAACTGAACCTTCCTATTTACGTGAACCTTTCTATTGAACTGTAACCGTTATTCTGAACTGTGGATCTTGAATATCATTTTTAAATTTCACTCCACATCATGTTGGCAATTTGGACATTATTTGAATCTGCACAAAGTAAACTTCTGATACTTATTGTTTATCCTGTTCTTCTGTTCATCATTTGTATCACTGTTATTTGTATTAATCATCAA
This sequence comes from Hedera helix, assembly GCA_947179155.2. Lineage (NCBI taxonomy): Eukaryota > Viridiplantae > Streptophyta > Magnoliopsida > Apiales > Araliaceae > Hedera > Hedera helix. Next base: position 44,602,130 of record OX359274.1, read on the forward strand.
GAATCAAGTTGTTGTGAATATCTGTGGCCGGGGGCACAGATGTGATATAATTGTTGAACAGATGATAGGTTAAAGGCGATATACTAGGTTAAAGGCGATACATCTGTTCGGTGTCTTTTATGGCACGTGGTGAATGTTCTCTTTGGCCCGTAGTGCAAAGATGAACTGTTGGTTGGTATGATTATGACCAAAGGCTGAATCTGGTATAATCATGACCGTTGGTGCTTTATTGAATATCTTTGGCCCGTAGTGCAAAGATGAACTGTTGATTGGTATGATTATTACCAAAGGCTGAATCTGGTATAATCATGACCGTTGGTGTTATATTAAATGTCTTTGGCCCGTAGTGCAAATATGAACTGTTGATCTGCATGATTATGATCAGGAACTGTGAATTTTTATTATCATGACTAATGGTATTTCAGATGATAAAAGTTGATGATATTTTTACTAAAAAGAGAAGCGAGTGGACATTATAGTCTGCATTATTCTTCTAATAGATTGCTCATTCCGCTGCTATTATTGATCTGAACGTTGTTTAAGAATTTAACTGCAGTTTTTGATATAAACCTTGTAGTCTATTGTATTCTATCAAGAACTCAACTGTTGAAGGCTAATGATAAATTATTCGTCATTATCTTAGTCATGATATTTCTTACTTGGCTATTTGAGCTCACCCTTTCTTTTGTTCCATTACAGGAGATGAAAACGTAACAGGGTCTAGCCGGGGAATGGAGTGAGAGTCTGAGGAATAGCTGTCGTAGTCTTCACGTGTTGTAAAATAGTGTGGCAATAATAATGAAGACTTAGTTGTGTTGTATTATCCACTGTATTGTTGTACGTTGTATTTCATTGTAATAATTTTGTTGTAGTCTTTTGACGACTCAAGTTTGGGCTGTGTGGGCCTAGATTTGGGGGCGTCACATGTGTCTTTAATGGCACGTGGTGAAAGTTCTCTTTGGCCCGTAGTACATAGATGAACTGTTGTTTGGTATGATTATGACCAAAGGCTGAATCTGGTATAATCATGACCGTTGGTGTTATATTGAATATCTTTGGCCCGTAGTGGAAAGATGAACTGTTGTTTGGTATGATTATGACCAAAGGCTGAATCTGGTATAATCATGACCGTTGGTGTTATATTGATGTCTTTGGCCCGTAGTGCAAAGATGAACTGTTGGTTGGTATGATTATGACCAAAGGCTGAATCTGGTATAATCATGACCGTTGGTGTTATATTGAATGTCTTTGGCCCATAGTGCAAAGATGAACTGTTGATCTGCATGATTATGACCAGGAACTGTGAAGTTGTATTATCTTGACTAATGGTATTTCAGATGATAAAAGTTGATGATATTTTTACTAAAAAGAGAAGCGAATGGACATTATAGTCTGCATTATTCTTCTAATAGATTGCTCATTCCGCTGTTATTATTGATCTGAACATTGTTTGAGAATTTAACTACAGTTTTTGATATAAACCTTGTAGTCTATTGTATTCTATCAAGAACTCAACTGTTGAAGGCTAATGATAATTTATTCGTCATTATCTTAGTCATGATATTTCTTACTGGGCTATTTGAGCTCACCCTTTCTTTTGTTCCATTGTTTTTCAACAGGAGATGAAAACGTAACAGGGTCTAGCCGGGAGATGGAGTGAGAGTCTGAGGAATAGCTGTCGTAGTCTTCACGTGTTGTAAAATAGTGTGGCAATAATAGTGAAGACTTAGTTGTGTATTATTATACACTGTATTGTTGTACGTTGTGCTTTGTTGTAATAATTTTGTTGTAGTCTTTTGACGACTTAAGTTTGGGTTGTGTGGGCCTAGAGTTGGGGGCGTCACATGATCCAATTCAGAATTTCAGTCGCTAATTTAAATAACATAATTCACTTACTTTTTTATTTTTATGTGTGCGATTGTTAGTACACGAAAAATTTATTTTGAACTACAAACTAGTTATGTTAAAGATAAATTTGAAACGATTTGTTGTTTTTAGTCTATTTGTAGAATTTAAAAACGCTATAATGGAGAACTTATTTTGAAATAGAGGAAGTATTTATTTGAATAAATCCTTTCGAGTAAAATTTTTAAGAATAAAACTAGTGTCCCTTGACATTTTTGCATGAAAACTGAACTTTCTTCCGTAAATGGCTTTGCTTTAACTACGCATGCTGCAGCTTAGGAGCATCATTGTGGCAATTATTAATTGGAAAGGGAAAGAGAAAGGGGGATTAAGGAAATGGAAAGGGTGAAGCAAAGGAAAGGAAGAAGTATGGCTACAATATTAAATAAATAAATAATAATAATTTGCCCTTGACCTAAGTTTTTCCATGCTTCCTTTCGGTCTAAAAAAATTAAATTTGCCTTCCATAGTTCATTCGATTTTCCATATAGAATGCTAGCAACTCGGGTTAACTTTGCTTTTACCTAATTATTCAATTTTTCATAAACTATATTATAATAACTCGGTTTTTTAACGATTTTTTTCATAAATTCTATTGTAACGAATAATTTTGTTCATTTAAAAATAACTAATTTATTTATGAATCATGACATACTATTGATACTTCTAACAATAATATGGATACCTCTGATATAATTCAATTTTTCTCACATTTTTAAAATGGGAGTTGGGGGATCACATATTCTACCAATTAAAATTGGACAATAATCGGAAGGACATAAATTTTAGTGGCTAAAAGTACATATTGGGATGATATTTGTAGTGGGACAGCGTGTACAATGATATAAGCTTTGATAGTTAAGTGTCACCAAATTGGTATCCCATGTGAGCAACATCCACATCCATGACAGCCAATTTTTAGTCCTTCTAATCCTTTTCTTTCAACACAATACGACAGGTCTACCATCTAGGCCGGGCAATTTCACCCGGGGTCCGGCCGATCTTGACTTTAATGGAACCTGATTTTTAAAATCTTGTAAGATTAGGGTCTGATATGAAATATATTCTCTCATCTCTTTTTAATTCGATTATGTGTGTGTATATAATTTTTTAAAAATTAACATTTTATATACATATAATTATGTATTTATTTAGGTTATTTTATTATAAATTTATAATATTTATAATATAATATATTACTAGTAATAAAAAACGATTCATGCTATTTGATTTTAAATCAAAAATAGTCGTACATAGTAGTATAAAAAAATTAAAGAAATTTAATTTAGAAAAAAGGAGAGTAATCAAACAAATGGGGAGAGGACAGGACATGTATGAAATATTGTTTTCGGGAGCCTTGTTGGCAACCATGCTATTATCATTGTATAAAGTAATTATTTATTGATTTTGTGATATCTGTCACGTGGTACTTCACACTAGTTATGTGTTGTCATATCAGCTCTTAAAATAAAATGACCCACTTTAAGTGTTGAAATGATAACACATGAATAATGTGGGGTACCATGTGACATGTATTTCACGAGTATCTAATAATTTTTCTAATATATACCTTCATAATAGGAATTGACTCTAATTTCTAGCACTGATCTTTAACTTTTCTATCATTTCATTATAAATAAGTATGTGTTTATATTAAAAAGATAAACTTTCATTCACCATTATACCGTTGTCTTTTCGGGATGATAATTTTATTTGACTTTAAACTTAATTGCTATTTTAGACGCATATTAAGCTTTGTTATACAAATATTTAGGCAGAATCTATTTTATGCTTCTCTTCCCCTCTCTTTTCATAATGTCATATGTAACTTTTTCATACTGCTATGTCTCAACCAAAACATGTAGTTTTAAGGGATACTGCTATATATATATATATATATACACATATATATATTATTTTTATTTTTTTGATAATTTGAACACACATTCCACACTCATACACCCAATATTCAAACCCCCGACAAAACATATACTTTCAAGTAACTTGCATGTAATAACTCATGAAATAATTCTTTAGAGATTTATTTTTTACAAAAAATAGCTTGTTAATTTTCATGACATCCCCCTAACATAAAATAAATTGGTTACAGTTACATGTACTATATCTATTTCTAAAGTTTGTCTGGTATGAAGTGGAGTGACCACAAACTTTTTATAGCATCCCATGTGCTAATTTGGCATTGGCAATTACAAGAAAATTCTCAAAGAGGTCTGGATGATTGTGGATTTATAATGAATACTGAAAGTTATTGAGGAAGTGTACATGTAGAATGGTGGGGGTGGGGGTGGGGGTGGGGTGGGGGTCCAGAGAGCTTTGAAACCTAATTGTCTTTACCCCAAAAGAATAAAGGATGTGTACGTTTGAAATAATAATTGATGCAATCTAATTAATACGGAGTACTATACACCCAAATGGTTGGATCATCGACTACTCTAATAAAGACCTATCTATCTATCTATCTATCTTTATTTTTTGAGGCTCATATCTACTTTGATGATGCTTTGTCTTTTTATGAAATTTTCATTCCACATTTGATCTTTTATTCAAAAAAATATCTGTGATTTATTTAAATTCCTCAGTTACCTCGTTTTCATTTAAAATAACAGTAAGTGCATTTTACTCACCTAAAAACGAGTGAAATGAGGTTCAACGGTTATATTTGCCCAACAAAAGTCTGCAAATACTCTTCTTTCATAATACATAGAGAATTGATATTTTCGCAACATATTTTGATGTTTTTGCAAGTAGAGTTTGTGAAAATATCAATTCTTATATAGAATTGATAATTTCGCAAGATTTTTAATTAACAAAAATGAGAGTCACTTATAAAAATATTAAAATATAAGTTGCTGAAATATCAATTCCCTTGATATATAACTGCTAACCGCTTATGGTTTTATCTATCATTCATTTTTGAATTTTTGTCATCTACAAGCTTACAAAATTTGCTTATTAGATTATGCATCCTATTTTACTTTTCCTAAATAATTTTTTCTTCAGTTTTTTCAACATCTCAAATTCAAAAAAATATAAAATTATTAAATACAGTTTAGCATTAAAATTAAAATTAAACCTTTTTAAAAAATAGTTAAATTTGACTGCATATTGACTTTTTTATATACATAATAAAATACTACAGGCATCCAAATATCTAAGTTGAAGAAAATACTTTTAATTGTAACATGCTTTTATTCAGTTAAAATAAGTAAATTAACATTAATAATTTAATTAATATAAATAATATTAACAATAAAATTGAATAATATTAAAACTAAATTATATAAAATTAAATAACTAGTACTTCAAAAATGAAAAGTAAATTATTATATTTTAAAAGTAAATATAGTCACTTAAAAAAGAAAACCAGAAACACAACTTCACCTTTTCCTATTCTCTATTATAGAGGTCAGATAGAAAGATGGTGATACTATCTATGATTTAATTGGGCCTGGCTTAGGTAGGTTCCCATATGCCACTGATAAATCACACGTCTTGTTGGATATGAGTTGCGGGCCTTAAACCAAAGCTGAAGCGGATAATATAACCAAAATGTATGTTTTTGACATTTGGGCTTGGTTGTGAAAAGATTAATCATATTTGGGCCAGCCCAATAACAAAGAAATCCTATTAAACCCACGAATCGGATATCAGCCGTTCATAACTAACCCTAAAAAAGCATTTCCCCGTTAGATCAAATTTCATCTACTTGCATATATAACCTTCCGCATAACAAAAAACCAAAACCCTAGCAGCGTTTATTGCAGGCGAACCACAGAACGAAAGGCAATCTGCTCAGATTTATTTCTGCAACTCTTCTTCGAAAATGGCGACTCAGATGAGCAAGAAGAGAAAGGTAAGTTCTTTCATTAGATCTCATATCGGAATCTCTCTCTCTCTCTCTCTCTCTCTCTCTATATATATATATATATGTGTGTGTGTGTGTGTGTGTGTGTGTGTGTGTGTGTTAATATATATGTGTATGAATGTGTAGTTACGTTCATTTCTTGAGTAATTTTGTTTGCAGTTTGTCGCTGATGGAGTTTTCTTTGCCGAATTGAACGAAGTATTGACCAGAGAGTTAGCTGAGGATGGATACTCTGGCGTCGAGGTCAGAGTTACTCCCATGCGCACTGAAATTATCATTCGCGCTACTCGTACTCAAAACGTTCTTGGTAAATTTATCTTATTTTATGTTTTTCTTTTCATGAATCGATTTGTAGTTATAGGGTTTTGTTGATTTGGTTTTTATTGAAATTTGTAGGTGAGAAGGGAAGGAGGATTAGGGAGCTGACATCTGTAGTACAGAAAAGATTCAAGTTTCCAGAGAACAGCGTGGAGTTGTACGCAGAGAAGGTGAACAACAGGGGTCTTTGCGCTATTGCTCAGGCGGAATCTCTTCGTTATAAGCTCCTCGGTGGCCTTGCAGTCCGCAGGTAACTTATTTTTGCCTAATTTTATATGCTTAGATTAGAAATTTGTGTTCGTGTTCTAAAATCATCAACTTTGATTTAACGATGGACTCAAAGTTTAGAATGCACATAGTTTATTAATCATTAGATAATATAACTGATTTATGTATAGATCATTTGCATAACAGATATGAATAGGATATGATGTTTATTTATTTGTTGGAATTTAGAAGACATTTTTGAGGATTTTATGCTATGGAATGTGTGGTCTTTTTCACCTACACAGCAAATGGGATTTTTTTGGTGTCATCTTTGTGTCTGAAGGCGACAACAGTAATTTCATTCCTCTATTACATGATCCTCGTTATGCAGTAACTGTAGAGAGGATTATGACTGGGGATTTACGGAACGAACTTCAGTTTTTTGAATTTATGTATACCAATTTCCTATGTTCCTATGCTGTCCTTGGTCCATTAGACATGTCATCTATAAAGCAGATGGGTTATTTCTTTGCCCAAGTTTGTGTCGGAAGATGACTATATAAGTAAAGCCTGCCCATGCGTGTTACCTAATGGGTTGTAACTTGCTTCCTATTTCATGTTTGGGTTTGCTACATCTTTAAATATTCTTCAATTAAACATAATTAGTTTGTTGTTCATTTGTCTTATAACAATTTGAGTTTCTTTTGGTATACAAGAATATGTTGTGCGTCTGAGATATTAGGCTTGATCTTGTTTTCGCAAGGCCTTTTTAATGTGGGTTTAGTTTTTATTGAATAAAATATAAGCAAGTGTATAATGTTTGTCATTGCTTTTGCCTGTAATTTACCAGCTTTTATTTTCCTAGGGATTAAATTAAAACAGGCACAAGCACACAAAAATGATGTGAAATCTGACATGACACATGACTAATGTTTATAACATAGAATAGTGACTCAATGAAGGCATAACATTAGTTAAACATATTTTGTATGGACAGTGTATTTTCTTGACCGTATATAAACATTGATATCCCTTCCAATTCTTGATTGGCATGCATATGTGGAACAACATAATACTGTATACTCGTTCTTATCTTTCTTAGTTTTACTTTTGTCTAGATAGCATTTAGTGTGCATGCTTTGATATATTTTCTCTTTGAATCGGTTGATTGTCATTAATTGTGCATGCTTTAATATAGGATAAATAGACATTCTTTTTTGTCCTTAATGTCATATGACACTCTTCGGTGCTAATGAGTGATTCATTCAGGGCCTGCTACGGAGTTTTGAGATTCATTATGGAGAATGGTGCAAAGGGCTGTGAGGTATGTTTATGCAAGCCTTTAACTTTTTGTTGTTCTTTGTAATATTCCCTTGAGATTTTGAATGTTGGATTGTCATACTGCCCTTACTAGGTCATTGTTAGTGGAAAGCTGAGGGCTCAGCGAGCCAAGTCCATGAAGTTTAAGGATGGGTACATGATTTCTTCTGGTCACCCAGTCAAAGAGTACATTGACTCAGCTGTTAGACATGTGCTTCTGAGACAGGTTTGTTTCATCAAGCTCGTCCTTTCTTTGTGTAATACTCGTGCCAAATTATACAATGCCAATGTTACTGCAGGGAGTGCTTGGCATCAAGGTGAAGATCATGCTTGGTTGGGATCCCAAGGGGAAACAGGGTCCAATGACTCCTCTGCCTGATCTTGTCACTATTCATACTCCTAAGGAGGACGAAGAGTTTCGGCCATCTACTACCACCCCCATTGCACCGCCACAGGATATTGATGTTGGCCCTGCCCCTCTCCCTGGCCAGATCACAGCTTAAATCTTAGATGATGACAGCTTTAATGAGCTTCCAGTGTTATATTTCTTGAACTTATGAGTGCTTTTAGTTGTTAATTTACAGTTTTGGTTACTGTCGGGGGAATATTGTTTTCGGCATCTCGTACCCTATAAGTTACAATGATATTTTCTAATTCAGAAATGATGTTTTTTATGTTCGGTAAGTACCACCTTTTTAATGCGGTTTTATGTTTTAGATTCCTTATTAATTTGTTCCTACCATTTTAGTATCATCTTATTATTCCCAATACTGAGAAAAATTTATGTGAATTTCTGCAAAATTCTTATCAAGGTATAATCCACGTTATCCTTATTTTGACCAGATTTAATATGGCTTAAATTAAATGATGTCCAGTTATCATTCCTCCAACAAGAATTAACATTGGTTTTATTACTCTAGATTTCTTACGCCAACGGTTATTAGTTTAATTTTATCTAGCAATGCTTTTATTTTTCCAAATAACTATTGAATTTCCCTAAAGAAAAAGATTTTTATTTCTTTTAAGATATAAAATATTTTAAATTTTACCATCACAATTTCATAGTTATGTCGTTGCTATAAATATAAACATTTAATAAATTAAGATAAACATTAAATAAAAATATATTACTAAACATTTAATAAATTAAGATAAACATTAAATAAAAATATATTACTAAAATTTGGAAAAATGATGTATAGAATTTAATAAATTTTATCTGTAGTTTAAATGATAGAACTTTGTACTACTTTTTGTCCCTAGTTACGCACAACTGTTTAAGCATAATTTTCATATCTGCATACACAAGACGACTCTGAATGATTTAAATTTAGAAATTACCTCCTTCATTGTAATACTTTGTTCGGTGGTGGCTTTAAGTCGGTCAAATCAAGTTATAAGTACTTTTTTGCTGTCTAAGTGTTGGTATGTGACTTGTTTTTTAATTTTTAAATTAACTTATAAGTAGTTTTTGAGAAATAATGATCTTGTACTTCTCAAAAACTGACTTATAAGTCACTTTAAAACAAGTAAGTTAGACCAAAGTTCAAGACTCTTTTGTCCTTATTTTATTAATTTTTCCAACTTACTTAACTTATAAGTCATTTTTGCCACATATTTTCATAATTTGTTTGAACTTAATTTATGAACTATAAATTAAAATGATATTATACACTTTTATTTATAAGTCACAAGTTAAATAATTTATAGCTCACAGAACTAATAAGTCATTTAAAAACAAGTCATTCTTGAAAAGATCCTTAATTAAGAGTAGTTTATACTTTTATATAGGGCAGAGCATAGTACGATTTGGTGCGGTTTGAAATCCAAACCACACCTGAAACCGCTCAAGTGCGGTTTAATAAATTCAAAATCGCATATGAAACCATAAGGTGCAGGTTGGTATGGTTTTAAAACATGCGGTGCGGTTTCATTTGAGTGCAGTTTCGATTTTAAAACCAATTGAATATATACATATTGAAAAAAAAATAATTTCTTTTACAAAAATTGATGGCAATAAAAATATTTTTTCAGTGAAAACTACCTATAAGGAACTAAAAAATGTCATATTTAATAGTAATGACTGTTCAGGTTCAGTAACCCTTATAATGTAAACTAATAAAATGTGGTTTGTCTAAAGATTACCAACTTAATCATTCTTTTATGAGATTAATGAACAAAGTAAACCATTCTCGTTGACCAACAATAATGTATCACAAATTTATATACCAAAAAAAAGTTGTCAAGGTTATGGCATTAATGTGAAATAAAAAGAATATTTTTATAAGCTTAAGAAATAAATAAAGAACCATTTATGTAGACTATCACTTTAACATAAAAAGTATGTCCATAATAGGTCACCAAATATCATAAATAGAAACTCAAAGAGCAATTGAAATCACACAGTTATGAAAAAATAATTATGATAACGACGTCATTTTGGTGATGATGCGGTATGATTTTTTAAATGCAATTTTGCTCAAAAATCAAATTTAAACCACAAATTCGGTTTTTCAACCCACCTAAAACCGTCACATATGTCGGAACCGTTGGTGCGATTTTAATTGGTGCGATTTATACTAATTTTGGTGTGATTTTGGAGGCAAATTTATTTCTTGCTCACCTCTGCTTTTATATAAGACAAGAGTTTGGCTCAACTGTGCTAGTCAAACCAATCATGCTTTTGAGCAGGAAAAAAAGGGAGTAATTTTATACGCACAAATAGTTGAGCATGAATGAGAGAGGGAAAAAAATATTAGACCTCATGTACCAAAAGTCTTATAAGTAGTTATTTTACTATTGAACCATGAGAGACTTGATTATTTTTTTTTTATTTTTCATTTTTGTTATTTAATACAAGAATAATGGAGTAGTATTTATATACACTTTAGTGCACTTAAAATTATTTTCGGACTAAAGCTGATAGTCTACTTGTAAAACTCTCCTTTAATTACGCATGGTCATAGTTTTGAATCCATTTCGTGAGTTTTGCCTGATTTTCTATATTCATGCCTAAAACTGAAATGTAATAATATAAGTTTTTTTTTTTCCATTAAAAATATATTATTATCAATAAAATTATATTGAACAATTTTCCTTTTTTTATAAATAAGATTTTTTTTTAACGAAATAGAAGAAATGAATCTAGATTAGTTATAGGAAATTGATATTTTCGCAGCTTATTTTGATATTTTGGTAAGTGGAGTTTGTGAAAATATTATCGCAAAATTTTTAACTAACAAAAATATTAAAATAGACTATGAAAATATCAATTTTTTAGTTATAAAATTTCATAAATAAATTTCAAAAAGTCACGTAGATAAAAGAAATTATTTTATGTTATATTTCCTCTCTCGTATATTTATAAAATTATTTTATAATAAAATTTACAAATATATAAAAGAAAAATATATTGGTCCCTTACTAAGAGTTTGAAATAATTTTTCTACAAACACAGATATGCTAGTAGGGAGGGATGCATACGGAATTCTGACGTTAGCTACTCCAATTCAAATGTCGTTTTTGCCCCTCTCGGAGTCGGTATTGTCCCGCCAAGCCGCCATCCATCATTCCTATATTTCTTCTGATCCCCAAAATTTTCTCTTTCATCTTTTCCTTGCCGAATTGCTAAATCTCTTTTGTTAAATCATCACACTTTTTCATTCAGTTTCCCTCCATTTCTTCTCTCTAATTTCTAGGGCTAATTTATTTTCGCCGTCGAAATGCCGGTGAATTTGACAGCGAATGCAATTTCGGCGATTATTGCCGGAGATGTAAATTCGAAGCCGCTGGTTCAGGTCATGGATATTAAACTCATCGGTAACTCTCAGGAACGGTACCGTTTTCTGATTTCCGATGGTGTGTGGACTCAGCACGCAATGCTTGCTACCCAGCTCAACGACCGAGTCAAAACCGGCCGAGTTCTCAAAGGATCTGTTGTTCAGTTGATTGATTATATCTGCAGCACAGTTCAAAATCGAAAGTATGCTTATGTTTTCTAAATTCTAATTTTAGTAATCTCGATTTAGAAAATATGAATGAAGCTGGATAATTCATAAGTTTTGTTAGTTGTGGTCATATTTCAAATAAAATTTTGATAGACATTTTGGCATGCTGAAATGTATATATGTATTCAATTCAATATATTCATCTGTTTTGTGGAATTCATGCAGTAGTTAGGTTGTTTTGCTGAGTACTGAGTTCTTAATTGATAATCAAAACTGTAGGGATAGAGTTTTGGTTGGCAAATGTTTAAAGTTGATTTGAACTGTAAGTAGTGACTATGGTCTGCTGTGTATAATATAAAACCGTGAAACCAACACCAAATTGGCTAGCATTTGAAGTGTCAGATTATGACAAAGTAATCTAGCAGTCACAATTTTAGCTATATTTAAGTTTCAGGAAATTGAAATGCTATTATTCAATTTTTTGAGGATTTCTGATTTTGATTAGTCATATAAATTGTTAGGCATTTGACTAATTTATATAATGTGCAGCTGAAAAGGGAAAAAAATAGAGGCTACCTCAATTTCTTGAATCTTCAGAAGCTGATTTTAATTTTTGCCAGAGTGTGGATATCTTTTTAAACTGGTTGACATTTTCTTAATTTTAAACTTTGGAGTGAATTTATGCCTTGCATTGTCATTGCAGGATTATTGTTGTTCTAAACATGGAAACTATTATACCAGAGTGTGAAATAATTGGGAATCCAAAAATGTTTTCTGAATCTGGCTCAGTAGCTCAAAAACCTGTCCCAGATGCCACCTCTGGACGCACAGTATTGAGTACTACTAATAATTTGAGTGCCTCAAATGCGAGTAACAATACGCAGGGCTTCCGCCCAACTGTTCAACCTGCATATCAACCACCTCCAAATTACAGAAACCAGGGAACAATCATGAAGAATGAGGCACCTGCACGCATTATTCCAATTGCTGCTTTGAATCCTTACCAGGGTCGATGGGCTATCAAGGCGAGAGTGACTGCTAAAGGAGACCTTCGCCGTTACAATAATGCAAGGGGAGATGGGAAAGTCTTCTCTTTTGATCTGCTTGACTCTGATGGAGGGGAAATACGTGTGACCTGCTTCAATGCCGTTGTTGACCGGTTTTATGATAACATTGAGATGGGGAAAGTGTATGTGATATCAAAGGGTAGCTTAAAGCCTGCACAGAAAAATTTCAACCATTTGAAAAATGAATGGGAGATATTTTTGGAGACTACTTCAACTGTGGATCTTTGTCCAGATGAAGATGCTTCAATACCAAAGCAGCAATTCTCATTTAGACCTATTAGTGAAATTGACAGTGCTGAAAGCAATACTATAGTAGATGTCATAGGTATTGCAATATCTGTGAACCCTTCAGTGCCGATCTTGAGAAAGAATGGCATGGAAACTCAGAGAAGAGTTCTGAATTTGAAGGATCAGTCCGGGTGGAGTGTTGAATTAACGCTATGGGGTGAGTTCTGCAATCGTGAAGGTCAAAAGCTGCAAGAAATGGTTGATTCTGGGTTTTTTCCTGTTGTAGCTGTAAAAGCTGGGAAAGTTAACAACTTTAGTGGGAAGTCCATCGGGACTATTTCTGCCACTCAACTCTTTATAAATCCAGATTCTCCAGAAGCCCTTACCTTGAGAAACTGGTTTGATCGAGGTGGGAAAAATTCAACTTCTCAGTCCATCTCTAAAGACATAGTTCTGGGGGGATCAAAGAATGAGATACGTAAAACTGTCTCACAGATCAAGGATGAGGGTCTTGGTAGATCAGATAAGCCAGACTGGGTCACAGTGAAGGCAACCATAACTTTTATTAAGACGGACACTTTCTGTTACACAGCTTGCCCGTTGATGAATGGGGACAGACAGTGTAACAAGAAAGTGACACGGTCAGGAAACTCAAGATGGCAATGTGACAGGTGTAATCAAGAATTTGATGAGTGTGATTACAGATACCTTCTTCAGCTCCAAGTTCAGGATCACACTGGGTTAACATGGATGACATCTTTCCAGGAATCTGGGGAAGAGATTTTAGGTTGCTCAGCGAAGGAGTTATACTTGTTGAAATATGAAGAGCAGGATGATGCTCTATTTGCACAAATTATTAGAAGTTGTCTCTTTACACAATTTCTATTGAAGCTCAAAATTAAGGAGGAAATATATGGTGATGAACAGCGGGTGAAGATTACAGTTGTCAAGGCAGACAAGTTGAACTATTCTGCCGAGAATAAATATATACTTGATTTGATTACGAAATTTCATTGACATTCAGTAGCTTCATAGCAAAATACATGATTGGCCATGTAGTAGCTTTAGTTCTGGGTAAAAGATATGGCACAAAAGATGAGATTGCAACGCGACATTGTGATGTGTACACACCTTTTATTGAGGTGTAGTTAGCATGTAGTTTGACATACATTTACATTTCAATTTATCTATAGAAGTCTGTTTACTTAGAATCGGATAATATAAAGCAACTGCTTTCTTTTTTATCTTGTAAGTTTAAATATCCAGGAGTATGTTTGCTTTGTCAAAACAGAATTGTAAATATCACACATTTTCAGCATAATTACAAGTAATGGAGATATCAATTACACATACAACATAGATCATTACTACAACATTAGACAGATACAGGATAAAGGAAAAGAAAGAAAGCACAGCATCTAGCTGTTGCTCAGCTTCGCTTGACAGGATCGAAATTGGAAACACCAATTACAGCACCCAGAATTGCAGCAGCCACAACACCCCCAGCTGTAATGCTGAACAAGAAGTTCTTCAGCGATGGAGAAATGCCTGATGCCGCCTCGGCCACGTCTGGAACCACCATGGAAGCAGTCAGCGCGGCAGCTGTCAATCCCGTAATCGCTTTCTCCTTCAGGGAAGCATTCACTTTAAAACTTCCTACTGCTTTTGATGCCACCATTTCCTTTGAAGGCCTGAATGGCAATGGCTTGAAGAAGGCATCAGAGCTTGGCACCTTCTTTTGGCTTGCAGAAGTTACTGGCATAGCCATGGAAACTGCAGAAGTAGAGGCCATTGCTTTTTCTCTCTTTCCACTCAAAATTTTCAGTATATTTTCTGGACTTGGTTGAATGGATTGGATGTGTTGATATGGGTGTTTTTAGAAGAGAATAGAGTGTTGGATGGAGACATTGGAGGAAGAAATTGTGATAAGAGGTGGAAAATTGGTGTGGATTTTTCAGGTCAATCTTTGTCCTAGGTGGCAGCTTCTCCACTTAGTTTAGGTGGATAGGGTTATCCAACTAATGGCTATTTCTACATCAATCAAATTTACATACTATTTACAACCACCAAAAAAAACATATGGCTCCTTTGGTTTGGTTTCATGAATTTGGTGAAATATTAGGAACGGAAAGAAAAATGAATTATATGTACGACTTCACTCATTATTAACATTTAACAGTTTAGAATTATATATATATATATATATATATATATATATATATTCAGAAATTATGAGGAATTACAATAATGTAAAGGGGGATAACATCTATATAAATTACCTTGATTTTTCTCTCAATATTTTTTGCTCCATCTTGTCATGTAGGCCAACAGAGATCCTAAATTCTGCTGCATTCCCATGTCTACTAAATCCATATACCAACTACCAAATAGAGCCTTAAAATTATAACCAACTAAAGAAATGCTGCCTTCCAGAGTCCCAAGCTAAAGTTGCCATCCAACATAAAAGAAGTTAACCACTATCTACACATTGTTCCTTTTTGGAAGGTAAAAGCTCAACACTGTGGAAGTTGCAGCCACCCATTCTTGACAAGGGAGAACAAATTGCGATAGCTATTTTAACACATAAACAGACGTGGATAATTTGGCTGTCACCTTGTTTCTTATGGCTAGGCTGTTGCCCCAAACTAGTTAGTAAGGGCAAATTCAAACATAAAATTCCACTAATATACAGGGGCGGAGTCAGGAATTTAAATTGGGTTAGGGTGACCAAGTTTGTTCTAACTTATAAGGTTACTTTGGGTTGGACTGACTAAAACTATTCTAACTTAAAGTTACTTAATTATATAGTATATCTAATAAAAAAATAAAATTAGGGCGGGCTATAGCCGACCAGTAGCTCCGCCCCTGCTAATATATTTGAATTTATATTGCTGATCAATCACATATACTTGGAAAAAATAGAAGAGGCATACAAATTAATGATATTTCTGCAAACTTTTTTAAGGATATGGGATCCTGATGTATGCAGTAATCATAGTAAAAAGAAATGGAAAATAATCACCAAATTCTAATAGAAAAAATGAAAATGATTACAGTATGGAAGCTGTAGCTGTTGTTATGGCAATATGGGATAACCAACCTATCTGATATGAACTTGTTGAGGGAGCTGATGATATTTGATACCAAGCCCTTCAAATATTCTTTTTAGCTCAAAGAGTAGCTCAGATCTTCGATTGCTCTTTTCTCCATAGTTCTGAAAGTTCATCGTGTGAGTAACATAAAGAACCATTCTCATCTTGTTCAAATTCTCTACCTCCTTAATCTGCACACGATATTCAGGACGCCAATTTTCAGGTTTTACTCTCCAAGTAACTGAAAGTAGCCACATTGTTTGGTTCATTGAAAACTCGTGTTATTGGACAAAGCTACTGAAAATAAGAGTAAGTGTAACACCCCAGTCCCACATTAGTTAATGTGGGATATTTGGATGTGTTTATAAGGATCCAATTTGCTATCATTAATACCTTCAGTCATGACGTTTTGGGTGAGCCTGTGGTGGGCTAAGATGACCCAAGAAGATATTATTGAGACAGCTCATTGGGCCTTATTCTGCTGTGATTTGATTCGGACTCGGGATTTGACCCGAGTCGTTACATATGGTATCAGAGCCGACTCTCGAAAGCTCGGGTCGGGTCATCCGATCGGATTGCCCGAGGTGGGGACACGAAGGCGGGCCTAGTAGGCCGCTGGTATTATCCCACAATGGCTAGAGAGACAAAGTTTATGGGCCTTGTGTGACTATGTGTTCGGCCTGACGGGGACGTCAAGTATTTGAGTGTGGGAGTTTGTAACACCCCAGTCCCACATCAGTTAATGTGGATGTGTTTATAAGGATCCAAGTTGCTATCATTAATACCTTCAGTCATGACGTTTTGGGTGAGCCTGTGGTGGTGAGCCTTATTCTGCTGTGATTTGATTCGGACTCGGGATGGGTGAGCCTGTGGTGGTGAGCCTTATTCTGCTGTGATTTGATTCGGACTCGGGATTTGACCCGGGTCGTTACAGTAAGATTGGGTACAATAAAGAAAAAAAGCACATAAAAGTATAGTTCAACTGCAACACTAACAGAGTGTGCATAAGCTTCTTCTGTTTTATGTGATATGCTACTTTTCCTCATTTCACTCAATATGTCTGTGGGGGCTGGGGGTAGAGGGAATATATGAGAAACAAAATAATGTAATTGACATTGTAAGACCCCGAATTTTATGAAATATAAAATTTAATTTTTCTTCGTATATATTTTTTTCATGAAACAGTAAGTGGTTAAATTGATGAAATTGAAAGTTAAGGATGTTATGTGCAAATTTTATTTTGTCGGATAATATTCGTTTTGTCGGGGAATATTCGTTTGGTCGGGGAATATTCGTGTCGTACGACGGCGCCGAAATAACAAATTATTTGTGGACCCCACAACGGAATATTTGTCGGATATAGAAAACGACAGAAGTAACATTTTTAATAAAAATAGTCAACGGTGCTAACTGTTAAAATACCGGTGATAAAAGAATAGTAGCATACGGTAATTTATGGTATTTTACTGTAGCATGCGATACTCTACAGTAGCACACGGTATTGCACAGTGTCTCATATTATTGACACCGTAACTGTTACGCATCATTTCATCAATAATTGTCACTGCATAATATTTTATATTATCAATTCAATTATTGTTGCTACACAGTATTTTGCATTATTGATTCAATAATTATCATTACACTGTATTTCATATCATCGAGTCAATAATTGTTGGTGCACTGTAGTTTAAAATTATTGAATCTAATAATTGTCACAGTAGCAAATACACTATAATTTATATTATTAAATTAATAAAAATATGTAACGTGTTTCTTACATTATTGTGGTAACATTATTTTATATGTTGGACTCACAGGAAGAATAAATAAATAAATAAAAAAATATAATTAATTTTACTATTTGAAATAGTAACGTGAATAGTGACGTGAATAGTAACGTGAATAGTAACGTGAATAGTAAGTGAACAGTAAGAAACATGTGGGACCCACTGTGGGGCCCACACGAAATGTGAGAAATGTGTTTGCTGGGAATGGGTTGGTGGAGGCTGCGCAGCAGCCTCTGCTGAATTTTTTTCTGTTCACCTACCACGCATAGTAACTTATTTTCTCCTATAAATAGCTTGCTCAACTGAATAGAAAAATCACACCTAAAACATAAAATTTTTCTATAAGAATTTTATGAGTTTTCTCTGAGAATAGTAAGGTTATTTTGAGAGTTTGAAAGCCAAAAGGAGTGCAGGAATTTTTCAAGTAAGTCTTTTATTAAAGAGTAGTAATTTTATAAATTCCTATTTTTCACGGTATTCACAAATCTTCCTTTAGAAGACTCTTCTTTAAGAAGATTCATTTTTAAAAGCTTTCTTTGGAAGATTTATTTTGGAATATTATTTTTAAAACTATTTAAAAGTAGTTATATTATACTACAAAAATTATGTTAAATATATATAATTTTGATAATTCATATTATACGAGTTATCATACACTTTGAAATTTATATGTGAAAATTACTAATTTTATTATAAAAATATAGGTTGATCAACCTCATTTAAATCAATATCCAGTCACGTGTTAAGGTAAGGAATATCATATTCTTTCATTTTCTATTATTTAAACTTACTACGGTAAGGGGTATCACTCTTTTCATCATCATAAATGGATATTATTTTCTTTCTTACTTGAAGGGATTATCATTCTTTGATTCTCGAAATTAATATCGTTTCTTTCTTGTGCCATTTACTTCCATGTATTAAATTGTGGGAATAACCTTACGGCGCGGTTTACCGCCTGTTGGTGAATAACCTTTTGTATTCATTCCTTATTAATCTTTGAGAATAACCTTACGGTGCGGATTATCGCCTGTTTGGTGAATAACTCTTCGTATTCAAATTGATGGGAATAACCTTACGGTGCGGATTATCGCCTGTTTGGTGAATAACTCTTCGTATTCAAATTGATGGGAATAACCTTACGGTGCGGATTATCGCCTGTTGGTGAATAACCCTTTTTATTTGTCTCGTGTGGAAATAATTTGTCTACACGAATTATCACATGACACTTTTATTCCATATTCGTAAGTGATATCATTTTCCTTTATACTCATAAGGGATACCATCTTTTTCATCTTCCATTATTCAAACTTACTATGGTAAGGGATATTAATTTCCTTCACCTTTTGTTAATCAAACCTGCTACGGTAAGGGATATTATTTTCTTTCATACTCCTAAATCGAAACTTATTATGGAACTATTGCTTCTATAATTCTTGAAAATATTATATGTTCCATAATAGTTGAACTTCATTATTTCAACTGAACCTTCCTATTTACGTGAACCTTTCTATTGAACTGTAACCGTTATGCTGAACTGTGGATCTTGAATATCATTTTTAAATTTCACTCCACATCATGTTGGCAATTTGGACATTATTTGAATCTGCACAAAGTAAACTTCTGATACTTATTGTTTATCCTGTTCTTCTGTTCATCATTTGTATCACTGTTATTTGTATTAATCATCAAGAATCAAGCTGTTGTGAATATCTGTGGCCGGGGGCACAAATGTGATATAATTGTTGAACAGATGATAGGTTAAAGGCGATATACTAGGTTAAAGGCGATACATCTGTTCGGTGTCTTTTATGGCACGTGGTGAATGTTCTCTTTGGCCCGTAGTGCAAAGATGAACTGTTGGTTGGTATGATTATGACCAAAGGCTGAATCTGGTATAATCATGACCGTTGGTGCTTTATTGAATATCTTTGGCCCGTAGTGCAAAGATGAACTGTTGATTGGTATGATTATTACCAAAGGCTGAATCTGGTATAATCATGACCGTTGGTGTTATATTAAATGTCTTTGGCCCGTAGTGCAAATATGAACTGTTGATCTGCATGATTATGATCAGGAACTGTGAAATTTTATTATCATGACTAATGGTATTCAGATGATAAAAGTTGATGATATTTTTACAAAAAAGAGAAGCGAGTGGACATTATAGTCTGCATTATTCTTCTAATAGATTGCTCATTCCGCTGCTATTATTGATCTGAACGTTGTTTAAGAATTTAACTACAGTTTTTGATATAAACCTTGTAGTCTATTGTATTCTATCAAGAACTCAACTGTTGAAGGCTAATGATAATTTATTCGTCATTATCTTAGTCTTGATATTTCTTACTGGGCTATTTGAGCTCACCCTTTCTTTTCGTTCCATTGTTTTTCAACAGGAGATGAGAACGTAACGGGGTCTAGCCGGGGAATGGAGTGAGAGTGCGGGGATAGCTATCATAGTCTTCACGTGTTATAAAATAGTGTGGCAATAATAATGAAGACTTAGTTGTGTTGTATTATCCACTGTATTGTTGTACGTTGTATTTCATTGTAATAATTTTGTTGTAGTCTTTTGACGACTCAAGTTTGGGCTGTGTGGGCTCAGATTTGGGGGCGTCACAGACATGCGTTTTTATTCTGGCTTTCAGAGCTGCGATAATCGCACCAGAAGTGGAAACATAAATAGCAAACTCCACTGAATCACTCGTCTCTGGGCTGATGGCTTAAAATTGCTGATGGCTTTGGTTGCCAAAACTGAATTCAGGTAATATACCTTTTCATTGTCAGATCTTAAAAAGATTGTAGTCAAAATGTTCATCTCTTCAACAACCATCTGGGAAGTTTCAATGTATCAGAGATAAGTGAAACAAAAGAATGTAATTGACATACGTTTTTATTGGGCTTTCAGAGCTGCGATAATCTCACCAGAAGTGGAAACATCAATAGCAAACTCCACTGAATCACTCATCTCTGGGCTGCAGTTAAAATTGCTGATGGCTTTGGTTGCCAAAACTGAATTCAGGTAATATACCTTTTCATTGTCAGATCTTAAAAAGATTGTAGTCAAAGTGTTCATCTCTTCAACAACCATCTGGGAAGTTTCAATGTATCAGAGATAAGTGAACCGGAGGAACCTTGATAGTATAAAATTAATGTGTATTCAAAAAAATTACCTGCACTCCATCAATGACGCAGTGATCGCCTACATCAAAGGGGTGCATCACAAATATAAATATGATGGCCTCGAATGTTGTCTTAAGGGTGTTCCTGAACATAAACAACAAAAGTAAAACTCCATCAGAAGTAACCACGTGATGACGATAACAATAAGCACCATCCCTGAAATAACCTTGTGCAGTTCCTCAATGGCTGTTTTGGTGTCATTTAAAGAATGTGTGAGAAACTTGTGTGCTTGATAGACGTTCACCTGAAAAAAGGACTGGTTATTAGACTTAGAATATGTCTCTACCATCTAACACAAGATACAATCCATTTACTGAAATGGGTACATAATTGTGCTGGCTTAAACTCACTCCAAACATTGATCAAGAAAATCTTTTGAAAGTAGCTTGTGCCAGTGGTGCAGTTTGTATTTGAAATTTCTTACTGAAAATGTTGGTAATTTATAAACACCTCATGTACAACCATATATATGCGTTATAGCAAGCATAACAGAAAAAGAATGCAATCAATCTTGTTTTATTTGCAGATATAACATTCTGTAAATTCTTAATTATTGTATAATGCAATAAAAGAAACAAACACAAACAAACAATCTGAAGCATTGAATTGAAGAACAAAAAGAGACCATAACACCCAATTACAAAAGGATAATTTGTCGATCTTTCCTTTTCTGTTGCTCCCTCAAGTAGAGGGAGCTGTTATCCACGTCTCCATGCTCACAAATCGTAGAAGGTCCTCCTCATCAATATACCCGATCCATATAACAATGAACAGAATGAGATAAATATTGAAACTATAAATAATAAACAGACAGAAAGATTCAAAAGGTAAATATTCTTACTAGTTTCCAGGCTTCGCCACATTCTTGAATATCTGATAAGCAGCAGCCTTTGCATCCCTCTCACCAGCAATCATTTTCATCTTTTGTTCAACCCCTTCATCGTCATCATCATCATCACTATCAAGGGAATTGGAAAGTATAGACGACCCTGAACACCTGATCACTTCAATTAAACCCCCCATGGTCCAAGCAAAAACCTTTTCTCTCTTCATCTTCTGAAGCTTCACTACATCTATTACCTCTTCCTTTTCCTTCTGTTTTCCTTTATCCATACTCTTGAAACACATTTGACCACTAGCCCTTGAGCTACCGACCCTATCAGCATCTTCCATCAACGAATACCCTGATAGGGTCTGAAGAACATACTGATGAAAAATAGATTCTTGAATCCTATCAAAGAATCTCTGGACATGAAAATAAGAAGCTAATAGCTTTACCAAGAAAGCCTTTACCACCCACATTGCCGCCGCAATAAGACCAGAGCCCAGAGCCCAGAGCCCAGGGATCTAGTGATATGGTTTAGAATCTTGGTTGTTCCCTTTGATCTCTTGACTCCCCTGTTGATCAAGAGAACCCAAGCAAGAAGAATAAAAAACAACCAAATAAAAACACGAATACTACTTTTCAAACCATAAACAAAATACAGAACCTTCCTTTTATGCAAAAAGGTCCTTTCAATCGAGAAGACTAGAAGATTAATAAGCCATTCAGTAAACAATCTCCCACAAAAGATTACCAACATAAGCACCACCATTTCCAGAGTTCCAAACTCCAAATCATGGAACTCCTCAAGCTGTGAATACTTAAGCTACCAGTCAAGAAAACCATCATGCACAAGAAAAGTACCAACTCACTCAAGCCACCACATTGAATTTCTTAACCTCCTTTCCTTCAAATTGAAAAATTCCCATCTTGTACACATCATCGTCATCAACATAGTCTCTTCCTATAGACCCCATTAGCGGCATTTTGGGGGTAACCGGAGCTGTCTTGACATTATCTTTAGGAGTACTAGCGGCTAAAACCATGTTAGGTGAGCTTGTGGACACTGCTCAAGTATTCCCTTTAGCCAATTTCCATCTGCTAGGATATGATGGCTCTACTCATCTTGATTTAGGCCCGGAATACTTAGATGGCGTCAGTGATCTTCGACCAGTAACAGATCCACCTGGAGACTTAATAATTGAGGTTGGACTTAACTTTTTTATCTCCAAATATGAAAAGCTTGTTAATGGAGGCATTTGTCTTCTATTTCTGTCACTATCAAGCTTGGCAATAGGAAGATCAACTGGGAGATAGTTAGAAAAAGAGTAAGACCCAGATTCAAAATTTTCAAAATGGTCAGTGTTGGGGTGTGGATTCATTGGGCCTAGCATTCTGGGCCGTGAATCCCTTCTCTTCATATGGCTTGGGCCGGGTCGGGCTTCTTCCCTTCCTGTTGGGCCCGGGTTCACAGATCTTTTATCACTCAGGCGGTTGATAGGACGTCTGGGCCTTTTTTGTCCACTTTGACGGACTGACACTGGAAGCAACCCAGGCTGGTATCTCCTCCCAACGAACCAAGTGGAGCAGGTGGAAGAGAACTACTTGCTTGTACTCATGAGAGTATGACTGGACGTCTAAGGATGCATGGATTAATATATACTGGCCACCTCACAATTTCAGAGGTATTGGATCTTTTTACATCACTAACATTAATTTATCAAACGTCTGAGAGATTCCAGCTAATGATAAAGCTCCTCCATTGTGACGTTATTCCCCTGAACTTACTCTTACACCGGAGCATCTCCGGACGGTCCCAACCATGACTGTCCTGTGAGGTGATAACGGTTTGTTGTTTGTACAGGTATCTTGCTGACGGGTGATCACCGCAAGAGCGAAAATCAGACGTCAACATTGGCGCTAGAAGGAGGGCCGTTTGATACTTAAGTCACCCTGTTGTTTTCGAATAAAGATCGTTCTTATGGAAGGAAGAGGTAGTTCTAATGAAGGTCGGCAAGGGTCTTCCTTTGACCCCCATGAGGTGAGTACTGGACCCTCAAAGAAACACTGGTCGGGAGTTCATCGGTCGGGGCGAACTCGAGCCCACGCTCATTCTGAACCCCTTAGGAGGCGTCTGTTTACACCACCCGCGTCGGAGAGGACCGGGTCATATCGGGAGAATTCGGAGCTTGGAATATCTCCTTTGGAGAGGAGTCCCCAGAGGGAGCGAGCTGAAAGAGATAAATGGTCCCAAATTAGGGAGGCTGAGATAGAATTGGAAGCCTTGCGTTGCAGACAGGTAGACTGGCAGAACCACCTAATGAATTTACAAGAGGATCCGTCGGCAACCATTGGCAGTAGGGAGCGGGCCGATACCCCACAAAGTAGACCCAGGTCAGAGCAAGGAAGGAAGAGACACGACCGGGATGGTCAGGAGGATATAAGGGGCAAACACCAGTCTCAGGGTTATATGAGACACGACCGGGATGGTCGGGAAGATATAAGGGGCAAACACCAGTCTCAGGGTTATATGAGACACGACCGGGATGGTCGGGAAGATATAAGGGGCAAACACCAGTCTCAGGGTTACATGAGACATGACCGGGATGGTCGGGAGGATATAAGGGGCAAACACCAGTCTCAGGGTTACATGAGACACGACCGGGTCGGTCGGGAAGATATAAGGGGTGCGCCCCCATCCCAAGTTTCCCTGGGACACATCGGCCGCACAAGTAGGGACGGGTCAGAAGGAGCATATCCCCCCTCCCTCGGTCAGTTCTCTCGAGAAAAGCTGAAGACCCCAGACTATGAAGTGGGACAGGGCGCCCCAGTGACAGTTTCGGGTCGGCAAGATCAGCGCATGGTCCCATATGTCCCTATGGTTGATCCAGTTATGGAAAGAATAGCTGAACTGGAGAAGAGGTTGGTAGCGGCGGAGGCAAGGCCGATGGCAGGATCTGGAGCCGAAGCGTCCGGGACTATGCCTTTAGATCCGAAATCCCCCTTTTCGACAGCTATTGATCAGGAGAAGGCCGATCCCAAGAAGAAATTGCCACCTCTTGAGATGTATGATGGCTCTGGTGACCCCTATGACCACACCAGTTCATACGAAAGGGTGATGAGGTATTATGATCATTCAGAGGCCGGCATGTGTCAGATCTTCGTGACAACGCTTAAGAAGGGAGCCAAGCAGTGGATGATGTCACTGCCCCCCAATTGTGTTCATTCATGGGCGGAGTTGAGCGTGCGGTTCCATGAGCGGTTTGGTAGTAATAAGAGGAGAGGCAAGGTGACGGCTTCTTTGATGCAGATAAAGCAGAAATCAGATGAGTCACTGAGCCAATATGTTCAAAGGTTTCGTGATGCGGTGGGAACTATCAGTGACCTTAATATGATACAAGCATTGGGATTCTTTACAACCGGTATGGATGTCACCCAGAACCGGAAGATGATGAAGGATATAATGTTCAACCCTCCAAAAGACCTATTGGATGCATACGACAGAGCTGAGAAGTTTATAGCGGTTGAGGAGGCTATGAATAGTTTGATACCCAAGAACAGAGGTTTAGAGAGTAAGGCTTATGGTGGAAGTCGAGGTGGGGACATCCGACCCCCCTCTTTTGATCGGGTAAAGCAAAGAGGCGGGTTGCCAAATCAGGGAAGACCACCCTTCCAACCAAAGGCGGAGAACCGTGCATATACTCCCTTGAGTGCCGAGCGAGTCAAAATTTTGGAAGCAATCAGGCAGGAAGAGGGGTCGGGGCAGGCGCTGCCGATCCATAGACCGAATGGATCGGGGACCTATTGTGTATATCATCGTCGGGTCGGGCATACCACGGAGGCTTGCACCAGACTAATGGACATGATCGAATCTAGGGTTCAGAAGGGGGAATTAAAACAGTTTGTGGTCGGCCGAGGAGGGGGAACAGATAATTATAAGTCGGGAACCGATAAGGGGGTCGAACCAAGTAACCCTCCTCGAAGAGTAGTTGACGTTATAATAGGGGGGTCTTCTCCAACAGGGTCGGGCAAGAGGCGCCGTTCTTCCGGCTCCATATCAACGCTGGCAGGCCCGTGCCCGTCAACCCCTCGACCTTATCCCAGGATGGTCATCTCCTTTTCTGATGATGACTACCCAACCGAGGCCATTGAGCCTCATGAGGGAGCTCTGGTAATCACTGCCCAAGTTGGACCGGTGGATATGAAGAGGATAATGATTGACAATGGTTCATCAGTGGATGTGTTGTACAGCCATGCTTATCAGAGAATGGATCTCCAGGGTGCGAAGTTGCAAGTTGGGACAGAGTCACCGTTGTATGGGTTCGCAAATGAAGCAGTACCTGTGATCGGTACTTTGGAACTACCCATGGTGTTTGGCACAGCTCCGCGGCAGGTCACCCTGCAGGTGAGATTTTTCGTTGTTCAAGTGGATTCTGCCTACAATGCAATCTTAGGGCGAACCACTCTGACCGCTCTGAATGCTGTTACGTCCATACCCCATTTCAAGATCAAATTCCCAACTCCGGAGGGGGTGGGAGAGGTGAAAGGAGACATCGATATCGCTCGAAAGTGTTATCGTCACGCCGTGACAGCATCGGCCGTTGGGGTCAGCCGGCAGAAATGTGCCATGGTTTTCGATGTAGAGCCTTATGCAGAGGGGGATACGGAACCCCTAGCGACTCCCGCCGAGAGCGTTGAAGAGGTTGAGTTGATACCCGGCAACAAATTCAAAACAATGAAAATAGGTGTCGAGCTACCGAAGGGCATGAAGACGCAATTGGTTCAGCTACTGCGAGACTATTCTGACATTTTTGCTTGGACCCCCCGAGACATGCCCGGGATCCCAGAGGCCATAGCGGTACATCGGTTGGCTGTTGACCCCGACAGGAAACCAGTGCGGCAGAAAAGGAGGATATTTGCGCCCGAGCGACAAAAGATTATAGACTTCGAACTAGGGAAACTTCTGGATGCGGGGGTTATTGAAGAGATTGAATACCCGGAGTGGTTGGCCAATGTGATTTTGGTCAGGAAGCAGAATGGAAAGTGGAGAGTCTGCATAGATTACACAGATTTAAACAAGGCTTGTCCCAAGGACTTCTATCCGCTTCCACATATCGATCAGCTGATTGATGCCACCTCTGGCAATTCGGTGTTGAGTTTCTTATAGATGCTTTCTCAGGTTATCATCAGATTCATATGGCTAAAGAGGACATCCCTAAGACGGCATTCATTACCCATCGGGCCGTTTATGCCTACTGGAGAATGGCCTTTGGCTTGATAAACGCCGGAGCCACTTATCAGAGGATGATGAACACCGTCTTTCGGAAACAGATAGGGAGGAATATGGAGGTGTATGTGGATGATATGATTGTTAAGAGCCTTCGGATGCAGGATCATCTTCGAGACTTGGAAGAGTGTTTTGAAACGGTCCGACGTCACAACCTGCGTCTGAACCCTGCCAAATGCACCTTTGGTCTTAGTTCAGGCAAATTTTTGGGGTATTTGGTGAGTAAGAGGGGGATTGAAGCCAACCCTGAAAAGATCAGGGTAATTCTAAACATGCGATCTCCTCAAAGCTTCAAGGACGTTCAAAGACTCTCTGGTTGTATTGCAGCTCTGAGAAGGTTTATGTCCAGATCGGCAGAAAGGTGTCTTCCCTTCTTCGACACATTAAAAGGGCCTAAGAACGAGAAAACCTTCCAGTGGAATTCGGAGTGTGAGGATGCGTTCCAAGGTATCAAAAAGTATTTAATGGCAGCCCCTCTATTGCAGAAACCGATCCCAAGAGAGCCATTGTTCCTTTACCTTTCGGTTGGCTCTTCGGCTGTTGGTGCGGCCTTGGTTAGGGAGGAAGGAGGTGTCCAGAGACCTGTGTACTATGTCAGTCATGTTTTACGTGATGCAGAGGTCAGGTACCCGAATTTGGAGAAGTGTGTGTACGCTTTAGTGGTAGCCAGTCGGAAGCTCCGGCATTATTTTCAAGGTCGACTTATTGTTGTCTACACAACCCAGCCCCTGAAGAAAGTTTTGGGAAGGCCTGACGCCTCTGGCAGGATGATGGCATGGGCTGTTGAATTAACTCAGTACAATCTGGAATATCATCCTCGGACTGCCATCAAGGGACAAGCTCTGTCGGATTTCATAGTTGAGTGTACTTTCTCTGAAGATGGGGGCGACCCAACCCTCGACGTCGCCCTTATAACAGGGGAGCAGCCGAGCCCCGCTTTTTGTTGGACCATGTACGTCGACGGATTGACTAACGCTGAAGCTAGCGGAGCGGGAGTTATATTACTGAGCCCCGAAGGTTTCAAGGTTCAGCAAGCTATACGATTTAAGTTTCGAGCCACCAACAATGAGGCAGAGTATGAGGCAGTTTTGGCTGGCCTACGTTTAGCAAGCAGCTTAGAAGTTCGTCATTTGATCATTTTCAGTGATTCTCAATTGGTTGTGAAGCAGATCCAGGGTGAGTTTGAAGCTCGAGGCGCGAGGATGACCGGTTACGTTGCCGAAGTAAGGATGATGCTCCTCAAATTTGAATCTTATGTTGTCAAGGGAATCGAAAGAGAAGGCAACTCAACTGCCGACGCCTTGTCAAAATTAGCTACAACGCAAGTGGAGGATTTTGCGGGATCGGTGTATCTGGAGGTCCTGACTGAACCAAGTGTCAATAGAAAGGAAATTCTTTGCATAGAAAGGTCTAATTGTTGGGTGACACCCTATCTTGATTACCTAGCTGACGGGAAGCTTCCAACAGATAAGATCTTGGCCAAGAAAATTAAGTACCGAAGCTCTTACTTCTGCCTAATTGATGGGGAATTGTACAAGAAATCGTACTCGTCTCCGTTGTTGAAATGCCTAGTTCCATCCGAAGCGTCATACGTGCTTAGAGAGGTCTATGAAGGGATCTGCGGGGACCATATGGGAGCTAAGTCATTAGCCTACAAGCTGGTTCGGCAGGGATATTATTGGCCTACTATGTTCCAGGAATCAAAGGGGTATGTCCAGAGATGTCCTAAATGTCAGATGAATAGCTCGGTTCCCCACCAACCTCCCGATGAGTTGTCATCGGTGCTTTCTCCTATTCCTTTCGCAATTTGGGGAATTGACTTATTGGGACCCCTTCCCAAGGCCAAATGTCAGCTCCAATACGTGATTGTGGCCATCGACTACATGACCAAATGGGTCGAAGCTAAGCCACTCCGTCACATCACCGAAGACAATTGCGTGAAGTTCATGAAGGAGTCGGTTATTTATCGGTTCGGTATCCCGATGGTACTCGTATCTGATAATGGTACACAGTTTGTTGGAAAAAAGTTTGAAGAACTCCTCTCCGATCTGGGTATCCAGCATCGAAAGACTTCGGTGGCCCATCCCCAATCCAACGGGCAAGTAGAAGTGACAAATCGAGCCCTCCTTAGAGGGGTCAAAAGGCGACTGGATGAGGCAAAAGGGCGTTGGCCCGAGGAGTTGCCTAGTGTCCTGTGGTCTTACCGAACCACTCCGCGTTCGACTACGGGAGACTCACCTTTCAAACTCGCATATGGGACTGATGCCTTGATCCCTGTCGAGATCGGATCGTCCTCGTTCAGGGTATCATGCTTTAAAGAGTTATACAATGAGGAAGGGCTCAGACTGAACCTCGACCTGTTGGGTGAGGTTCGGGATGCTGCGTTGCTGAGGTTGGCCGCCTACCAACAAAGAACAGCCAAATACTATAATCGAAGGGTTCGAGTTCGAAGGTTTGAGGTTGGAGATTTGGTACTCAGGGAGGTGGAGGCCTCGGCACCTGGTAGTACCGGGAAACTGATGCCCAACTGGGAAAGGCCTTACGAGGTCACCGAAGTCGTCAAGGAGGGGACTTATCGACTTCGGGACATGATGAGAATGGATGTAAAGAACACTTGGCATGCTGGCAGGTTGAAAAGGTACTATCAGTAGTTATAACGCCTATTGTCCTCGTTTGGAAGCTTCGGACCTCATTGTTGTAAACCTCACTTTGTTATCTTGATGTAGCACGGTTATAACACATTATGGTTCCTTAATGAAAATATTTTCTGTTCCTGCTTATGTTTCTTTAGTTTGGTTGTTACAGCCTAAAAGAAAAATTAACTTGACAGATTAAAGAAAACTGACTTTAATTTACTCGAATTTGTTTTTGTACAATTGAAAAATGAAAATATTACATATTAGATTGTGGGGTCTGGTGGGGTTGGGTTTGCAGGGGGGTCATCCTCCTCATCGGCATCTTCATCTGAGGAAAAGCCCAGCGTGATTGGGTTCACCCCAGCGTTGGCCACCATGTTTTTGGCGAAGAGGTATCCCTTGTTGTACTGGTCCACAACGGCCTCGGTCAGCTCGCTAGACCTCTTGTACTCCTCGATGATCCTCTGACGACTGTTTTCCCCTTCTGATTCAATTTGGGCTTTTAGTCGGAGGTTCTCTTCCTCCAGGAGCTTGTTGGCCGCCATCGACGCTTGAACGGCTTCATCTTTGAGAGCATTGTCCTTCGTCAAGGCTCCCAATCGCACAGCCATATCCGATCCCTCCTTTTTAAGCCCTTCTATCAACTTGTTGCGATCGGCTCGTTCCTGCAGAAGTGTTGACCTTTCGTTCATCACATCGTTCAGCTTGTCCTCCCAAGATTTGTTGGATGCTTTCAGTTCGGTCAGCTGAACCTGCAAGGACTGGATGAGGGTTTCTTTCTGATCATTCTGCTCGTGGAGGGAAGAATGGTCGTTTTGCAGCTGGCTGTGCTCTTGATGAAGCTGGGAGTGTTGGGAGTTCAGCTCCTGCATCTCGGCCTGGAGCTGGCGAATGACTTCGGCTTGATGGGGGTTCTTCTCTTGAAACTCCAGTATGCGGCTGAAGCCTCCCAATGCCTGAATAACACAACAAGATATGAGTGGATTTTAAAAGGACGTAAAAGGAAGTCATAAGTCATGCAACAGACATACCTGACCCAGGTAGAGACTGGTGGCCCTCACCAGACTGTTAAGGTTGGATGAATCGAAGTACTGGTCGTCAGCCGGGAGGTTAAAATAATTGTATAATTCCTTCGAAAAAGGGGAGGCAGGGTCCGATGGAAAAAAGGATAGTTGGGAGAAAGGGGATGCTGTTGGGGGTGGATTAGTTCTATCGGGAGGAGGTTGGGACTCGCTTGGCGAGGGTTCGGAATCGGAGGCCTTGCCATGCGACCTCGGTTCGGGTGGGGTGTGTTTTGTAGGGGAAGGTCTGACTTCTGTGTGTGATGTAGATGGAGGTTTAAGGGGTGATGGAATAAGGGGCGTTGCATCCCTGTCCCCTATATCGGGGGAGGGGGAGCGAGGAGGGGATGGAGAATGGGGTCGGACGAAGTTCAAGGGCTGAACATAGATGGGTTCGGTGTTAGATTGATTACCTTCGGAGACCCTGGTCAGTCTACGGCGCTTCCTTCGAAGCTGCTGTTTCTCGGTGTCAGTTAAATCCAGGGCGTTCTTTCGAAGAGGATGGGGGGCTTCGGTTTGCTTCGTAGATGGCTGGGGGGCTTCAGTTTGTTTCTTGGGAGGTCGGGGGGCTTCAATTTGCTTCGTAGATGGCTGGGGGGCTTCGGCTTGTTTCCTGGGAGGTCGGGGGGCTTCGGTTTGTTTTTTGGAAGGCTGAGGGACTTCGGCGCGTTGAGAAGGAACCTGGGGGGCTGGCCGGATGCGTAGCTGTGTCCTCGGAACATTTGGCTGAGTCTTGTAGATCACTACTGAAACCCGAGGAGTAAAGGGAGATTAATGTAAATAGCGAAACGAAATGGACTTCTTAAAGAAAGGAAAGAACTTACGATCATGGTCGTGCAGCCATTGGAGGTTGGAGAGAAGGTTGATGTCCCAAGGCTCTGAGGGAATGTTTTGGCAAAACCGTTCGAATTCTTCCTCCCTCTCTTCAGCGATGTCGTCGATCACCGGCCTTTCTGGGTTACCCCAGGGTTGAAGAAGGTGTGTGTCTAGGCTAGACACGAAGAACCAGTTACTGTGTCAGCCCTTGTTACTAGAAGGGGGGAGCATCCAGGCCCTTTGGTTAGGGAGGCGGTTCAGGGATCGGAACCCTTGTTCCTTGGTTTTGGTTAGAGAAAAGATGTGGAAGAAGTAGTCGAGGCTGGGAGTAATGCCGAACTGCTTGCAGGCAGCGATGAAACAGACCAGGTGAATGTATGAGTTTGGGACCAACTGAGCAAGCCCGATCCCGACGAAATCGTGAAAATCAGAGATAAAAGGATGGAGAGGGAATCTGACTCCATTCCGGAGCACCTGGGTCGGAACTGCAAGTTGAGGGCTGGAGGGCCTCCAATACATTCTTTCATCGGGGTTGGGGGCTCTCAGACAATACTCCCCTGGAAACTGGAACTCGGATTTAAAGCCTTCAACGGCTTCATTGCTGACTGATGATTGGGTGTTAGCATGCGAGTAGGTGGCAGTGTTCTCGAACAATTTTCTGATTTCCATTTCCCTCGCCCTAGTCGTCGATCCGGACGGGCTGGGAATCGGGGTGTTTAAAGGGGCAGGCCGGAACGGATTCGCCTCAGAGGATGAGGAGGTCGTGGCGGCAGCGCTAGTTGATGATGTCATTCTAGATTTACGCAAGAGAGAGAAAAATTCAGGTTATGGAGCTTTGAGTAATCGAAAGTCAGTATGGAGATCCTTGAAAGAGAGAAGAATGGAGGGTACTCGTCGATCGATTAGGCGGTTACGGGAAGCGGTGGGCAGTTACAGAGGATAGAGAGAGAGAAGACGGTGTATTGTTGTGAAGAAGGTAACTGTTGTGGTAAAGTTTATTTTGAAAACTGAATATTTATTTCGGAGGCGCGAGGGTTTAATGTCACATCAGTTTATCCCTCATTCGTTGGACCAGGTTTAATATCCCTATTTTTATGCTAAACTCCTGTGTATTCGGAGGGGATACCCTTCTATTTCTCTTTTTATTTTCAAAAAATAAAATGGAAGGGTGGGGGGCAATGTTGGGGTGTGGATTCATTGGGCCTAGCATTCTGGGCCGTGAATCCCTTCTCTTCATATGACTTGGGCCGGGTCGGGCTTCTTCCCTTCCTGTTGGGCCCGGGTTCACAGATCTTTTATCACTCAGGCGGTTGATAGGACGTCTGGGCCTTTTTTGTCCACTTTGACGGACTGACACTGGAAGCAACCCAGGCTGGTATCTCCTCCCAACGAACCAAGTGGAGCAGGTGGAAGAGAACTACTTGCTTGTACTCATGAGAGTATGACTGGACGTCTAAGGATGCATGGATTAATATATACTGGTCACCTCACAATTTCAGAAGTGTTGGATCTTTTTACATCACTAACATTAATTTATCAAACGTCTGAGAGATTCCAGCTAATGATAAAGCTCCTCCATTGTGACGTTATTCCCCTGAACTTACTCTTACACCGGAGCATCTCCGGACGGTCCCAACGACGACTGTCCTGTGAGGTGATAACGGTTTGTTGTTTGTACAGGTATCTTGCTGACGGGTGATCACCGCAAGAGCGAAAATCAGACGTCAACAGTTAGAATCTCCAGTTTGTCTGCTCACATTTGATCCTTCTTCAGCACCTGAAATCATTACTAACACTTCATTGGAACTTAAATTCTCCTCCATAAATTTTCCACCTTCCACGAGCTAAGACAATTTCAGCTTATTACATTTAGTTAGTAATGTTTACAAACAATTGAACTGCAAGAATCTGTCATCATTTCTAAAATTTGGAAAGACGGAAGATGCTTTAGTTTTGCAAAAGTTGTGGGGTAACTTTGAAAATCTTTTGCATGTGCTTAAAACTCAGATTTTCTTCTTCTAAAGCCAAGCAGAAAATTAAGGCAAATTAAGGAGAAAAAGATTGCCAAAAAATAGAGATTTTAGGCAATGTAGCTGCAAATACTTTATCTTGATCCTTGGATATACATAAAAAGAAAAGAAAGCTTATATACATAAGGATGATAATTCACAAAGACTGGCAAATTAAGGAGAAAAAGATTGCCAAAAAATAGAGATTTTAGGCAATGCAGCTACAAAGACTTTATCTTGATCCTTGGATATACATAAAAAAAAAAATAAGCTTCTATACATATGGATGATAATTCACAAAGACTGGAGGCTGCCAATTTTGAATGCGGAGAGAACTGACCGTGTTATGATTGACTCTTCCCCTGGACCCTCTGTCAAGTTGTTATCAGGGAATGAAGAAAATTTCAAATATGCAAATAAATTTGGAAAGGGAAGAATTATGAGGCTGATCTTCTTAGGTATTTATACATAAAAAGACGGATGGAATGTTGATTGACATATATATGGAATGTCGAAAAGTATACATAAAAAAAACAAGATTTTGTAAGTGCACATATCACACACATTATATATATATATATATATATATATATATATATATGTAATATGTACTCACTCCGTTATAAAATTAAAAATATATTTATAAAACGACATATTTTCAAGAATAATTTTATATTTTTAAATATACCCCTAATGTAGCTAATAATTTTAGTAGTGGTGGTGTGAAGTTAAAAATAATAGTAAAAAAATTAAGATAAATTAAGAATATCATATCATTTTATAGTTTTAAATAAAAATATATCTTTTAACTTCCAAATTGAAAAGAAAATATATCTTTAGTTTTAAATGGAGTATTTATAATGAACAAGCAGATAATAGAAGCAAAGAAAATTAACTGGTAGCTAGTTGGATGTGTGGGAAATGCTAAACTTCATTGAGCTGGAAATGACTCTTGCATGACCAAGCAGCCTCTCTATATAATAGGTAGATCCCACGCGCTACGCGTATGGGAGTCTTTATACTTACTAATTCAGTTTAAATTATTATAATTAATTTTAGTTTTTGTAAAATTAATTATTTTAAGAATTAAATTGACACGAGCATATTTAATTTAGAATAAAATAGTAATTAATTTAATTTTTCTTAAGTTGTGTTTTTTTTTACTTTTATTTTTAATGTTGGAAAAATGAATTAGTAGTAATAGGAGTCATCTTAGTTATTTAAATCTTTATTCTTATTTTATTATCACAAAAAAATTTTAAAAAAAAATTATTACTCTCTCCAATTCAAAATTAAAGATACTTTGAAATTTTTAGAGTCAATTTATGGAATATTAAAATTTAAAATTAATAAAATATTATTTAATTTAAATATAAACAACTATAGTTCATTTTTTGAAATTGAAAGAATTATAAGAGGTGGATAGAAGTTGAGTTTATTATAGTTAAATTTTAGACTAAATCACAACCTATAGTTTATGTTTAAAATTGATTTTCATTATGAATTTCATTTTCGATTAAAAGTAGTATAGTTAAATTTTTAGATAAAGAAAAAAATCTTGTAAATTTCATCAAAATTCTAATATCTTCTTTTCTCTAAGATTCATTTGTTAATTAAAATTTTAGATACTGCATATAATATGTTACATGTTGTACTTTCTTATGTTAGTTATTATACAGAGCATTTTAATTATAAAAAAAATAAACTAAAATAAATTTCATATAAATAAAATAAACTAATATTTATAAATATTTCATTCCATATTTAAATATTAAAAGTTAACATAATATTAGTTAAATTTACTTAGATTGAACTATTAATTTTATATTAAGATCGAATTAATAAGTTTATAGATATATTCAACTTATTTAATTAACTTCAATTTTTATTTTTGTTTTAAAATATATAATTTGTAAGAACCTAATTTTTATTGAATAAAATTTAATTTTCTTCATATATTATTTTGAAATAGTAAAGTGTTATATTAATAAAAGTTAAGGATGTTGTGTATAAATTTTATTATGTCAAACAATATTCGAATTGTCGGAGAATATTTGATCTGTACGTCTGCGCCGTAATAACCAATCATTGGTAGACCCCACAACGAAATATTATCGGATATAGAAAACGACAACATTAACCTTTTTAAATAAAAATGGTCAATGATACTGTCACTTTTAACTGTTAAAATACCCGGTAATAAAAGAATAATAGCATATGGTATTTTACTGTAGCACATGATATTCTACAGTAGCACACGGTATTGCACAATATCTCATATTATTGATCTGATAAAGTGGATATCGCACAGTATTCATCAATAATTGTTGTTACATAGTATTTTGCATTATTGAACCAATAATTGTCATTACACTGTATTTTATATCATTAAGCTAATAATTATTATTGCACTATATTATTGAACCAATAATTGTTACAGTAGCTCATGTACTATATTAAACTAATAATTACAATAGTAACGTGTTCTTATATTATTTTTAAATTATTGTTATCATTATTATAGTATTACTTTAATTATTATATTTTGGTATTTTGGTTATTATAAAATATTTAGGTTGGTGGGAACATGTGGGGAGTACATGGTGGGGGATGTAGGAAGAAAGAAATAAACAAAGAGAGAAAAAAAAATGTGCATAAGAAGAAAATGTAGGAAAAGAATAAAGTAAAGATGGTGGGAAGAAGAAAAAAAGGCAGGTCAGGAAAAGTGAGAAGAAAAATGAGCAAGCTGAGAGTTTTTTTTTTAAAAGTTAGGCTGAACAATGAGCATGGTAAGTGAGGAATAAGCTATAAAAGGAGAATTCGAAGAAATAATTTCTCATTTCCCTTCTTTTTCCTACTGAAAAATTATGAGTATACTTAAAGTATAGTAAGGTTACTTTGAAGTTTTGGTAAAGTCAAAAAGAGTGTAAGAATTTCTCAAGTGAATTTTTTCTTTAAAAAGTAATAAATGCACAAATACCTACTTTACACGATATTTATAAATCTTCTTTTATAAGACTCTTCATTTAAAAGATTTATTTTGAAATATTATTTCAAAAAATTATTTTTGAAGTTATTATATTTTATTATTTACACTACAAAAATTTATATTATATAAATACTTTTGATAGTTCATAATATACGAGTTATTATATACCATGAAATTAATATATGATAGTTACTAATTATATTATAAATATATAGGTTGATCCACTACATTTAAAACAATCTCTTTTCATGTGATAAGATAAAGGATATCATTTTTTTTATACTCTTAAACTTACTATGGTAAATATTGTTCGGTAAAATTCTTGAAATGATTATAATTTTCTTAATAGTTTGTGCTTCATTTAATATTATTTCACGTAAACCTTCCTATTTTCCTGATCATTTCTATTGAACTTTAACCGTTATTTTTGAATTATGGATCTTGAATATCATTCTCGAATTTGACTCCACATCATGTTGATAATTTGGACATTATTTGAATATGCACAAAGTAAATTTTGTAAATCTCTAATGTCTATTGTTTATCCTATATTTATTTATTTTCTGTTCATCATTTATATCACTATTATTTATTTTAATTATTATAATCATATTATTATGAATATTTGCGACCTAGGGCATAGATGATAGGATAAATGCGATATAATTGTTGTGTGTCTTTTAGGCCACGTGGTGAACGTTCTCTTTGGCCTGAGACAAAGAAAAATTGTTGTTTGGCATGATCATGAGCAGTTGTATTTCAGATAATAAAAGTTGATGATGATTTTTCTGAAAAAGAGAAACTAGTAGATATCATGATTCACGTACATGATTCTCCTAATGGTTGTTATTCCGTTACAGTTGTTGATCTAAACTTTGTTCAAGAACTTAATTATAGTTGTTAAATTAAAATTTGTTGTTTATTTGTTTTTATCAAGAACTAATTACTGTTGAAAATTATTGATAATTTATTTATCATTATCTTAGTCATGATATTTTTTACTGGGCTATTTGAGCTCACCATTTTTTTTTTATTCCATTGATCTTCAACAGGAGATGAGAAAGTAACTAGGTTTAGTCGGGGAATAGAATGAAAGTCTGAATGATAGCTTTAATAATCATCACACGTTATAAAATATTGTGACAATAATAATGAAGACTTAGTTGTGTATTATTTGAGTACTGTATTATATTAGTTGTTATGTATTTTGACGACTCAAATTTGGACTGTGTGAGCCCAAATTTGGGGGTGTCATATAATTAATTTTAATTTTTTAAAACATATAAATGGACATGAACTTATTTAATTTAGTATAATTTAACTTTTGTAGACACCCAAATTTTGCACTTCTCTACTAACCCTGGCAGGAGGGCAAAGTCGTCACTTGAGCCGGAATGCGAAAAGGAAGGTGAACCTCAAAACGAAGTCACCCTAACGATTTACGGTCAAAGCCGCCACAACGAACAACGAGCATCAGGTTACTTGAGGCAAGGCAAACAGTTGATCCAGAAGAACCTGATTTGAGCACAAAAGACGACTAACGGCCACTACGCTTACGATGTTCGGGGGTCTCGCTCCCCGGTGAGCGAGCGGCTGCCCAGCTCGCCGGTGAGCTGGCGGGGGTGAAAAGGGGGCAGCGCCCCCTGGAAGCCAAGCACAGTTAGCAAATGCTATATCAAGTCGCAGCCCTCCGAACTAGCCTCCCAGAACAATATGGCACGTTTTCCAGGGATTTCCGGATTGCAAAATACAAGCCTTCTAGCGAAAAAATGAAAGACCGACATCAGATGCGGAAATCGAGGAAAACACCGGAGCCAGCCGCAGGTGCAGCTGCGGCTGGCCGCAGTTGCATCTGCGGCCAAGATCTGAAGTTGCTAAATCGCCATTTCCAGTTTCATTTTCGGAGACGCGGGCGAAGAAAGAAAAAGAGAGAGAGAGAGGCTACGGGAGCGAGAGAAAAGAGAGAAAAATAGAGAAAAAAAGTGAGATTTCTTCCTCTTTTATACAATCTTTGTATCCTATGTTGATTTTCAAGTGTTAAAGCGTCTATTGCATCGATTGGAATGTGAAAAAATCCGAGGTTCATTGCTTCGTTGTGTTTTATGTAGCAAATCTTGTAGATCTATTTTTATTTTTTGTTCTTATTGCATTTGTTGGGTGGATCTACTGTGGATCCGAAAATATTTGGTGCATTGCTATTTAAATAGTTTGAATTTGTGTATTTTGAGTTTAGATCCAATATAGTTAACATATGTTGTAGATCTGTGGATTAGGGACGGTTAGGGAGGATTTATTACGGATAGAATCTCCTCCTAACCTCCCGATGATATCCTTTTAGTTTATTTTCTAGCTTTTACGTATGTAGCGATGGCGATGCATTTGTATTGTAAATATGTAATTTTTGGGCCTTAAAGCGATGTCGGATCGAAAATCGGGTTTAAGGCCCCGTGATAGTGAAATGTGCGATTGTGGGCGTTTGGGGTTATTTGGATGGCTCACATGCCCATGAATAACTCCAACGCCATTTTAATGCTTGGTTTTCCGTTTTGACGCGAGAAAATGATTTTGGAATGAAACGATAAAGATTTGCATAAAATCAATCAAATTAGGATATTAGATTCACGAGGTTTAAAAAATAAAGAGTTTTGGCGAAACTTTGATCCTTGTTTGACGAAAAGGCTATATTTTGTTTGAAATGTCATAAAAATGTGCTTCGAAAAATAAATGAACGTTTTCATTAAACTTTGTGCATAGGGTTAAAGAGTTCTAGAAGTTGCCTTCATTTTATTTATATCTATTGTTAGAGGGCAATGTATAGTCTCGATTCCTATTCGACAAAAGTTTAAAAAACTATTGTTTTCTAAAATGACATCTAATAAAAAACCTCATCGTTTTCGAAATTAAAATCAATATTTCTTATAAAAAGCGAAGCCTCGTCATTTGGGTCAAAAGACGTCTAAAACGCTTTCCCGACAAAGCACATTTTGACATATAAAATCAAAGCAACTTTATGCAAAAGGACAACACAAACCTCCATTTAGGCACACACACACACGCCCGCGCACACACACATTTTAAGATTTAAAAGGATAGGAAAACATCGAGATTGCGGTAACCGTATTTCACGGAAGTCGGGGGGTGCCTAACACCTTCCCCTCGCTTAAGCAAGCCCCCGAACTCTATGAATCTCGGTTTGCGGACCAATTAATTCGGAGTCACATATGAGCCAGCGATTACGAAAACAAAATTCGGATGAGTTGGTACATCCATTTCAAATATACCAACTGGCGACTCTGGTCAATTGGCTCATTACAAAATCGACCTTTCAAAACCCCGTCGACACTAGGCCGGCCCTTTTCAAAAAATCACATCTTAAATCCAAAGGCAAAAATTGGAAAAGGGCATTTTAATTATTAAAAAACGAAACGGCGAAATCCCGGCGTCGACAACTTTTATTAAGCTTGTCTTTTTCTCAATCATAATATTGGAAAAAATACTATGAATCGATTTTCATTGTAGTTATCGACTCTTTTTTTTTTATTAAAAATGCATTACTATAGTGGTATATAAAAAGTTACAAAATGGTCATTTGCTAAAATTCCGTCCAAAAAAATGACGAAAATTGTTGAGTAAAATAACGGTTGACATGTGTTACTATTCAAATATTAATATTAATATAAAATTCTTTAATTTTAATTAATATAATAATTAATATTATAAACTTTTAAAAAAATACTATTCAATATAAAATTTATTATCTCATAATATTTAATAAATAATCTTAATTTTAAGTTTAAAAATGTCTCATAATAATCTTATATTTTCTTTATTTTAAAATTAGAGATAGGTTTAAAAAAAAAAAAATTTTATAGACAAATTTTCATTTCCAGAAAAAAAGACTCAAAACTCAAAATACTGAATAACACAAACGACTTATTTTTAAATTAGAAATAAAGTCCACGCAGTTACACATAGGGGTGAAAATGATCCCGAGTCGATCCGAATACTCTGATGCTCAAGCTCGACTCGAATCAGAAAATTTGTGTTCAGGTTCGACTCGAATTCGAAATGATAATTTCTAAGGCTGCTCAAGTTCGACTCGATGAATTACTCGATACTACTCGACTAGAAGTTACTCGACTCGTTTTCACAACGAGTAATTCGCGAGCCTCTATTCGAGCTCGAATCTGAGATGGATCACACCAAAATGAGACATAAAAATGAAAACTTAAAAAAACTTTAATTTTATTTATATATAAAAATACAAGTTACAAAAATTACAATGATAAATTTATAATATTAATTATACTATAATACAATTTCTAGTAACATCATTATATTTATCCAATCTCATACATCGAACCCCTAAACGAGTAGGGTTCATTGAGTAAGGATCGAGTATGGATCAGATGAAGGCAGTGTACTCGAACCCTAAAACGAGCGAACAGTGTGCTGCTCAGATTAGAGTTCAGTATTATAATCCCATAAACGAGCTTGGCTCATATTCAGCTCGGATGCCTACCGAATCCGAGCCCTGGATCATATTCTCGAGTCGAATTCGAGTCGAGTACCGAGTAACTCGGACCGATTTTCACCCCTAGTTACCCATAAGCAAGGCACCAGACAATACTCAGAGTTTGTTCAGTTAAAACCGGCTTTGCGAGCATGAGATGATTAAAGTCTTCAACTGCACTAGATACTGACACTGTATACGTTACTATCAAAATATTCTGAGGTACTTCAGCCTTGTATGCTGCTAATAAGCCTGATATGACACAGATACTTATTAATCAAGGCTCATTGAAAATAAGCTCATTTTTAGCTTTCTTGCTTATAATACTAATCAAATAATATTGTACATTAATCTCATGGCTACCCTCATATAGCCGTCACATTTATTGTCCTTACCCCCCCCCCCCAAAAAAAAAACCCCAACCACCACCATAAATATATATATATATATATATATATATATATATATATATATATATATATATATGTATGTATGTATAGATTGGATCAAGAACATACCCTCTTAAACAACATACCTAACATACCCCTTTTAGCGACGGATCCGGCGACGGTTTGGTTCGTCGCCATAGGTTCGTCCGTCTCTAAATGTTTTAGAGACGGATTTTGTTGTCCGTCTCTAAAACATTTAGCGACGGACGAACCTATGGTGACGGACCAAACCGTCGCCGGGTCCGTCGCTAAAAGGGGTATGTTAGGTATGTTGTTTAAGAGGGTATGTTCCGGAACGGCTCTCTATATATGTATATGTATATGTACGATGAAGACTTAATATTCGGTGTAGCCTATATTGACTCCTCTTCTAAATCTGCACGAAAGTTCACGGCGAATTGATGACGGGATGTTGTCGTGAGACACATCCGATGATGATAGTCGGTAAACAAAATTAAGAGAGAGGCAATCAAATGTGAACGAATTTTTTTGTGTAAAATTTTTATCTAAGAAATATTTTTACCCTCCCAAGTCACCTTCTTACTGTCCCATTTGCCTGTCTGCTTGTGCACGTGCATAGCGATCTCGGCCGAAAATATTCTCATCATTTGATAAAGGTATCG
The DNA here is from genome assembly GCA_947179155.2 of Hedera helix. Lineage (NCBI taxonomy): Eukaryota > Viridiplantae > Streptophyta > Magnoliopsida > Apiales > Araliaceae > Hedera > Hedera helix. The sequence goes on from OX359274.1 coordinate 44,644,282, forward strand.
CTCAAGGTGTGACTGTGTGTTAGAAGGATAATCATGTAGATCTCTCGATCAGAGCATTTTTTTGACTTAACCAAAAATGTCTTATTACTTGACTTACGCGTCGCGCGATACGCAGTTGTATGTTTAAGGAGCGGCCATGTGAGCCCCTTGGTCAAAAGAGTGTTCCCCAACTTGAAGATGTTTCTATGGCATCCAGGCTTGGGCCAACTTATATGGGTCTGAACTTCTCTTTCGGGCCGGAACTAATTATAGTGAGCTCAACTTAGTTGTGCCTGTCCCAATTATATATATATATATATATATATATATATATATATATATATATATATATATATATTAATTTGTGAGTAGAAATTAACGTTTCTGTCATGTATGGAATAGAACGTTTGTTTGATTATACAAATGCTAGTATACGTAAATAGGTTATGTATAATGATCAAAGGTGACATATATGTATCAACTTTGGAATATATTACAACCATTTTACCATATTTATCAGCCAATTTTCTATAGGCTAAAACAAGAAAGAGAGTGCTTTAACATGGTATTAGATCAGACAATTTAGTCAAGTTAATATATTTACCATCATCCAATATAAATTATACACAATAATTTGACTTAAAAATTAAAATCAATCCCCAATGAGGGCTTGATTGAGAAATTAAATATGTACGTAGCCTCACATGCATTAATTATATATAAAATTAACTTGTTATTCTACATATAAATAATATGACCTCTTACATTATTGTCAATTATTTTTAAAATAAATTAATATTTATATAAGAAAAATTAATATTTTTACATATATAATCTCACTTACATGGATCTAGATACTATTCATCTGAACAAGTTTGTCGAAATATCATTTTTACAAATTAAAATATCAAATTTTATTTTGAATGGCATGCATTAAATTCAACAAGATAGTCTCGCTCTTTCCCACTCAACCGGTCATATTCTCTCTATATAATATTGTACATTATTTTGTCTTCATCATCTCTTGTCTCATGTTAATATTCTCTCATACTCCTTTAGAACTACGGCTTTAAGATTAATCATTTACTATTAAAAAAATAAACAGATAAAGTTTCTCTTCGTCATCATTAGATTCATCACTTAATATAGAAGAACCTCAAACGTCCTTGTAAAATCAACCTAGCCCTCGAACCATTTTTTCCCACACTCGCATACCATGGAAAATTCTCCATACCCTTTTTCCACTCCATCACCAAATCCACCACCTCCGCCACCAAAAACCAGCCTACCAATGCTATACTACGGCCTCTTCGTCGTCGGAACCGCCGCCATAGTCCTAGCAATCTACAATCTCATCATCATTAACTGGTGTGCAAATCATCAAAGGCGATTACGCAACATGAACCGATCCCTTGAAGGTACATCATTAAGTAGGAGTTTAGATAACTCTAGTATCAATTTGGGAGCAAGTTTCAAGTACAAAAAAGAGGGAGCGGATTCACTTCAATTAGGGTATGATAATTACGAATGCCCAGTTTGTTTATCGGTTTTTGAAGAAGAAGAAGAAGTTAGGCAGTTACCGAGGTGCAAGCACTCTTTTCATGCTCCATGCATAGATATGTGGCTCTACTCTCACTTGGATTGCCCGCTTTGTCGTTCTCTGGTGGAACTGCCAGTGATTCCTCGGCAAACGGCGCCGGTCACTACTCCGTCGGAGCATTCGAGGGAACTGCTGATAGAACCAGGAATCCTTGTTTGAATTGTTTCCACTTCTTTTTTCTATAATCTTTTGTTTTTATGTTTCTTTGGTGGTAGAAAAATGATGAAAATGGTTGTGCATGATGGCGCCACGGTTGGTGTATGTGGGCCCAGTGATAGAAGATGATAAAAACAAGGGAGCAAAGAGAATCGTACTGATAATTTGTTTGATGGATAGAGTAGTGGTTAGGGTTTTAAATTAGGTCAACCATGTCTACCCACCAAAATTGTTGATTCTCCAGCTGCTCGCTCAAATCTGTGCGTGTATCCTAATGATACACAACAGGTCGATCTAGTCTAGTCCGATCTGAGTCTGTCAGATCTTGACTGTTGATCAGGCCGAGTCTTTGACTTTGGACCTGCAGGTCAGACCGGACTTGGAGCTTTAAAAAGAGGTCTACTGAAGCCTGCAAGCCAAGTCAGGTCAGACCTTGGGTCAAGCTAGACCGGTCTGATCCGGTCTATTCAATTTTTATTTTAATAATTTTAAATATTATAAAAATATCAATTAAAATTTTAAACTTAATTAATGTATTAATTAAAAGTAACGTGTTACAACTTACAAGTTATAAATTAAAATAATGAATTAAAATATTGTACAATTTTAAAGATATTATATTATTTTATACTATCATTAATAAAAATAAAAAAATTATGAAAACTATCTTTTTTTATTTATTATTATTATTATTTTACAAATGACTTTTTAGTTTTTCGCTAAGTATTTATTAAAATAAATATGCAATAAAAGGTCTATAAAAAATGTAGGTTGCTAGCTAGGCAAGAAAAATCCTTATATATTACACTACACAATGTATTTTCATTGATTTCTTTATTCGTATATAAACAAACATGCATATATGAACGTATTGAAAGACGTCAATTTTATTTAGTTTATTGAATAAGTTGTCACAAAGAGAAAATTTTCGTCTGCAGTGGGAGAATTAAAGTAGCAAAGAAAGAAAATTGACAGGCCGAGCTAGGCTTTGGGTAAACCAGGCCCAGTCTCAAGTCAGGTCTGGCTTATTAGTAGGTCAGGCAAAATCGGATCTGAGCCAAAAAAAATATAACATGTTCATGGCCTCCAAGTCAGGCTTTGACTAGGCCGAACCAAGGCCGAGCCGCAGACCATTTGTGCACCACTAGTGTATTCTAATAATTTATCAGCGCCCTTTGGCATTATAGTACAGTTTGAATTTCACGGGCTACAAAATACAGAACGACAACAATTTTCCTTTAAATAAAGAAGAATATTTTGAAAACTAAAAAATATTTTAATTTTATGTATTTAAACGAAAAATTAACATATCCCCAAACAAATATGTAAACTTAATTTGTTACACAAGGCAACCTAAAATGTTTTCGCTCTAAACCTCTTATAACTGTTTGCCAGCAAATGCCAGAAACAAGGTCCAGCACCACTTATAAAATGATTTAATCAGGGAATTAATATTAGGATAAGTTAATTTGATATTTTTACAACTAAATCTTATTTAATTTTATAAAAATATCAAATTAATTTATAGAAATATCAATTCTCTTTAATTAGCTATAAAATACCAGTTTCTTCTATAAAATTAACATGAATGAAAGCTTATCAGAGTGATATAATACCCAATCAATGCAAATTATTAGACTCATGTGACCTACTCCACTATAATAATTGTGCCCGATATGTCTGGCATAATTTATAAGTAGCATACATGGCCCAAATTATGAGCCTACAACCGGAACTCAAGTCTTCCTTTCTTTCCCCCTCATTATTTCATTTTTCATTTTTTATTCTACGTCTTAAACCCTATGTCTCAAATTAGTATACTTTCTAGATGTGCTTAATATCAAATATCTAATAAACAACGAAATTGCAATTTGGGGCAAAGGGTGTATATTTTTGGACATACAGAATATAACAGTCCAGTCTGAGCTAAGATCCTCTGTTCCCATTCCTCTGTGTCTGGTGACAGAGAATGAGAACAGAGAATCTCACACCATCCAGTCTACGCTGCCCTCCAACATTTAACTAACAGAAATAAATTGCATGTATTTTAACAAGTTGCCCCATAACCTCTCTTTGCCTAGAAAGCAGCTTCCCTAAATGATCCAATACTGGCAGCTCCAATACCTCAATAACAATGAAAGGAAAAAATATATATATGCAGTTCATATGCAAAAGTGTATGCATGAAAAATCAACTTTGCAGCACCAAATCATGTATTTATTTACTCTCAACTGTATGAAACCATTACCTCACAATATCTTGACAAATGGTACAAGGTCAGATAGAATTTTTCCACTTTCGCAATCATGCTAATGTACTAGTAATATTACATTCTTCTTAAATTGTCTAACCTTGCCTGTAAATCACTGTCTATCCCACCATCGTCGTTTCCTGTTGGTTCAGCTTGTGCAGCAGCAACCTTGTTCTTTGCAGCTGGGGCAGCTACAGATGCAGATGGTGCACTCAGAAGCTGTTGCAATAGATTAGAAAAATCATAAAATACATCAGCTTAAAAACTCAATCAAGTTCAGTTTACACTTAAAATTAAAGATGGAACAGATAGTTTTAGTAAGTACCTCATTGTTAATATCTATACCAATCTCGTCAAGGACCTGGCTCACTAGCTCTTCTGTCTCTTCCTCTTCCTCGTCACCTTCCAAAGCATCATCAATGGCATCTCCCATCACCTCACTTGTCATTTCCATTTTCTCATTCTGCCTCTCAAACTCTAGCATTATCTTCTGCAGTGATGGCAAGTTCATCTGCCTGTTCATCTGGCTCATAGCCTTTGTGACACCTTTCATTGCCTCTCCCATTGCTTGCGTTGATTTCAAGGTCTAAAAATTAATCAATGAAAAGGAGGAAAGCAACTATTAGTATTTACGAAAACAAAACCTGCCAAATTTCTAATTTTCGGCTGGCTGGATACATCCATGGGCAAAAAAGCACAGGTAACTACTTGTGTGAAAATGCCCTTAATTTATCTTCTTTTTTCTTTTTCTTTTTTTTTAATTAATTCTTAAGGGGATGGGATGGAGATTGAACAGTGGGCTCTCACGTGCAGGGATGGGGCTAGGACTAAACATTACTTTTGGGTTGGGTGGCGACCAATGCGAAATATAACATTATCATGGCTTCGCATGTATAATTGTATATAAATGTAACCACACATGCGGTTAAGAATGCATAAATTGTTGTTGAGACATAATATTTAGATTCGAGGTATGCTAATACAGATTCAGTTTGTACTATGTACTTAAACCCAAGTGAATTCAACTAGTTATAAACTGAAATGCTAGGTTGTAGTACATGTAAATACTATTTTGGTAAATTTTGCGGAGAACTATTCTGGACCACCCTGATGCTCAGTGGACCGCCTAGGCAATGATTCGTATTTGGGTTGTTGCATAGTCTCGCCTAGGCAGTGCAAAACAATGTGGTACATAAGTAATATTGTGAATTACTGAATCTAAAGTGCCTCCAATTACCAACTGAGCAGATTTGCTAAACAGAATTATGCAATCATCATTATTCTTTTGCTTAACTAAGATTAGTAAGAAGAATCCAAGCTCAACTCAACTAAGAGCACGCAATAGCAACCTTCTGGAAAAAGAGGAAGTGCATAATCAATAGAGTAAAACTTTCATTCAACTTAACGGAACTGGAACCCCAAAATGATACATGTCAATACCAATTAATTAAGTCAAATAATTCATAATATGTAATGAAGCACAAATACTTTGAAGGATTTTTTCTTTTTAACTGAAGGGATATTTGACTATGTAAGACCCATAAGAGAAACCCTTTTTACAGCATATGTGAAATAGCATATTTGCCGAAATATTTCAGGACTACCCAATATGTGTTCAGTTGCTTTATAACATGAAATAAAGGTCTACTTTTATTTTTGTCTAATGTTCATAAAAGCAATAGTTTCACAACAAATTCAACACCAATATTAGTGAAGCATGGTGTATCAAAGTCCATATAATAAATACTTGAGGAAACAAACATAGAATATGAGCATAAGCAATTAATCATAATATCTGATCAACAGACTGAGAAATTTCAATGCAATTCTTTTTGATAGGCAGAACAGCTTAAATGGTTCAACTTTGCCATTATTTTATTTTATTTTTAAATAAGTTGGGCTATCTCATAGTCATTAGGAAAATAGTGTGAAACAAGAAAGAAGACGAAAAAAATAAGAAAAGAATGTGTTTGACCCCCCCTCGCACAGGATCACTAGTCCATATACATGGATCTGCCTCTACTCGTAAATAATTAGCAATGCTCTCAAGTTGCAAAAGTTCAAATCTCTAGCAAAAATATTTAAAACTCTATAAACATTGTAGGGACTATACCTAAAGAATCCTACTGCACTCAGGCTATGATACACACAAGACAAATATACACCGAGCAGATAAAGAATATTTAAATGTTGCAAAAGCATAATAGATATTGAAAATGAATGCAAATGTACCTGAATCCTGAGTGCTACACCCTGGAGCTGAGATTTTAGCTTATAGAACTTCTCAATCTGATGCCGCGTTCTAATAAGGTCTTTTGCCATCACCTTAACAGCTCCCTGCAACAGAAGTAATTCAATCAAACATACATTTATATTTAAGATGTGGCCCAAACTTTTTAATTAAGTTCGGAAATAAGCCTAAAGATGCAACAATTCTGTCAAACAGGAACATAATGATCAAAAGGTAAGTAACTAAGTAAAACTATTCATCCATACAAACACACAGCATGCTCTAAAGAAGCATAATACTCACAAAGTGTAAGGCATTGCCAACATAGTACAAGCTAAATAAATTACATGTGTTCGGTTAATAAATATGAGATTCCATTGACATAATGTAATCAAGTTGGACGATCCTAAGAACTTTATGTGTGAGCCAGAATTCTTAGGATAACTGACAAAAAAAAATCCTTGACACACACTGATACAAAAGACATCTATAACGCAATTGCATGTATCAAGGAGAATAAGACACCTATGTCACAAAAATTTTCTCACGTGTTTACTTGAATTAGAAAATATTAGCGATAATCCTGAGAGATGACAATTGGCAATTCAAAGCTACAATAGAACTTCAAAAGGTGACGACAATGCCAATAATTAAGGTACTAAAGGCTTCTTTGTTAGAAGTGACAAGGAATGGATCTCGGAACACAACCTGTATAAAAAAAGGAGCAGAAGAATCACATCGAGAACTAGAACTGAATGCACATTTTACAAAGTTCCAATTATTAAGAAGTAAGGAGAAGTCCTAAGCTCAGTCATATTTCCTTTATTTTTTCTTTCGGTCATCAAGATATAATATACCCAACAAAGTAAAAGAATAAGCAATTCAGAAAAAGTGGCAAACCATCTGCCCTTGCTTCGCACTTTTCTTTATCTCTACAATTAGCTTCTTCTCTTGATTTTGTAAACCTTGCCGCTCTCTTTCTATTTCTCTAATAGACTTGTCCATCATTCTTTTGTTTTCCCGCAGAAGTTCTGAAAATGACAACCACAAAGAGCATAAAGAAATTGTTACTTGAATCAAGCTCGCAAGGAACATTACCCTAAAAGAAAAGGACTTCATCAATATAACTTAGTATTTTATCAATACATAAAAATTAAAGAAAAAAGTAAAGTTCGTAGCAATGAACTTGTATCACGTTATGCTGAAACTCATTTGATCAATTAATGTAACTACTTAAACTAGAAAAAATCTTAACTTTATAAGAATATTTTAAAAATAAGTGCAAATTTCAACCATTAATAAGAGACTTTTCTCAATTACTACAAATTAAAAAACAAACCCTCAATATTACATTAGTATAAATGTTCATGCGGTCAAATTCAGTCAACTAACAGACAATTTTGAAAACCTAACACCAGATAGCCTATTGCATCTATGATCATGCCATGACCGCTCTCTTACAGCTACAATTCCACGGGATCATCAACATCCAAATCATGTATTGTCAAAATTCGATCTAAAAACAAGAAATTCACTCGAATTGTTTAACAATTTTGTCACAAAAAGCGAAGATCATTTCATCAAACAAAATTTATACACATATATGATAATTACAGAGAAAAGTATAAACCTGCGGGAGTTTTTCTCTTTCCGAATAGGAAACTCATCGCGATCGATCCAATCAATACAGAATTCCGACGACTTTCTCCTCTCTTCTTCTCTCTTCTAAAACTAATCTTTCTCTCTCTAAAAGTCTATGTAGATAGTGTTAGCTTAGGCCTTGAGGGTGTTTGTCTACGAAAAAGTGTTTGTTTTACGCTTTCTAAACAGCCGAATAAGTAAAAAGTAAGACCGAATATTATTTTTACTTTTATTTTTTCAGTCAAATTTTATTATGTATAAATTATTTTTATTTTTTTAATAAATTAATAATTAATTTAATAAATATTATTATAATTTTTTTATTTTATTTTATAGATCGATAAAATATTTTAAATTTTTTTAATTTTTAATTTTTAAAATTATATTTTTAAGATTATTCAAAAAATTATATATTTGTTTGAGTTTTAATTAAATTTTATATATTTTTTTTATTATTTATTTAAATATATGCATATATGTGCTAATCTCGTTATTATTATTTAATTTTGTTATTTATTTAAATATATATTTATTATTTATTTAAATACATATATATTTATAAAAAAATATTCTATTATTATGATTTGTTTATTATTTATACTTACTAATTTTTTAATGTAGTAAAAATAAAAATACTCATAAATAGGGAGGGGAGGAAATTGATATCAAGTATTTTAAAGTATGAATATAAAAATATAAATTAAACAATTTAAAATGCTACCTCCACCTTATTATTTAAAAAAATAAGCATAATTTTTCTTATATATATTTTGAGTTAAAATAAAAAATATTATCATTTAATTATTTTAGACAAATTAATTAACAAAAATGTCTTTTATTAAATGTTTAATTTTAATTAAATTTCTATTTTTATTCAATTTTATGGAACAATCCCTTGGTGGTTTTGGATTCGTTTGTACGCTGCGTTTTGATTACGCGGGACTACTGTTTGCGGAAACAAACAAAATACAGTTGCGCAACTTTTTGATCCGACGGTGCAAATCTGTTCTTTCCATGTGGCGGGCATCGGCGGGCTCACTTGAAGTATACATACTGGGCCAGTTGTTATAAACTTCGATGAGTTGGGCCAGTATGGGCTACCAATTTTTCAAATATAGAATTCATGTAACCATTATAAACTAAAATAAAATGGGACAAGTGTAGTTAATGAGGGACACATCCACGGGTAGTTTGATCTTTGTGATGTTTTGATTAATACACTGGCCACATCATTCATCGATTGCCCATAAGAACAATCCATCCAATTGCTATGACTTGTCTTGCTGGCCCAAACCAATCCCTGTCCAGTAATTGTTGTGACTCTCATTTATATCACTATGTTAATGTGCATATATAGTGTTTCTATTTAGTAATAATTTGGTATGCCTTTCTTTGCCTTTTCTCTAATATTTAAATTTAGCCATTTCAACAAATGTGAGCCTGTTATTTTCAGAGTAGACCAGCATACCTACTTTTTAAAAATATGATTCAAAAAAAAAATCGCATATAATATTCTAGAGAGATCCGGTTAGTATGAAATTAACTTCATAATAAGTTAAAAAATTGATCAATACAGTGTTGACACGCAGGTCGGGAAGTGTTCTCTCTCTTTACGTGTCAACGCTGTATTGGTTCATTATCTAACTTACCATAAAATTAATTTCATACTAACCGAATCCGTTCTAGAGTTACCTATATATTTCTATTTTTTTCACAACAATATTTTATTTTAGTCGTAGTTAAATCGTTGAAGTAGAAATTGTCAACTTACTTTAAAACGTATAATTTAGCTGTAACTAAACTTTGTAATGAGATCTTAATCTTATTAACCTTTTTGAGAGGCTAAGTGTGACTGATTATTGTAATATCCCATCGTTAGAGTGAGCTTACTAAATGAAATTGTATAGTAATTGTCTGGACATCTCCAAAATCACAAGGTCTTAAGAGAAGATATTTTATTTGTTACGTGAATCTTCTTTAATATTTTCTTAGGTTTTATTCAAAACAAATATATTTAGCTGGTGATTGTTGTCACGCCGGGAAAGGTGAAAGAGAAGAGATTTGCATATATATGGAGAGGGAGAGAGAAGTTGGTGATTGTTGTCACGCCGGGAAAGTCTCTCTGCCTCTGGCTGCGTCCTCCTCAGTTGTCAGTACTCTTCACATTTCATGCAATAAATAAACACACACAGCCTTTTCATTTCTCATCATTTCTTGGATGGTGAAAGCTGCTGTTTTTGTTGTTGCTGTTGTCTGAAGGCTGAAGCACACGAGAGAGGGTGAGAGTGCACACGTGGGAACCACATATGATATTACATTAATTAATGTACAGAGGCAGACAACTGAGACAAGCCCAGGTGGTCACGTGCGATTCTGTCTCTCTTTCTCTCCATATACTAGTAGATAACTAGTAGAGTTTAGATTACAGTTTACACACTGTCATTGCCCTGCTTTTTCTTTCACTTTTCGTACGTACGTGCGTATTGTTTAATTTAATTTAACTTCTTGCTTTCGTTTATGTAATTTTATATAGAATTAGATTTAGATGACAAAAAAATATATGAATTTTATTAGAATTAATTTTAAGATGGAGATGTGGTTATACAAAGTTATAAATCTATAAATACATTCATTCTATTCTCTTTTTTCCGATACACAAGTCTAACGGTCTAAATAAAACTCAAGTGAATGAAAGTAGTAAGAGAGAAAAAATATGTTTATTTGATCAAAACGATTTTTGGACTTACGTATCGAGAAGAATGAAATAGAATAAATGTATCTAAATATTTATTTTACGAAGTTTGATAAATGAGAATAGCGGAGAGCTAGGAGGTTGGGAGAAAAAGACTTGATCGATTGAGATACTATATATACCCGTTGAGAAATGAGAAGGTACATTATTGGTTGAGTTTGAAATTAGAAAATTGATATTTTTATAAGTAAAAATAATAGTTCTATAAATTTACTGTCACGTGAATATTAGTTGGTTCCACACTTATGTAAAATAGACTTTATAAAAATATCAAATTTTACTTATGAAAATAATAATTCTCAACTTGATCATTAAGAAAGCATAGAGGTGGGTAGAAAATTATGGAATAATGTGCATTTTGAGTGATAAGAGAAAGATTTGTTAACCTGCCGCTGATTAATTAGTTTTTTAGATTTATCTATTTCTTCGGGGTTTGGTTGTCATAGCTCCCTCAATTTATTTTATTTTTGAGACAGCTCCCTCATTTTTATGGACTGATAAAAATTCAGGTTAGTTGCCTAATTTAAAAGAGGAAAAAAAACATTCTAATAAACTAAAAACTCAATATTCTTAATTAAACTTCTCCTATAATTTTATTATAATACCACTAATCCACTATAATTAAACTAAATATTCGTTATAGTAATAAGAGTTTACTCATCATTTTTGTAAGATCTCAAATTTTAATAAATAGATTTTAAATTTTTCTCATAATTTTATACTTAACAGTTAGGTGTTAAATTAATAAAAATTAAAGTTAAGAATGTTATGTGAAAAAAAATTATGTCGGACAATATTCGATTGATCAGGGAATATTCGTTCTGTCAAGGAATGTTAGTACGAAGGCGTCGAAATATTCAGTTATGGGTGGACCCCACAACGAAATATTGTCGGATGTAGAAAACGACAGCAGTAGCCTTTCTAAATAAAAATGGTCAATGATATTATCACTTTTAACTGTTAAAATACCCAGTGATAAAAGTATGGTAACATATGGTATTTTACTGTAGCACACGATATTTTACAGTAGCACATGATATTGCATAGCAGCACACGGTATTATACAAATTTTAAATTATTGAACTGATAAAATGTCTATTGTACAGTATTTCATTAATAATTGTCATTACACAGCATTTTACATTATTAAATCAATAATTGTCATTACACAATATTTTACATTATTAATTGCATAGCATTCCATATTATTGAATCAATAATTGTCATATTTGTGACCTGGGGCACAGATGATAAGTTAAAAACGATATAGGATAAAAGTGTTATAATTGTTAGGTGTATTTGGTCAAATGACAAAAACACGTGATGAATGTTCTCTTTAGCCGGAAGCAAAGAAAAACTGTTGTTTAGCATAATCATGACTAGTGGTGTTTCAGATGATAAAAGCTTATGATGATTTTCTTAAAAAGAGAGGCTAGTAGACATCATGATCTACTTGATTCTCTTAGTGGTGGTTATTTCACTGCAGTTGAACTTTGTTTAAAAACTTAACTGTTGTTGTTGATTTAAATCTTGCCGTTTATATTACTCTATTAACAACTCAACTACAACTGTTGATTTAAAATTTTTTGTATATTATATTCGATTAAGAAATCAACTGTTGAAAGTTAAGAATAATTTATTTTTCATTATCTTAGTCATGATATTCCTTATTGAGCTATTTGAGCTCACCATTTCCTTTTTATACATTTGTTCTGGAAATGAAAGCGTAGTAGGGACTAGCAGAAAGAAAATGAGAATGTAATAGCTGTGACGCCCCCAAATCTGGGCCCACACAGCCCAAACTTGAGTCGTCAAAAGACTACAACAAAATTATTACAACAAAGCACAACGTACTACAATACAGTGTATAATAACACACAACTAAGTCTTCACTATTATTGCCACACTATTTTACAAAACGTGAAGACTATAATAACTATTCCTCGGACCCTCACTCCATTCCCCGGCTAGACCCTGTTATGTTTTCATTTCCTGTTGAAAAACAATGGAACAAAAGAAAGGGTGAGCTCAAATAGCCCAGTAAAGAATATCATGACTAAGATAATGACGAATAAATTATCATTAGCCTTCAACAGTTGAGTTCTTGATAGAATACAATAGACTACAAGGTTTATATCAAAAACTGCAGTTAAATTCTTAAACAATGTTTAGATCAATAATAGCAGCGGAATGAGCAATCTATTAGAAGAATAATGCAGATTATAATGTCCATTCGCTTCTCTTTTTCGTAAAAACATCATCAACTTTTATCATCTGAAATACCATTAGTCATGATAATAAAAATTCACAGTTCCTGATCATAATCATGCAAATCAACAGTTCATCTTTGCACTACGGGCCAAAGATATTTAATATAGCACCAGCGGTCATGATTATACCAGATTCAACCTTTGGTGATAATCATACCAAACAACAGTTCATCTATGCACTACGGGCCAAAGAGAACTTTCACCACGTGCCATAAAAGACACCGAACAGATGTATCGCATTTAACCTAATATATCGCCTTTAACCTATCATCTGTTCAACAAATATATCACATCTGTGCCCCCGGCCACATATATTCACAACAGCTTAATTTTTGGATGATTAGAATGATATAAATGATGAACAGAAGAAATAGGATAACAATAAGTATCGGAAGTTTACTTTGTACAGATTCAAATAATGTCCAAATTGTTAACATGATGTGGAGTGAAATTTAAAAATGATATTCAAGATCCACAGTTCAGAATAACGGTTACAATTCAATAGAAAGGTTCACGTAAATAGGAAGGTTCAGTTGAAATAATGAAGTTCAACTATTATGGAACATTAATATTTTCAGGAATTATAGAAGCAATAGTTCCATAATAAATTTCGATTTAGGAGTATGAAAGAAAATAATATCCCTTACCGTAGCAGGTTTGATTAACAAAAAGTGAAGGAAATTAATACAAAGGGTTATTCACCAACAGGCGGCAATCCGCTCCGTAAGGTTATTCCCACAATTTAATAGAATTTGAGTACAAAGAGTTATTCACCAAACAGGCGGCAATCCGCTCCGTAAGGTTATTCCCACAATTTAATAAATGGAAATAAATGACACATCTTATGAGTAAGAAAGAAACAATATTATTTTCGAGAATCAAATAATGATAATCCCTTACCATAGTACGTTTGAATAATGGAAGATGAAAAAGATGATATCCTTTACCGTAGTAAGTTTTAATAATAGAAGATGAAAGAAGATGACATTCCTTACTGTAGTAAGTTTGAATAATAGAATATGAAAGAAGATGATATTCCTTACCTTGATATTGTGAAACAAGTTTATTAGCCGAACAAATCCTTCCTTGTTTGTCTATGTAGCAGTAAAGAATCTGACTTTTGAGTCTTCTAGAGTTTTTAAAATCTCTTTATGTTTTTAAAATAATGTTACTCTCGTAAAGATAGGCGGCATAGACTCAAGAATCACTCAATTCGGAGTTAATATGAATGAGTTATGAATTTTCAAAACTAAGACTGAAAATAGTGACGAAAATCAGAATAGGTTACGGTTTTTAGTATTTTAAGACATGAAGATGATTTCAGATGACTTTTCTTCCTTCTTCAAAGTTGTAGAGGACGAAAAACTGAAGAGACAGGCTTTTAATTCATTAAATTCTGACAAATAATGAATTTACTACGATTTTTCGAAAGAGTTACTGTACATAAGAAAATTCCACTCGGGAATTCAAAGAAGAATGCAAAATATTTCAAAACTAGGAATGACTTAAGAACACTTAGAGAGAACTTATACAAAGAAGTATTTAGAGAGTGGAAGAAATGTATGTAAGAATGTTATGAAAAATTTCTTAAGTTAAATCCTCTATTTATAGCCAAAAATTTTATCATAAACAAAATTTCCTAATTTAATCCAAACCATTCATTTCATATCACCTAACTTTATATTATAAACAAATAACTTTATCAATTCAATTATTCAATAATAATTCACACTTTAATCTATACCATTCATTTCATATCACCTAACTTTATATTATAAACAAATAACTTTATCAATTCAATTATTCAACAATAATTCACACTTTAATCTACACCATTCATTTCATATCACCTAATAATCACCTAACTTTATATTATAAACAAATAACTTTATCAATTCAATTATTATGACTAATTGTTATAAATACAGTATAGTTAGCTCTTAGATATCAAGTCAATAAATTAATGAAATACAATTGTTTAAATAACATCATAATAGAGATAATAATAATGTAAAAGAAAGCATACGTTACTGTGTAATGACAATTATTGATTCAATAATGTGAATTAATGTGCATATGTTACTGTGACAATTATTAGGTTCAATAATTTTAAAAACAGTGCAACAACAATTATTGACTCAATGATATAAAATACAGTGTAATGACAATTATTAAATCAATAATGCAAAATACTGTGTAACAACAATTATTGAATTGATAATATAAAATATTATGCAGTGACAATTATCGATGAAATGATGCGTAACAGTTACGGTGTCAATTATCAGACCAATAATATGAGACACTATGCAATACCGTGTGTTACTGTAGAGTACCGAGTGCTACAGAAAATATCAAAAACTACTGTATGCTACTATTCTTTTATCACCGGTATTTTAACAGTTCCGTTGACTATTTTTATTTAAAAATGTTACTTCTGTCGTTTTCTATATCCGACAAATATTCCGTTGTGGGGTCCACCAATAATTTATTATTTCGGCGCCGTCGTACGGCACGAATATTCCCCGACCAAACGAATATTCCCCGACAAAGCGAATATTGTCCGACAAAATAAAATTTGCACATAACATCCTTAACTTTCAATTTTGTTAATTTAACCACTTACTGTTTCAGAAAAAAAAATATATATGAAGAAAAATTAAATTTTATATTTCATAAAATTCGGGGTCTTACAATAGCAGTCCGAGATAATTACTATAGTAATTTTTACTGTATTGTAGAATAGTAATAATCGTGAAGACTTAGTTGTGTATTATTAGGTATTGTATATTGTATTATAATAATTTTATTATAATTTTTTGATAACTCATATTAGATAGTGTGGGTCTAATTTGGGAGCGACACAATTTATATAAATCAGACTCTTTTTTCTGGGGATTGAGAGATAGTATCTTATCTTATTAGTTAAAGGTATTTAACGTATTAAGACACATTCTAATAGAAGGCCAAATTGTTAAAGAAAAAACAATTAGATCAAGACAGCTGATGTTATGCGGACTGTGGGTGGGTGGGTGGGTGGGTTGGTGCGTGGTCCTTAATTGGGTGTAGATTATTTATTTATAGGCTTAGCAATAATTAACTTGCTGGTACACATATATATTCGATTTACAAATAATGATCCATTCTGTGTTTGGTTGGTAACAAACACAATCTTCAAATATTGCTTTTGGTATCAAATCATACCATTAGATCGGTTTGCAAATTTCCCATTAATTTCTTGATCATTTTTCTTTTTCTTCTCCTTTTGATTATTACATGGTTTTTTCACCTGATCTCAACAAAAACGCAAATTTTTATACTATTAATAAAGAATTTAGGAGTAATAAAGTAAGTCTACACATACAACTATCAAATATAAATTTAAATATAAATTTTCATCTCACCATTAAAAAATAAGATCTAATACGAATTTTCGTGTCAGACCTTACTTTTTAATGGTGAGATAAAAGTTAGTGTTTGAATTTATATTTTAAAATTGTGTTTGTAAACTTATTCGTAATGAAATGATACGTCCGCAAAGATGTTTTGCCGCCAAATTAGAGCCAAGTAGACATGCATGAATTGCTCTCAAAGATTAAATTTTAAGTTTTTTGATGTTAAATTTTGTTTTATGAAACAGAGAGTACTATTATCTGACTCTACAATTTCAAACAATTTTTTTTGTTAATTTTTTGATTATCAGTTGCATAAATAAATATTGGTGATAAATTTTATTTAATTTTATATATTGATATATTTCGTAATTATAATTTGACACATTTATCCCAACATATAGCATGAATTTTTTTAATTTTTTTTTTTGGTGTAATTGATTATGGTGAAGTAAGCAGTGGAGGTTAGCTAAGGCTTGCACCGAGTCTTTCAACAGCCAAAGTAAATAAGTGGATTTTGGGGCTTGGAAAATCAATTACAAGAATTGTATTCATTTCGTAAGTGGAAAAGTTGTGCAAAATCTACTTTTTCTTGGGTGTTTGCATGTGCGCTATCATGCCCGATCTCCTTTATTTGACTTCTCAGATTCCCTCTTGTCCCGGTGTTCCTTTTTCTTTTTCTTTTTTCTCTAAAAAGTGTCCCCTTTTATGTGCCCCACTTCATCCTAAATTCTAACACTACTATTATCATACACACGACCTTTATATTTGCTGTATGTCACAATTATATTTTGTCATTATATCAAGCAACCGAATAGGAGCATCAGTCACTCCACTCGTATTTTGTTTTTTTGATATAATGACAAAGTTGTAAGAAAAAAGTCATAAAAATTATAATTGTATGGTAAAATACAAATGCAATAAATTTCATTACAAGAATGATGTGACGTTTGAATTAAAAGAATAGAACGAGTGAAAGAATGAAATAGAGAAAATAGTGAAATAGAAAGTAAAATAATTCATTTTATTTCAGATAAAATAAGTTATTTTATACCATCATTCAAGGAATATAATTTATAAATTTGAGAGGAATATGAATAATCTATTATGTTCTAATAGAATAATCAAATATAATTTTCTTCATTTTATAAAAATAAGTCTCACGCTTATTCCTCCGAGCCAAACGTGCATGAGGGTTAGATATGACGTGCTTAACTTATATGTCAACTCGACCTATAGCTTGACTAGACACAAGGGTGCGCTGTAAATATCTTGACATTTATCGTGTCTGCTACTGTGCTTTATGCTAAATCGGGATCCACACATAAGTTGAGTAGAAATGTAAATATTTTTAACTTGGTGAACATTTATTGTGTTAACTACTCAGCTGTATGTCGAATCGGCAGACCAACATTTTCCAAACCTAATGAAGGCAAGTAGCTCTAAATAAAGAAAAGATTAGACTTTTTGATTGAATTTTTGAGCAAAAACATCAAGACTAAAGAAATACAACTAAGGTTGTTGGAACTTAAAACTCAACACAGGAACAAGCAGATTCTTATTTACAACCCCATACCAAAATCACGTACATTGATGATTTTTCTCCTTTTGATCTCAAAGAACTACAGTATGAAACGTTTAGCAATGGCTTGATTAGTTTTCAGATTAGTGGTGCCATAAACCGGCAGCTCCTCCGTGTATAATCCGATTCCGATTTCAACCGCGCCAATGTTATCGAGCTCAAACAGATCAGAGCTGGAACAGCTCTCAATATCATCATCTACATAATTATCTTTATGAAATCCTCTGAATCTCGAACTATCTCCTGTTCCTGCAGGGTATTTCTTCTCCAAGAACTGATTCTTAACAATTGGAAATGACAATATTGTCGGATCCGCTTCATAAATATTCTTGTGACCACACGGCCGACAGTCTTCATCAACAATAACACTAACAGGGCAGAATCTAACAGACCTTTTTAAGCCATTACTATTACTATTATTCGGTTTACACCTTGAAGAAGGCGTTTTGCTCAAGCATGTTCTTGAAAAGGAAGATGCCGAAGAACATGTAGTAAAGTCCTTGAGTGATCTTGATTTTCCTATTGAGCTCAAATCCACAATATCATCATTGAACTTTGGTTTCTTCAAGTTTCTTGAACTGAAAATCGAGTTCAAAAGGCTAGCAATTCGCCCACCTGGTGAAATCGGCTGTTTCACCTTCTTCAACTCTCTGTAGATTTTCAAAGCTCTTGATTTCGTTGTTTTCATGAACTTCCCTTCACGCTTTGGCGTTTGCATTGTCAAAAGTGACGGCGATTTTGATGTGGATCTAGATGCAGACTCTGTATCAGAGGAAGAAAAAATGGTTCCACAGCAGCTCGAGTCTGAAGAAGTGGAACCATTTGAATTCTTGAAGAATTTTGTAGTACTTGGAGTAGTACTGCGACCTTCCATCCATTTATCGATCATGATTGGTCGTCGAAGGCTTGGAATCTCTTCGTCATACTCTTCCTCTTTTCTCATTCTCATACTGGTTGCTTGGTGATGTTCCTTGTCACCGGATTCATCGATTGATCGATAAATGGCATCGAGGAGAGAGGAAGAAAACGACGGTGTTCTACTTCGCTGCGGATATCTTTGTTCTCCTGAACTTCTCTCCATTGAATTAATGTCTTTAGAGCAAGAAAATATGACTGTAGATAGGAAAAAAGTTAATAATTTATCTGGAAAAAAAAAATGAGCTGATGATATTTGTTGGGAGAGAAAAGGAGGGGAAAGCCAAATGCCACGGTTTGGATATTGGAGGAAAAAAGTAGTAGGGGAAGGGGTATAATATAGTAGTACCTAAAAGGGCAGACCCCCGCGTGCGTGTGATTCTGCCATGGAAATTGAGAAGTCTGAGTCTGTGGAGTGAGTGCGGCTGACTTTCTTTATTAGTTACTTTTGTTCACCAGTCAACTTCTAAAGCATCAATGAAAATAAACCAAGACAGATTTACGTGGAAAATTCAAAATAAAAAATCCACTATACACTATACAGTCGGAAGAATGCAAAGATGTAGAATACCATGAACGGCCAAGAGAAGAGAATACAATGAAAACCATACCCTATCATATATAAAGCCAGACCCAAAAACTGAAGACGACACCACCACTAAACATCGTCTTTCTTTTCCTTTAGGTGGCTGCAAATTATATTTCTGGTTGGAACATTAGACGATTTGAGTCAAGAATTCGAGACATAAAACAAGTCAAATGGAAGCTACTATGTCCAAATATACCACACTCTGGTCCTTTAAAATGCATTATAGTTGATCAGTGCTCCCTCCATAGTCCATCCCAATTTAAGTGACCCCTTCCATTTTGGAATTGATTTTAAGACATGTCAAAAAACATATTTAATAATGTAATACATGTATGCGTGTTTTGATGTGTCATGAAAACTGTCCAGAAAAAAAATTTAAAAGGAGGATGGGAAGCTGTCGCAAGCAACCAAAAATAAAATCTTACTTTGAAAAATATTAATGTAGTAGTGAAAGTAAGAGTCGAACCCACAGAGAGTGAATTGTTTTAATAAATCTAATGTTTTCAAAAATATCTAATTAAATGGGGGGTTTTGAATTATTAATTAACTAATTAAAATAAAACTAAATAATAAATAATAAAGATGAGAAAAATCAATTAAAAACAAACTTCAGTTCCTTAGTTCAGTATCCCCTTCTTTTAATCAACAAATTAATCAAGTTATTATTATATTTTCCTTCAATTGAAATTAATAATCCTAGATAACCGACAATCGCCAAGCTACCCGAAATCCTCCTTAAATTATAAATCTAATACAGCAATCGCTCACAAAGCAATGGTCAAGCTGAAGTGTCCAACCGTGAAGTCAAGTCCATTTTAGAAAAGGTTGTCAAGCCAAATAGAAAGGATTGGAGTCTGAAATTAGAAGATGCACTATGGGCGTATAGGACAGCATTTAAAACTCCTATAGGGATGTCACCATATAAGATTGTGTTCGGCAAGCCATGTCATCTGCCAGTGGAACTAGAACACAAAGCTTTTTGGGCGATCAAGCAGTGCAATATGAGCCTAGATCAAGCAGGAGAGCACAGGAAATTGCAATTACAAGAGCTTGAAGAACTCCGAAATGAAGCATATGAAAGCTCGAAATTGTATAAAGAAAAGACAAAGACGTTCCACGATAAGAAAATTTTAAGGAAAACCTTTACAGTGGGTCAACAAGTCCTCCTATACAATTCCCGATTGAAATTATTTCCAGGTAAACTTCGTTCTCGATGGGAAGGTCCATTTATTGTTGTTAATATTTTTCCTCATGGTGCAGTAGAAATTCATAATCCGAGTACTGGAAAAATATTCAAAGTGAACGGCCATCGACTCAAACCATTCTATGACGGTCATCAAGTGGAAAACATGGAGTGCTTTATTTTTCCTACAAAATAAAATATAAAAATAAATAAAAATAATATAAAAATACTAAAAATCCTAAAAACACATAATAATAAATAAAACACCTAAAATACTAAAAATACATAAAAACACATAAATAAAAAGAAATATAAAAATACTATAAAATTACCTAAATTAACATAAATTAACTAAAATCCTATAAAACCTATTAAAATCACAATATGCTAAATAATTAAACATTTAAGCACACAATAAATATAAAAACTAAGTATTAGGGCATAAAAATATCGTATAATTTAGCTCTATCAGAGGGGTCACTGTGGGTCAGAGAGATTATTATTTAGACAGACAAGAAATAGGAGATAGTGGTAAAAATATAGTGATGCTATTCAAATCTGAGGCATAACCTACTGCCACCACTCTATAATAATGTGCTGTATCACTTTGTTATGTACTTTTGCTTGTAACAGTCTTTTTAAGTCCAATTAATATCATTAACAGTAAACATATTGGCACAACATCTAGAAGAAAGGAAGCAGCATGTCATATAAAGGGAAACAGAGTCTCAAGTTCAAAACTTCAAATACTAATGCTTGATAATTAGATGGAAAAATGGCCAACTCTAAAGAGCAAAATTCATATCAGTAAAATTTGTTCTAAATTGAATATTTAGACACAAAAAAATCACAAATTTATAACCAAATTATCCTATCAACACTGGTACAGTATACATATAGAACCAATGATTGATCCACTCGCATGTTCTAACTGACCACGAAGATGTTTCCCTTTGGCAGATGATCTTCATGAGTAGATAAAGAATTTGATAATGCCATTTCAGTGATGTGAAAAAACTCATGCGTAATTAGCTATAATAGGACATCTTCACGTGAAAACTTGATTGTTACGAAAGAACTTAACTGGTTGTCGCAGAGGTCAGTCTCTGAGCAATGATCAACTGGTATAAGTCCCCTCGCCTTTGTTTCCCGAGAGGAAGGTACATTCTGCACATTTAAAATTACAACACATTAGAAAAATAAAGTGTTGGAATTGATTCATATTTCTGCGAACTCGACTAATGGTCATTACGATAGGTCCAATCTTTAGTTTGTTAATATATAGGGCTTGAGCCCATGTTATAGCAGCTCGAATTTGTCTAGTTACTATGAAAATAATTGTTTGGTGTGTGAATCATTGTAGAATGTGCGAGACATCTAATAAATACATCAAACAAGCAGGACTAACCAAATTAGTAAACCTGGGTATATCGTGTGTTTTTACTTTTCTATTCTTCATCTAATATTATATATAATTGTGTTATATTTCGATCTTAAATTCTAACACTGAATTACGTCCCTTTGTTCATTTCAGAAACAAGTGATGTCAAAATGAATAAGATGCAACCCAGCACAAAGCATAAGAAAATAATGTTTTCCATGATTCATCTGGATTTATTTCACACGGTAGCGGTTCATGCTCTGTCGTTGCGAGTACTTCTCCAAACTGCCACGTTAATTTCATGTTATTTCTTCAATTACCATTTGAAATATAACTATTGCAAAAAGAGAAGGATTTTTACTGGTCAGAACATTCATGTTAACGCTATATATAACTCCTCTCTTTCAACCCAAACGAGAATACATTTTTAAACAGTCGAAAGTCATAAAGAAAAGTTGACTGTAGCTTAATGGTCAAGATCACTACTTAAATGCAATAATATTTGGTACATTGATTGGGCAGTATGTAGAATTAAACTTTTGAATCTGAAGTTGCAGCTCATGCAATCATCATAACCAGTGGTGCTGAGAAATTGAAGTAGCAACCAGCACCTAAGAAAAAAACCATATATGAAATAATAAAACACTCACCGGTCCAACCAGTACTTGATTATTTTATTATGAAGTGAAATTTATGGTAAGTTTACTTTTAAATCAATAAGGTACTGACACGCAGATAGAGAAAACACTCCTCAGCTTGTGTGTCAGTACCTTATTAATATAAAAGTGAACTTATCATAAAGTTCACTTCTCAATAACCGGATCCATCCAACAAGGGTAGAGTGTCCCCAAGCCAGATAACCACCACCAGAATCTCGAGCAGGTGAACAAGTAACCAAATATAACTGTCAATGTGTCGTACAAAATTCTATAAGCTTAATATTGTAACAAACAGGCATCAAGTTCCACCACATATAATTGAGTTTTCTAGAAGTCAAAATACTAAAGACATGTACACTGCTAGACACTGTCAGATGTCTCCCGAAAATTTTAGGTCACAACTCGAGTACCACGGGTACAAGGAAAATGAAGAAGGTCCTGTTTTTGTTGTTGGAGTTGTCAGACTAACTCTCTTGTTGATTCCAAAATTTTCTCTATTGCTCCTCCCTTAGAAATTTCTAAATATACATCCGATGCTATCGAGAAATTGAAGAAAATGGTGTTGTCTTGATACGGAAAATGATGGCCTAAATAACTCCAATAATAATGGTCAAGGCTCAAGGGTCCATCCTCGTAAAATTATTTGTAAAGACTCTGTGTTGTGCTGCGTAAAACAAATAGGTAATTCATTATTGGGGGAGGTCAAAAGGGCTTCAAGACATCCCAAAAGTCATTTTTGTATTTTACTACTGTTAAGTTACAATAGTTTTGAGGAAATTGATATTTCCACAATAATTTTTGATATTTTTACATATAGGACCCACACATTAACACTTGTGGAAGGATATGATTAATTCTTATGTGGATTCTACGTGTGAAAATATCAAAAATTATTGTGAAAATATCAGTTTCCTAGTTTGATTTCCCTCGTGTCCTTTGTATTATTCAGTGGCAATAGGAATTTCCGAGGATCATGTCAAAGCAGTTATTTGTTTATTCAGCAGAGATATACTCTACTTGCTACTACTTGCTAGAGTTTCTAGTTTTGAAATAATGTGGTAGTTTTGATATATGTAATATGTGACTTTTACTACATAGGGAGATGGCCTTGGTTTCGTAACCTAAGGACAAGGTAGGTAACCTTTACTCCTCCCTCTATAGACAACGATGCACCCTGAAGGTTTACCGTGTAGGAGATAATTATTTCATTGCACACCTCAGAGGGTTCCCTTGGGGTAAGGATACACCTATATCTCAAAGGTGTATCAATTCGATTAGCAGAGAGACTTCCATGGAACACCAAAAGGAGAAATTAGCGGCCAAATCAATCAGTAAACACCATGCAAATCACCCTTCTACGCATCTAGTATCTCAAACTATATGTCAGTACATGCTCAAGGATCAAATAAAACTGTCACCAAAATTTGCTTTTAATAAAACACATGGAAAAGTATAACATCAAGTTTGAACGAGCACAAGAAACAAAAGTACTAGTATCTATGTTATACACTTTCTTATGAAATTAAGCGGATGAGTTAAATGATCACGAGAATATTTTAATGGTAAAATATAAATAAATGGCACACACACAAAGAGACTAGAATTTTATGTGAAAAACCCAAATTGAGAAAAACCATAAGCGAAGGCGGATTAAAGTATTCACTATGTGAAAATATGAATATAAGTGGTGACAACTCAAACACTCAACCCAAACTCCAAACACACCCGGTAATACTCACAAGATAAATACCAAAATTAGGTATACACAAAACTCTAATTAAAGAGTACTTTAATCTCCTTAAACTCTCTTAAATAGAAAAGTTATAACCATTAGAATCGAGAGTATCCAAAGAAATTAAATTATTTCTCAACTTTGGAACACTCTTGACATCTAAGGCTGTAAATAGTAATCAAAAAATATGTATTCGTTCGAATCTATATTCGAAATAAAGTGAATATTATTCGTATTCAAAATTAAGTAGATATATCCGTATTCGATTTTAAGATATCCATAAATAAACAGATACGAATACAAATATAGCAGTATCCATATTCATTTATCATCTGACCGTAAATATATCCGATAAATAGCGGATATCCGATATTCGGATTCGTATTTGAATTTGAATTTTGTATATGAATAACTTTAAATATCAAAATTCTCATATGCCATAACATCCTTTTGTTTTTTCTAAGGACACGTAAAAGATGACATATTTTAATGACAATATTTATAATAATAATTTGTTTAATTTTAAATGATATCATTATAATATATTATTTTAATTGAAATAAAATATTGAAAAAAGGACACCATACATTTGGTTTACAATTTGAGAAGTTATTGTAAGTTTATGAATTTGATAAGTCATTACAAATGAATCTATGACACAAAATAAAATAAAATTGAGCTACTAAGGTAGTGTTTATTTACAATGATGACGCTTATATAATTATACTTAATCTATCTTAAGATAAAAGTCCTCTATGACTTTGTATTTTGTGGTCAAAATGACCATTTTTCAAATCAATAGATCATATTATTCTTTTACATATTTTTAAAAAATCAATAAACATTATTAGCTACATACAATTTAGTCAATTGATGACTTTAATTTAAGTATTTTTACTATTGTAAAGTACAAAATATCTAAAATATATCATTTAACAAAAAAATTATATACTAAAAGAACAAAACTATAATTATTAGTTTAGTTCATGTGTTTTATTTTCAAAACTTATGTAAGATAAGTTTTATGGATTCTTTAACAGTTTAAATTCAAATTTATACATTTGCAAATATTTCATAATTTTCAAATTAATCTTTTTAAAGTTAATAACCTTTTGATACTTTTTGTAGGATGTTTAAATTTTAATTATTTTTTATAACCAATTATAGATGATGATGTATTTGACATTTTTCTTTCATTTATAATATGTATTGTTAAAACTTTAAATGGTTGCAATTGTTCAATGTTTTCCTTTATTTTTTTTGTAAATAATTTGAATAAAAAAAATCCTAAATAAAATAATTGTTTATTAGGTGATTGATATCCGAATTCGAATATTCGAATAATCTGTTTATTCGAATAAATAAATAGAAACGGATATTATCCGTATTCAGATAAAATTTTGAATACCAGATACGGCTATTTTTTTAATATCTGTCAATACCGGATACGAATACAGATAGGGTATTAGTTTTTCGGCCGGATACAACGGATAAGGTAATAAATTTTTCAAATACAAATATTACTATATCCGTATCCGAATATATCTGTTTATACCCTCCTGACATCAGTTAAAGTCCTTACAATACCGTCAAATATCTAGATCTGGATATTCTTTTATTATCCCAAAAAAATTACTAGCGATATTTTTTCCCACCATTAATTGACTAATATGTAGTAAACCAATCTTTACAAGGACAAATATGATAATAATCACCAGAATCAAGAATCCAATCATTTTGTGAGCTCAAATCACCTGTAGTGATATAAATGACATTTTCGGCATCTAAAGAATTATTCTCCACAACTCCCGGAACAACAGAAGAAATTTAAGTGGCCTTATCCTTTTTATTGAACTTATTTTATTTTCTTGATTTTAGTACAATTCCATTTAGTGTGCCCCTTTTTATGATAATAATAACATTCAATATTTTGATTGAATCAAGATTTGGACTTAGACTGGTCTCTATTTCCAGAACCCTTTGTTGATTCCTCCCCTCGCAGTAAGACTTCCACCATTTTCTTCAGAATTATTAGTCGATACCTTCTTTCTTAATTCTTGGGACTTTAACGAAGGAGTGATTATTCCATGCCCCTGGGGCATGGATGAATAGTATGCTCCCCCTCTCACATGAGGGTGGGCTCCACGCGTTGTGGCACGGATCCCACCGCGTGTGGAGCCCACCCTCATGTGAGAGGGGGGGCATACTATTCACCATGCCCCAGGGGCATGGTATAATTTTTCTTAACGAAGACTCAACATCTTCCATACTGATAGTGTCTTTCCGTAGAGCATCATGGTAACCAAATGCTCATAAGAAGGAGGCAACAAACATAACAAAACAAATGCTTGATCTTTATCTTCAATTTTATTGTTAATATATCTCAAATCCATAACGACTATTAATGTGTTTTTTAATGGGCCATACAGGAGGCGCCTAGTGCGTAGGCTGCTGCCTAGGCTAGGCGTTTTTTTAAACAGTCCTATTTATTTTATTTTTTATTATACATATTTGTTATACTATTCAAAATATATACTTGATTTAATTTCTTAAAATTTTACATTAATAATTATATAAAAAAACTAATTTTTAAGATTTAAAAAATTTATTTCAAATATTATAAAGTTTCACAATAGAAATCTGGTTTTGTCTAATCGGGAGGTCTAGAAAGTCACCCAAATCGGAGTAGTAAAAAATCGCCTAACACGATAACAAAAATTAATCGGATTAGGCCGGAATTTTTACAAAAACTGCATGCATGACTCATTTATCACACCATCAATTGAATTAATTTTAACAACTCCAGCCGGGGATCCAGGAGACGAGCACACATGATTCGAAGAAGTTATTCAGTGCTCATAAAATATTGTTATGTGGTGTCCTAAGTAAATCACATTCTGTTATTTCAGCATGTGCAATGGATCATTTATATTTGGGCACAGGATCCACTGCACATGCTGAAATGATAGCATGCAACTGACCAGAAGCAACATGTGATAATATTTCAAGAACACTGAATAATTTTTTCATGATTCGGCAGTAGTTGTAGAAGATCCAGTAGGACCCAGGTAGTGAAAGGTGGGTGCATTCATGTCTGTAGTTTTAATTAGTGCTTGTTCCCCATTTTAATCTTACAACTAGCAATAAACCCGCACGTTGCGGCGGGTTTATTCATTTTGTTCATTATAAATTTATATATATAATTAATAAATTAAAATATAAGAAGAAGATGCAATCGAAAATAATTATGTCTCATATACACTTACAGCTTTCACTATAATTCTAAAATGCAATCGAACGGGGAAATATTGAAAAAATGGCTCAATTTAGGTCCTCAAAACTTGATGAAAGCATGTTATATGCTGAATCTGAAAACCATGAGCATTAATAATTATGTTGGATGTTCATGTCAATATGTACAAACAGCATGTCCAAAAACATAGTAGTATAGCACCGTGGCATACATAACTCACTGTTATCGTCAAAGAACGAATATATTGCCTCATGAGGTATTTTTTTTAATCCATTTTGGGCAATTATATAGTCGCTCACAGTATTAGCAAACTGCATAGAAAAGTAATAATGATGATGATAATGATTTACCGAATTACTTTACAAATCATCCAAAGCCACAATCCAGATAATAGAATGCAATGTATGAAGAAGCCATATATTTAGGCACCATGAGATATAGTCCAAAATAAGAAGCCATAGACCCTTCTATTGAATGCTCTGTCACCATTATCTGAAGCTATCCATATAGTTCCTTTGCACTTTCAATAACATCTAGAATTCCAGGGCGCAAAGGTGTGTTGTGCTAACTATAATAAAATCCATTATACACATTAAATAATGCAAAAAACATGACAACAAAAAATTTCACTTTGTTAAGAACTGTATACACCAAATTCATTGCCACATTACCATTACACCAGAGGTGGCAGAATAATCACAATCAAGCTGCTTCCAGTATAGGTCTTCAATCCAGTTGTATATACTGAAAGTGCAAATTATCCACACAAACAGAAATTAGCACTTAAAGGAACATTTTAACAATTGCTGGAAGATTATAAAGATTTGCAATAGGAATCTGGGCAATAATAAGATGTAGGAATTAAGACATACTTAATACTTGATTTCAACATTGCATAAACTATCAAGCAAATAAGTAATCTTTTCCACAACTCTTCTATAGGAAATAGTATTGACCGTTTTAAAAAAATTCTCAAACTTAGCTAAAAATTCACATGTCTATCAGACTGAAAACAAACAGAACATAAAGGAATTGAGCTCCTATATAAAATAAAAGCGAAAAGAAATAGAGTAAAACACTTACGAAATGGACTTAAATACTGTCATTCAAATTGTAAAAGACAAACCTATTATGCTATTATTTAAAAGATTTTCAATGTTTATACATGAATATATATATATATATATATATATATATATATATATATATATATATATACAAACAAACAAATGAATATACACAAAATCTACTTGGTACATGTATTAATAATATTCCAAGTTGATGCTTCAAACTAAACATATCTTTATATTGCAGAATACTTTTTTGTTTATGAAGAATATCTTCCGCAAGAAGATTCCATGTCTTCTCCCAAACTACTTCAGGCCTTGAAATACAATTTGAAAATAGTAGAGTCACAAAAAGACTGCGTAAATAATGAGCCAAACCTTAAAATGATGCTTCTATTATGCCATCTATATATTCCTTATCATCATCCAATAAACCCAATGCATAACATGTCTCTTTGAATGTCAGATGCAAAACCCCATTCACAGTCTTGATATCATCATAACATGTTGCACCTTTGACTGTGTTTAGCAAAATCCTTAAGTAATATAATTCTCCACTCCCTGGAGGTACTTAAAATATTCTACCAACGCTTACCCGTTGCTTTCTTGGACACCATTTTTTCTTTTTTGTAACTCCGTCACTTTCAAGTTGTTCCTTCCATACAAAGTTTGATGGAAATTGAGCATAGGTAAGTTCTCTAGCCTCTGGGTAATCCTTGTTTGCCTGCATCCAATGCAAGAACATGGACTGGTTATTCGTACATTTGTTCAAAACTGAATCAATTGGATCATCGTCTTGAAATACAACTGTGTGCTCTTCTAAAAGATGGAAACTTAACCTCTCCCCACCTGGATCTCTGTAGTTAATTGGAAAACCAAAAATTCTCCAAGCTGCCTCACATGGAGAAATATACCTACAATCATAATACATTTTGATTTCATCAAGCATTTCTTGTGCTTCTGCATTGATTTTTTTTTTTTTTTTTTTGATAAAATGCAGCAGTGATCCGATCATGACCTTTGTTTAAATATTTGAACAAATACTTTATTGACCTTGATTGATTGCACCACTCAACATTAATATGAGCATGATACTTCAACAATAGTTATGGATTATAAGGAACAACAAACCTATTGTCAAGAACAACTCCATTCTTTTCCACAGTTCTGCTGTCATCTCTTCGTTTGTATAGTGGATAAGCCTTGCCATCTACAGTGGTTTGATCATTAAACCTTTTAGGGAAATGTTTTGAACACTTGTCATCTTTCATACATGACGATTTTTTTGTTAGAAACGCCGCATGACCCATGTATCATGAAGCTATTAACAACTTCATATATCTTTGGATTTCTTTCTTGATCCGATATTTCTGCTGAAATTATTTTGTCAATATCATCGCCAGTAGGATACTTGTCTTCTGGATGCAAGAATAGTAGAATATGAGTGTGAGGCAAGCCACGTTTTTGGAATTCTACTGTATACAAAACTGCAAAAGATAAAAATAGTCAAAACTATAATTTGCTGAAATAATATTATTTTAAAATTTTAATAGAATTAAGAATACCTGCTTTAACCCTTCCAAATACTTTTTTATGTTTCAAATCTGTGACTAGCTGATCCACTTTCATTTTGAAGACTCTACAAATTATGTCAGCTCTATCTTCAGGTCTAGTGCCTTTTTGATTAACAAACCTTTATATCTCTAGCCTCTTCGTATTGCATGTGAATGTAATAAAAAGGTCAGGGTAACCAGCCCACCTACAAATCGCCATAGCATCTTGATAATTTTGGATCATGTATCGTGCACCACCAACATATGAAAAGGGTAATATAATTTGCTTCCCTCGAGATGATGGATCAATTTCTCCTTTCAACAAAGCTTCAGTTAAATCTTTGTACATATCTGCTCTTTGATTCTTCTAATTATTATGAATAAAAGACATCTTTTGAATTTTATTTAGTTTTTTCAAGTCAATATTGCAAATTAAATTTAAATGGAATAAGACAATACCATTAAAAGCTAGATTAACACAATTTTCTTTTATAGCCGGAGTGTTGTCCTTTCCTTTACCAACTTCTGTATCATAGAATAAGAAACAACTTTTGTTATGTGATTATCACGTGAAATTCAGCAAAATTAAATAACAGGATAAATGTTATATGATTACCACCTGAAATGTTAGTCAATGAAACCATTGAACAATTTATTGATGTATGAAGCGTTTCACTTGTCATCACATTACTCGACGATTTTAACTTGAAACCAGTAATGGAATTTATATTCACTGGATATCTTGGACAAACAAAGTTCTCTACATCATGATTAAACAAAGGTGTTATTACAGGGAATAAGGTTGAATTTTAAAGTTCATATATAAAGAGAATGTATATAGATATACCATCATTATTATTTGGATGAACACTATTTGGGTGATTTATAGGCTGCACATGTTTTGCTGATTTTGCTGTTTGTAAAGGTGTATTTGGTATTGAATCAATACGACTAACAGCAACTTCATCGAAAGCGGAATTGAGATTTGTACAAACTACATAAAAAATGCATATTATATTAGCATAAGGAATTATCTTTAAGATAAATAAATACAAAGAGATAATGAAACCAATTACCATTTGAAATGTCACTCAGCATGTTCTTGCTTTTTTGTTTGATCTAATAGCGTTATCACTTGTGCTCACTTTGTTGGTAGATTCTACCATGAAATAAGAAGTACAATCAATATTCATAGGACAAATTTATTGTAGAGAAATATTTTTATACACTAACAAAATCATATTCCAATTAGAAAGTATACCTTGCAGTTTTCGTTCTCGTTTTTCTAGCATAATCATCCTTCTCCGCATCCTTGAATGATTTGTGTTCCACTGGTTGACGGGAAATTCATCTGCCATGTATGGGTTATTGTTGTATTTCCCCAATTAATGGGGTTTTTTTTGGCGAAATGGTATGGGAGGATGCTATTTGTATGTGGTGGTGGCGCAGTAGAGAAACCTCACATTAACAGTAGCACATCTTCAAAGCGCAGCCCTAAAAGTGGAATTTGGGGAATCTGGGAGATTGTGTGAATTTGTGAGGAGTGAGAAAAATAATATTTTATCGTTGAGAAGACTCTACGCTGGCAAAAAAAAAAGAAATCCAAATGATAAGTTTTATGATTTAAGCAAAACAATTTTTTTTTGTATGACGGGATGGATACGGACTGGATTGGGTATCCAGAAGCCCACACTCTATTGCAACAGATAATAAAGAAATTCCAACCCTTGTTTAATTTCCAAATGAAGTCTAAGATATTTAAGAATCTTTCGGAAGAGAGATATGATGACTACATGTCAGCAACTATTAAACCAAATAGTTCTACTCTTACCATCATTAGCTAGAAATAGGCATACCCATGTCGTCCATTTAACTAATAGAACATAAACAGAAGCAAGCTAACAACCCTTAAAATTACTATCTCAAGAAAAGCTCAATAAGGATTTAGTATATGTGGACAAATAAACCATGAAGTTTATGGACATTAATAAAGACAGAGAACAAAAATGGAGGATAAAATCAACTCTAAACCATAATTTTGTTATAATACCTCAATCAAGCATTATAGCTAAGATTTGAGTCATAAACCTCCCAGACTGTACAAATTTTTCCCAATTTTTTATAGGCTTAAGTTAGTGCACATAAATCCATTGTAATATATATTCGAATTTAGCATTTAGTGATCTGGGGAAAAAAGTATCAAATTTCATTTCAACCTAGAATTCTGATTTGTAATTGGTAAGAACTAAAATCAGAAAGAGGCGATATAGATATAAATATTACAAACACAGATACACACAAAGGAAAGATCTTCATACCTTACCGAAGAGTTGAGCCGATGATCTTTCTAAGAGTGAGAGAAAGAGACGGGGAGAAAGAGGAAAGAAGGGGGTTTAGAGAGCTTCGGGATGGGGTTTAGTAATTAGGGCTTTAGGGCGTGAATTAAATTAATTCATTATTTTTCAACTTTATTTTTGATATTTCAAATGTATGCCTTTCTGGTCACGGTGGAAATTGGACCGGGCCTAATCCTTTCAAAAAGTTACACGCCCGACAAACAACATCTCTTTGGCATGTTGAAGAATTCTCCATCTATTTGTTGCTCATCTTTTCTTATTTACTTTTACGCATATTTTATTTATAGTTAGGGTTGAGAACTATAAAATTGGTTCCTACAGGTTTTGGAAAATGATAATGAAAAATAATTTTAAAAATAACACTCGTGTTCAAAATTTGTCAAAATTTGTCTTCGTAACTTCAATTCGATCAATAATTAATGTGTTTAATACTACTTATCATATTGGTAGAGTTAAAATTTTAGATATATAAAAACAAATATATTCTATTTACAAATTATAATTCATATATTACACAAAAATATGTTCATAAATTCATTGCCACACTTAAAAGTTTAGATATATAAAAACAAATATATTCTATTTAAAAATTATAATTCATATATTACACAAAAATATGTTCATAAATTCATTGTCACACTTATCGCATTTAATGTCAAAGTAATTTTAACATCTTCTCTTGCAGCCCTTTTAAAATAATAACACCATTTTAAATTCATTTAGTCAGCAAACACAAACAAATCATGCGAATGATGAAACTCTAAATTCAAGTTCTTAATCTACCCTCTTAAATGGTGAGATGCGTCTTTTATTGATTTGTTGTATTTCAATATCCTTGCACTGCCCATATAGCATTTGGTGTGTATGTTCCAATCACTGCACGTATGGTACTTAACTTGGGGCCCCTTTTTCAGGTAGAATTAACACGAATAGTTCAAGTGAATGTTGCAACATGTATACTATAGTGTATGGTAGTTAATTTGTTGTTCTTTTATTCAGTTATTGTTAAGTGCTTTGTTGGTTTATCAATTTTAGCGTGGCAGAGTATTAGTGCTTTGATGTCTTTGGTTCCTTCTTTGGCATCTTATTCTAAATGAAATGCAATATTTTTTCTCTGATGAAAAGCTTTTTCAAAGTCCCCATATTCTCCATAGAAGCATCATTGCAGCTAATCTGTCAAGGGATTTGTGGAAATGTATGTCAAACTTTGTATACATTGCAGTTAAAATGTTGCTATGTTATAGCAGTATGAAACTATGTATATGGTCTAAGACTCATTTGTTAGTTTTTAACATATATACAGTTTTTTATTGTTTTCTCTATTGTCAGATGATAATTTTGGAGCCGATCATTATCCTCATATATATTAGAACAAAAAACTATTCATTCTTGTTGTGAGAATGTACAATGACATTGTAAGTAAATGAATGCAATTACATACGTGAGTAATTAATTGTTGTGTCTATTCAGAACAAAAAGTTGATTTACTTGTCCAAAAATAAAACTATAGACTCCCATTTATGTTTAAGTAAATAATCGATTTGTATTCTAAATTATTAATTTTGAATTAATTAAATGCATTATATACTGTTAGTGAAAAAACAAAATGCACCATATGCACCAATTTTCAACCAAATATTAATTGGAAGTCTCATTACATCATTATATATATTACCACATTATGCATACAATCACCGTAATTTTTGGCCATTCAAGCCCTGAAAAAGTACATTGGGTTGGGTTGGCAACATGAGCAATGAATGAGATGACATTTCAATTCATCATATTTGAAAAAAAAATTGAGAGTTGAATCATATAATAATCATCAATAAATTGAAAAAGTTTCATCCAAATAATCCAAAACATCCCAAACACAATTATAATAAAAGTCATCAGAAATTGGTAAAGTTTAAAACCATATTTCTGTAAAATATGTAAAATGATTAAATGGTTCAAATTAATTTGAAGCAGTATTGTTGTCATCTTTCTCGACTTTGATCTTCTTTTGCATTTTGTTGGTCGACATTTCAACAGCAAATGACTGAGATCCATGTACATCTTCATCGCTGGTTGAATGTATAGGCCTTTTGCTTATAGGCGTGACACAAGTGACAACATCAGGTAACGACTCCCCTTGTATAGACTATAGTAAGAGGAATAAAAAATATATATAAGAAATTGTTGGAAAATTATGAATAATTTAAAGAAATGTGGTAATAAGTATTGCGATAACAATACCTCAGTTCCATCACATAAGTTTACGTACGCTTCAATTATCTTTTCATCATCAGTCATTCTAGCCACTGTGTATGTCGCATGATTTGCCTTCAAATTATAAGATGAAATTTGTATTTTGAAAAGAAACCTTTCGTGCAACAATGAATTGAGTTCATCCGGAAAACAATCAGAGTCTCCATCCTTTTAACACATTTTTAAAAATATGAATTAAAAGCAGTTTTGTACATAAGTTTAAGATAAAAAAATATTGTAAAATTTAATTTTACCTTAAGCAAACGCTCTCGTAGTTCATAAGCCGATTTTCCTATTATTTGTTGGGCTTCACGATCAAAAAGAACAAAAGATGTACTGAAAGTATCATCCATTACTTTTACCTGAACTTTGAATCTGTAACTAAAAATTAGATTAACCAAGTTAGAAAGTAATAAAAGACTGGGCATAGTATGAACATAAGTTAGATTATACCCCATACCTTGGTATAACAAACTTGACATAGTCACAACATTTATCACACCAAAAATTTCCACTGTCAGGTTTGACTTTCTTCCGGCATTTTTTCCATGAATTGTAGAACCAATTGTATTCGGTTTCTATACAAAGAATAGTAGCAAGTACCATACATGTTGACTCCTGAATTTTTTAATAGGAAAACAATAAAAGTAAATAAGAAAATAATGTATTTATGTGATGGAAAAGTAGGGTGTTAAAAAAAATGTATTACCTCCGTAGCATCTCGTATTTCATCAATAGTTTTTCTATCAAAGCTTTGTAGGAATTCATCTGTAATAAACAATGTGCTCTGGCTGGATAAATGATTTATTGCAGTGATATTGTTGCTTGCAACACCAAGGCTGTTGTTATTCAGGCAGACAACAAAGAGGTGTAAATAAATAGAAATTTAAATGTAGTAGTAAAAAAAATTAATTAGGATAAAAAGAATTTTGAAATATACATATTCTTGAAATTAAGAACCTTAGGGAAATCTGCATTTACCAAAAGTCTCGAGCCAAATATTGAGTTTGACAATGTTGTTGTACCTAGTATTCACAGTGTTAGTATGTATAGTTAATGACTATATATGTGGAGAGATCTCGTAATTTAAATGCAATAAATTGAAAATACCTTTCCAAAACTTTATTTTTGCAAATTGTAAAATGATTATAATGTGATCTTGACTTTCTGTTTCAGTAAATGAGGAAATTTGGTTTTCAAAGTCATCCCACAAGGTGCAGATCACTACTTTATGGCTTTACGAAAAATATAATGAGTTAGCAATAGAAATTAAAAATACATATTAATAAAAGTATTTTAAATTCAATTTTTAAAATTTTTCTGTTATCAGTTAATTCAATATTAACTCTGTTACTTTGTTTACCATTGTGGGTGCTCAGTTTTACACTTCCAATGGCAGTCAGGTGTCCAATAATATCTGACCAAAAAGTAGTAGAAATAGGTATGTTAAAAAAATAATGTCAGAAAAATTAAAATAGAAAAATGAGTGTAAAATATACCAATTAAGTAGAAGTCATCAAGATTGTTTGATAGTATCTGATCATATGGAATAAACTGAAATCCATATATATGAATGGAAGCGGCATCCAACTCTCGCAATGAGGTGGAGTACAGGAAATTTATTTTGTATGGATGTTTGGTAGCTTTGTAAGAACCACCGTTCTGTCCGACAACGAAGTTGGTGATAACAAAAACTTTATGTTCTTTGAGTAATGATTGAAATTTATTCAGAAGTGACCTTTTGATAGTTGCTTGTATTTTGCCGTCCTATAAAATTAAAAGTTGTAAATGGTAAGATGTAAATTAAAAGTTGTAAATGATAAGACCTACGAATATATACCTTGCCATCCAATAACATCATCTCGATGCTGTTTACGTAGTCAGCTTTGTTAAAGCTAGGCATATTCCAGAGTCCAGTTATTCTGACCTTTATCTTCCACGTCTCTTTGACAAGGTTGATGTCATCAACAAAATCGTTTATAGTCGCCATATATTAGAATAGCAGAATATTACTATATAGCAGAATAGTAATATATAACAGAATATTATAAGAATGATGGAACTGTGTGTGGTGTGAGTTATTATAACATAGGTGGAATATATTTGTAAGGAAAATTAGGTATGAAAATCAGAGTTTTGAAATATAAAAAGATATGTTTAATTTGATAGTATTTCAATTTAGATCGAGTTGTATGTGATCTTTTGGAAATCTTAAAAGATACGTTTCAATTTGAATTTAATTTTGTGAGATGGATTTAACAATATAAAATTTGCTTTTGTTTTTCATAGGTATTTTTTTGATTAAAAAATTAAACAATTTGATTTAAAAGTCATGCATTTATGCTACTGTTTCCAATTTAATTTTTGAGAACTTGGTGATAAGGGAGTGAAAAACGGAGGAAAGGCAAGTAAATTAAGTGGTGGGCATTTAATACGTTAAGTGGTGGGCATGTTTTGTTTGATTAAAAAATTAAATAATTTGATTTAAAATTTAAAATTAAAATGAAGGATATAAATTATGAATTTAAAGTTAAAAAATTTGTATTTAAAATTAAAATTGAGGATATAAATTATGGATCCAATTTTATTATTGAGAAAATATTTAAATCTATTAAAACAGGTCAGTAGTTGTAGTGATAATGGGAACTATAAGATAAAGATAAGTAAAATAATATTTTTGTTAGTATATGAAAAAATTTAAAGTATGAAGTTGTTGAGAACTTGGTGATAAAGGAGTGAAAAACGGAGGAAAGACAAGTAAATTAAGTGGTGGGCATTTAATACGTTAAGTAGTGGGCATGTTTTTTTTTTCTGATTAAAAAATTAAATAATTTGATTTAAAATTAAAATGAAGGCTATAAATTATGAATTTAAAGATAAAAAATTTGTATTTAAAATTAAAATTGAGGATATAAATTATGGATCCAATTTTATTATTGAGAAAATATTTAAATCTATTAAAACAGATCAGTAGTTGTAGTGATAATGGGAACTATAAGATAAAGATAAGTAAAATTTAATTTTTGTTAGTATATGAAAAAATTTAAAGTATGAAGTTGTAGAGAACTTGGTGATAAGGGAGTGAAAAACGGAGGAAATGCAAGTAAATTAAGTGGTGGACATTTAATATGTTAAGTGGTGGGCATGTTTTGTTTGATAAAAAAATTAAATAATTGGTTTAAAATTTAAAATTAAAATGAAGGATATAAATTATGAATTTTATGCATCTATAATTCAAATAAAGTTAAAAAAAATTGTTAACATTGAGAAAATATAAAAAAATTAAAATACTATTATTGAGATAATATTCATAAAATATTTATCATATCAATAGTTATAGTGATAATGAGAATTATAAGATAAAGATATGTAAAATAATGTTTGTGTTAGTATATGAATAATTTAAAAGAATGAAGTTGTTAAGTGCGGTGGTAGGAGGAAGATATATGTATGGTATATAATATTAAAAAATTACAAAAATTAGAGTAAATATAAAAAACTGGAGTAAAGGTAGAGAGCATTAAATGTGAATGACAGGTGTTTCAATATGTGAAAGCCATTTGTCAAGCAACGGTGCTATGTACTGCAATTTAATATATATAACTAGATACACACCCGCACGTTGCTGCGAGATTATTCATTTTGTTGATTATAAATTTATATATGCATTTAATAAATTAAACTATAATAAGGAGATGGAATATTTATAAATTAAAATGTTATTAAATAAATGTATAACAAAAATAACTCATATAATTTTGCTCCAATGTATACAATTACGTAATTATTTAGTTTTGTCAAAAAATACTTGATAGTCAGCAATACATTAAATTTTTCGACTCCATCTAAGCAATACATTTTAAACAACAACCGTGAAAATTTTAGATCTATGAAAGAAAATCTATTATATATACTAAAATACAGTACATAACACCGTTGCCTGACAAGTGATTTTTTCACAATGAAACACATGTCTTATGCATTTAATACCCTCAATCCTTACTATAATTTTGGGAATTTAGTCCCATTATCACTACAACTACTAATCTGTTTTAATATATTTAAATATTTTCTCAATAATACAATTGGATCCATAATTTATATTCTCAATTTTAATTTTAAGTAAAAGTATTTGATTTTTTAATAAAAAAAAACAAAAAACAAAAGCAAATTTTCAAATTACTTGTCATTACAACTCCTTAACTCCATCCATCACACTTAACGCATTAAATTTCAACCACTCACTCAACTTTGTTTTCCTCCGCTTTTCTAGATATTACTCCACTATCACAAAGTTCTTAACAACATAATACTTTTAAATTATCCATATACTAACACAAACATTATTTTTATTATTTTATATATCTTTATCTTATAGATTCCATTATCACTACAACTACTGATCTGATAAATATTTTATTAATGTAAATATTTTCTCAATAATAAAATTAGATTAATAATTTATTTTTTTAACTTTATTCGAAACAGTAACATAAAGGCATAAAAATTCTCATATTTAATTTTAAATCAAATTATTTTTATTTTTAAAAAACAAACAACTACGAAAAACAAAAACAAATGACATTCACATATTCAAACACATGTCATTCACATTTAATGCAGTGCAGCCTTACTCTTGCGTAAAAAAAATTGTCCCATTTTTGTAGTTTTCTAATATTATACCTTCTATATAATTATACAATTATTGATTATACCATACATATTTTTTCCTCCAGCCACCTCACTTAACGCATTAAATGCCAACCACTTACTGCACTTGCTTTTCCTCCGCTTTTCTAGCTATTATTCCAACTCCCTTATCACAAAGTCTTAACAACTTCAAACTTTTAAAATTTTCATATACTAACACAAACATTATTTTACATATCTTTATCTTATAGTTCCCATTATCACTACAACTACCGATCTGTTTTAATATATTTAAATATTTTCTCAATAATAAAATTGGATCCATAATTTATATTCTCAATTTTAATTTTAAATACAAATTTTTTAACTTTATTCGAAGCAATAACATAAACACATAAAATTTCTCAAAAATACAATTGAATCCATAATTTATATTCTCAATTTTAATTTTAAATCAAATTATTTGATTTTTTAATCAAAAAAAATACGAAAAACAAAAGCAAATTTTCAAATTACTTGCCATTACAACCCCTTAACTCCATCCATCACACTTAACGCATTAAATTCCAACCACTCACTGAACTTTGCTTTCCTCCGCTTTTCTAGAAATTACTCCACTATCACAAAGTTCTTAACAACATAATACATTTAAATTATCCATGTACTAACACAATCATTATTTTATATATCTTTATCTTATAGTTTTCATTATCACTACAACTACTGATCTGATAAATATTTTATTAATTTAAATATTTTCTCAATAATAAAATTGGATTCATAATTTATTTTTTTAACTTTATTCAAAACAGTAACATAAACGCATAAAAATTCTAATATTTAATTTTAAATCAAAATATTTACGAAAAACAAAAACAAATTTTCTAATGTTAAATCCACTCATACAAAATTAAATTCAAATTGAAACGCATCTTTTAAGATTGGTAAAAAATCACATACAACCCGAATTGAAACGTATCTAATCTTTTAAGATTTCCAAATTGAAACATATCTTTTTATACTATTCTGCTATATATTACTATTCTGCTATATAACTCACACCACACACACTTTTGTAATATATAGAACTATACTATTCTTCTATATATTACTACTATGCTATATAGTATCTGCTATATAATAATATTCTACTATTCTAATATATGGCGATTAGATACGATTTTGTTGATGACATCAGCCTTGTCAAAGAGACGTGGAAGATAAATGTCAGAATAACTAGACTCTGGAATATGCCTAACTTTAACAAAACTGACTACGTAAACAGCATTGAGATGGTGTTATTGGATGACAAGGTATATATTCGTACGTCTTACCATTTACAACTTTTAATTTACATCTTACCATTTACAACTTTTAATTTTATAGGACGGCAAAATATAAGCAACTATCAAAAGGACACTTCTGA
The DNA here is from genome assembly GCA_947179155.2 of Hedera helix. Taxonomy (NCBI): domain Eukaryota; kingdom Viridiplantae; phylum Streptophyta; class Magnoliopsida; order Apiales; family Araliaceae; genus Hedera; species Hedera helix. The sequence goes on from OX359274.1 coordinate 44,685,150, forward strand.
ATAAATTTCAATCACTGCTCAAAGAACATAAAGTTTTTCTTATCACTAACTTCGTTGTCGAACAGAACGGTGGTTCTTACAAAGCTAACAAACATCCATACAAAATAAATTTCCTATATTCCACCTCATTGCGATAGTTGGATGACGCTTCCATTCATACATATAGATTTCAGTTTATTCCATATGATCAGATACTGTCAAACAATCTTGATGACTCCTACTTAATTGGTATATTTTACACTCATTTTCTATTTTAATTTTTCTGTCATTATTTTTTTAACATACCTATTTCTACTACTTTTTGGTTAGATATTATTGGACACCTGACTGCTATTGGAAGTGTAGAACTGAGCACCCACAATGGTAAACAAAGTAAGATAGTTAATATTAAATTAACTGATAACAGGTAAATTTTGAAAATTGAATTGAAACTACTTTTATTAATATGTATGTTTATTTTCTATTACTAACTCATTATATTTTTCGTATAGCCATAATGTAGTGACTTGCACCTTGTGGGATGATTTTGCAAACCAAATTTTCTCATTTACTGAAACAGAAAGCCAAAATCACATTATAATTATTTTACAATTTGCAAAAATAAAGTTTTGGAAAGGTAATTTCAATTTGTTGCATTTAAATTACGACATCTCTCCACATATACATACTAACACTGTGAATACTAGGTACAACAACATTGTCAAACTCAATGTTTAGCTCGAGATTTCTGGTAAATGCATATTTGCCTGAGGTTCTTAATTTCAAGAATACATATATTGTATAATTCTTTTTACCCTAATTAATTTGTATTACTACTACATTTAAATCTATTATATATTTACACATCTTTGTTGTCTGCCTAAATAACAACAGCCTTGGTGTTGCAAGCAATAATATCACTGCAATAAATCAGTTATCCAGCCATAGCACATTGTCTATTACATATGAATCCCTACAAAGCTTTGATAGGAAAACTATTGATGAAATACGAGATGCTATAGAGGTAATACATTTTCTTTAACACACTACTTTACCATTGCATAAATACATTGTTTTCTTATTTACTTCTATTATTTCCCTATTAAAAAATTCAGGAGTCAACATGTGTGGTACTTGCTACTATTCTTTGCATAGAAACCGAATACACTTGGTTCTACAATTCATGCAAACAATGTTGGAAGAAAGTCAAACCTGATAGTGAAAATTTTTGGTATGATAAATGTTGTGACTATGTCAAGTCTGTTAAACCATGATATGGAATATAATCTAACTTATGTTCATACTATGCCCAGTCTTTTATTATTGTCTAACTTGGTCAATCTAATTTTTTGTTACAGATTCAAAGCTCAAGTAAAAGTAATGGATGATACTTCCAATGCATCTTTTGTTCTTTTTGATCGTGAAGGCCAACAAATAATAGGAAAATCGACTTATGAACTGCGTGAGCGTTTGCTTAAGGTAAAATTAAAGTTTACAATGTTATAAAATATTTGTTGTATAAAATCTTAAACTTATGTACAGAACTGCTTTTAATTCATATTTTTAAAAATGTGTTAAAAGGATGGAGACTCTGATTGTTTTCCGGATGAACTCAATTCATTGTTGCACAAGAGGTTTCTTTTCAAAATACAAATTTCATCTTATAATTTGAAGGCAAATCATGCGACATACACAATGGCTAAAATGACTGACGATGAAAAGATAATTGAAACGTAGGCAAACTTATGTGATGGAACTCAGGTATTGTTATCGCAATATTTATTACCACGTTTCTTTGAATTATTCACAATTTTCCAACAATTTCTTATATATTTTGTTTATTCCTGTTACTATAGTCTATACAAGGGGAATCGTTACCTGATGTTGTCGCTTGTGTCACGCCTATAAGCAAAAGGCCTATACATTCAACTAGCGATGAAGATGTACAGGGATCTCAGTCAACTGCTGTTGAAATGTCAACCAACAAAATGCAAAAGAAGATCAAAGTTGAGAAATATGACAACAATACTGCTTCAAATTAATTTGAACCATTTACTCATTTTACATATTTTACATAAATATGATTTTACAATTTACCAATTCCTGATGACTTTTATTATAATTGTGTTTGGGATGTTTTGGATTATTTGAATGAAATTTTTTCAATTTATTGATGATTATTATATGATTCAACTATCAATTTTTTTCCAACTACGATCCATTGAAATGTCATCTCATTCATTGCTGATGTTGTCAACCCAATGTACTTTTTCCAGGGCTTGAATGACCAATAAATACGGTGATTGTATGCATACTGTGATAATATATATAATGATGTAATAAGACTTTCAATGAATATTTGGTTGAAAATTGGTGCAGATGGTGCATTTTGTTTTTTCACTAAAAGTATAGAATGCATTTAATTAATTCAAAATTAATAATTTAGAATACAAATCGATTATTTACTTAAAATTAAATGCGTGTCTATAGTTTTATTTTTGGACAATTAAATCAACTTTTTGTTCCGAATAGACACCACACATGCACACACGCACACACTACTGTTATGCCATAACCTAGGGTTTGGTGATCAAATTAATTCTATACTTGAATATATATTTGCGTACAAACTTTTACCCAAGTCTATGTAACATAAGCTACCAAAATTTAAAATTCCACAACAATCTACCATTTTCTTATTATATTTTAATTTATTAATTGCATGTATAAATTTATTATTAACAACATGAATAATCCCGCCGCATCGCGCGGGTTTGAATCTAGTTAATCTTACTATATAACAGAAAATTATAAGAATGAGATAATTATTTGTGATATGATTTGTAATGAAAGTGTTAGTCTCTATTTATATGGTGAATAAAAAACGTTTTTACATCAATCACCTATTAATTTGGGATAATATCAATTTAAAAAAAATAGCTATAATTATCTTTTAAAAAAAATTGAAAACCCAAATATGAGAAAGAATTTTCTACATGAGAATGGAATAATAATTTTGTGTGAAAATTATCTGTAAATAAAGTTCAAAAGCCCAGATATTAGATAATAATATGGGATTCAAAATTTTTAATTGACATATTTATTGGATAAATACCAAATTGGGATTGCTGCAAATTTTATTTTTAAAGACCAAATAATCAGGTTTCTATGTAATTGTTGGTTTATATTGTTTAGGATGCCAAAATCAAGTTGAATACTAAATCATAAAATTAGATTTCGTAATATCCAATAATCAATATTAAAATCAAAAAGTTTCATCCAAATAATCCAAATTAACAACCCAAACATGATTATGCTAAAAAGTCATCAGAAATTAATAAATTTTAAAACCAAAAAGTCATCAGTAAAATGATTGAACGGTTTAAATTAATTTGAACCAGTAAAGTTGTCATCTTTCTCGACTTTGATTTTCTCTTGCAACTTGTTAGTTGACATTTCAACATTAGTTGACTGAGATCCTTGTACATCATCGTCGCTGATTGAATGTATAGGCATTTTGTTTATAGGTGTGACATAATTGACAGCATCAAGTAATGACTCCCCTGTATAGACTATAATACAAAAAATACAACAAACATATAAGAAAATGTTGAAAATGTAGGTAATATTTTTTATACCAATTATACATATAAATTGAGAATACGTAAAAATATATGTGATAATAGGTACATGAAATGATAATACCTGAGTTCCATCACATAAGAAAATTATATGTAAATGATGAGATAGTATGAGAAAAATATTGTAAAAATTATTGTTAGTATTTGTTTAATATGAAAAAAATACCGTATTATTAGTATTTGTTTAATTAAAAAATATCAATTTATGATTTTGATGTTGTAATATTGAGAAATTAAATTAGTTGATAAATATCATATCAATTTAGATTTGTAGTGATTTTATGGATTATAAAATCAACATATTAAAGTGAGATTGATTAAAATATCACTTTAGATTTGGATCATGATAATGGAATTTAAAATATTAGAAAAAAATCAATAGTTAAAGTATGAGATAATATTATAAATATAATTTCGTAGTAATTTTAGGATATAAAAATCAATGTTTGGAAATTAAAAAAGATATGTTTAATTTAGGAGTGATTCATCAGTTTAATTTTTAAAAAATAATAACAATAATTTTAGATTTGTAAAAAATAAAAAGAATCTTGATTTTTGTAGTGGTTGTTTAATTAAAAAAAATATTAATTTATGATTTTGATGTTGTAATATTGATAAATTAAATTAGTTGATAAAATCATATTAGTTTAGATTTATTGTGACGCCCCCAAATTTAGGCCCACACAACCCAAACTTGAGTCGTCAAAAGACTACAACAAAATTATTACAACAAAGCACAACGTACAACAATACAGTGTATAATAATACACAACTAAGTCTTCACTATTATTGCCATACTATTTTACAACACGTGAAGACTAGGATAACTATTGTTCGGACTCTCACTCCATCCCCCGGCTAGACCCCGTTACGTTTTCATCTCCTGTTGAAAAACAATGGAACAAAAGAAAGGGTGAGCTCAAATAGCCCAGTAAGAAATATCATGACTAAGATAATGACGAATAAATTATCATTAGCCTTCAACAATTGAGTTCTTGATAGAATACAATAGACTACAAGGTTTATATAAAAAACTGTAGTTAAATTCTTAAACAATGTTCAGATCAATAATAGCAGCGGAATGAGCAATCTATTAGAAGAATAATGCAGACTATAATGTCCACTCGCTTCTCTTTTTAGTAAAAATATCATCAACTTTTATCATCTGAAATACCATTAGTCATGATAATAAAAATTCACAGTTCCTGATCATAATCATGCAGATCAACAGTTCATATTTGCACTACGGGCCAAAGACATTTAATATAACACCAACGGTCATGATTATACCAGATTCAGCCTTTGGTAATAATCATACCAATCAACAGTTCATCTTTGCACTACGGGCCAAAGATATTCAATAAAGCACCAACGGTCATGATTATACCAGATTCAGCCTTTGGTCATAATCATACCAACCAACAGTTCATCTTTGCACTACGGGCCAAAGAGAACATTCACCACGTGCCATAAAAGACACCGAACAGATGTATCGCCTTTAACCTAGTATATCGCCTTTAACCTATCATCTGTTCAACAATTATATCACATCTGTGCCCCCGGCCACAGATATTCACAACAGCTTGATTCTTGATGATTAATACAAATAACAGTGATACAAATGATGAACAGAAGAACAGGATAAACAATAAGTATCGGAAGTTTACTTTGTGCAGATTCAAATAATGTCCAAATTGCCAACATGATGTGGAGTGAAATTTAAAAATGATATTCAAGATCCACAGTTCAGAATAACGATTACAGTTCAATAGAAATGTTCAGAAAATAGGAAGGTTCAGTTGAACTAATGAAATTCAACTATTATGGAACATATAATATTTTCAGGAATTATAGAAGCAATAGTTCCATAATAAGTTTCGATTTAGGTGTATGGAAGAAAATAATATCCCTTACCGTAGCAGGTTTGATTAACAAAAGGTGAAGGGAATTAATATCCCTTACCATAGTAAGTTTGAATAATGGAAGATGAAAAAGATGGTATCCCTTATGAGTATAAAGGAAAATGATATCACTTACGAATATGGAATAAAAGTGTCATGTGATAATTCGTGTAGACAAATTATTTCCACACGAGACAAATAACAAGGGTTATTCACCAACAGGCGATAATCCGCGCCGTAAGGTTATTCCCATCAATTTGAATACGAATAGTTATTCACCAAACAGGCGTAATCCGCACCGTAAGGTTATTCCCACAATTTAATAGAATTTGAACACGAAGAGTTATTCACCAAACAGGCGTAATCCGCACCGTAAGGTTATTCCCATCAATTTGAATACGAATAGTTATTCACCAAACAGGCGTAATCCGCACCGTAAGGTTATTCCCACAATTTAATACATGGAAGTAAATGACACAAGAAAGAAACGATATTATTTTCGAGAATCAAAGAATGATAATCCCTTCAAGTAAGAAAGAAAATAATATTCATTTATGATGATGAAAAGAATGATACCCCTTACCGTAGTAAGTTTAAATAATAGAAGATGAAAGAATATGATATTCCTTACCACAGTAAATTTAAGAGTTTGAAATGAATGGTATTCCTTACCGTAGTAAATTTAAGAGTGTGAAAAGAATAATATTCCTTACCGTAGTAAGTTTAAGAGTATGAAAGAAAATGAAATTCCTTACCTTAACTCGTGACTGGATATTGATTTAAATGAGGTTGATCAACCTATATATTTTTAATATAATTAGTAATTACCACATATAAATTTCAAAGTGTATGATAATTCGTATAATATGAACTATCAAAATTATATATATTTAACATAATTTTTGTAGTATAATATAACTACTTTAAAATAGTTTTTAAAATAATATTCCAAAATAAATCTTCCAAAGAAAGCTTTTAAAAATGAATCTTCTCAAAGAAGAGTCTTCTAAGGGAAGATTTGTGAATACCGTGAAAAATAGGAATTTATGAAATTACTACTTTTTAATAAAAGACTTACTTGAAAAATTCCTGCACTCCTTTTGGCTTTCAAACTCTCAAAATAACCTTACTATTCTCAGAGAAAACTTATAAAATTCTTATAGAAAAATTCTATGTTTTAGGTGTGATTTTTCTATTCAGCTGAGCAAGCTATTTATAGGAGAAAAGAAGTTACTATGCGTGGTAGGTGAACAGAAAAAAAATTCAGCAGAGGCTGTTGCGCAGCCTCCACCAACCCATTCCCAGCAAACACATTTCTCACATTTCGTGTGGGCCCCACAATGGGTCCCACATGTTTCTTACTATTCACTTACTATTCACGTTACTATTCGCGTCACTATTCACGTCACTATTCACGTCACTATTCACGTTACTATTTCAAATAGTAAAATTAATTATTTTATTTTTTTATTTATTTATTTATTCTTCCTGTGAGTCCAACATATAAAATAATGTTACCACAATAATGTAAGAAACACGTTACATATTTTTATTAATTTAATAATATAAATTATAGTGTATTTGCTACTGTGACAATTATTAGATTCAATAATTTTAAACTACAGTGCACCAACAATTATTGACTCGATGATATGAAATACAGTGTAATGACAATTATTGAATCAATAATGCAAAATACTGTGTAGCAACAATAATTGAATTGATAATATAAAATATTATGCAGTGACAATTATTGATGAAATGATGCGTAACAGTTACGGTGTCAATAATATGAGACACTGTGCAATACCGTGTGCTACTGTAGAGTACCGCATGCTACAGTAAAATACCATAAATTACCGTATGCTACTATTCTTTTATCACCGGTATTTTAACAGTTAACACCGTTGACTATTTTTATTTAAAAAGGTTACTTCTGTCGTTTTCTATATCCGACAAATATTCCGTTGTGGGGTCCACAAATAATTTGTTATTTCGGTGCCGTCGTACGGCACGAATATTCTCCGACCAAACGAATATTCCCCGACAAAACGAATATTGTCCGACAAAATAAAATTTGCACATAACATCTTTAACTTTCAATTTTGTTAATTTAACCACTTACTGTTTCAGGAAAAAATATATACGAAGAAAAATTAAATTTTATATTTCATAAAATTCGGGGTCTTACAACCTCCCCTCCTTATGAAATTTCGTCCCCGAAATTGACGTACCTGGCATTTCGAAGAGGTAAGGATACTTAGATTTCATCTCAGATTCTAGCTCCTAGATCATTTCCTCTGTATCTTGGTTCCTCCATAAAACCTTAACTTGAGGTATAACCTTTGAGCGTAGAATCTGCTCTTTCTTATCTAGGATCTTAACAGGTACCTCCTCGTACGTTAAATCCTCTTCTATAACGTCCGGTTCTAACTCAATGACGTGGTTTGGGTCCTTCACATATTTACGTAACATAGATATGTGAAAAACATTATGGATGTGAGACATACTTGGTGGTAAAGCTAGTCTGTAGGCTACGGTTCCTACTCGATTGAGGATTTCAAATGGGTCAATAAATCGAGGGTTAAGCTTTCCTCTCTTTCCGAATCTCGTAACTCCTTTCCATGGAGAAACACGTAAGAATACATGATCTCCGACGTTGAAACTTTCGTCTCTCCGATGAAGATCAGCATAACTCTTTTGTCGTTCTTGCGCTGTCTGTATTCGTTGTCGGATCATTTGGATCTTTTCGATCGTCAAGCGTACCAACTCGGGTCCCAACAATCTTGCTTCTCCTACCTCATTCCAACATATTGGAGAGCGACACTTGCGTCCATATAAAGCCTCGAATGGAGCCATGCCTATGCTTGCTTGGTAACTGTTGTTGTAAGAAAATTTCACCAATGACAAGTACTTATCCCAACTTCCTTTGAAGTCTAATACACAAAGTCTCAAAAGATCTTCGAGGGTCTGGATCGTCCTTTCCGATTGTCCATCCGTTTGAGGATGGTATGCAGAACTAAAACGTAGTTCAGTGCCCATAGCTTTTTGTAGACTGATCCAAAAGCGTGAAGTGAATCTAGGATCTCGATCAGAAACTATGGAAACTGGCATGCCATGCAATCTCACGATCTCATTTATGTACATACCGGCAAGACGTTCAAGTGAAAAGTTTTCTCGTATAGGCAAGAAATGAGCGGATTTGGTCAATCTATCTACGATGACCCAAATTGCATCTAAGCCTTGAGAAACTTTGGGAAGACCCGTCACGAAATCCATATTGATGTGTTCCCACTTCTATTCGGGAACCTCAAGTGGTTGTAATGGACCCTTAGGTACTTGATGCTCTGCCTTGACACGTTGACAAGTTAGGCACCTTGAGATAAACTCTGCAATCTCCCTTTTCATATTGTTCCACCAAAATGTATGTCAAAGATCTCGATACATCTTGGTACTTCCTAGGTGGATTGCAAATGGCGTGTTGTGTGCCTCCATCATGATTTTATGCTTTAATTCAGGATTGTTAGGAACATAGAGTCGAGAGTTAACTCGAAGTATTCCTTTCTCGTCGATGACACCTTCTTGTACTTGCTTCATCATATTCATCAGTTCCGGATCGGTAGCTTGAGCAGCTTTAATTTTATCGATTAAAGTCAGTTCTACTCGCACGTGAGCAATCTTCGAGTGGGTCCCTGGTGTCTTTAGCTCTATCTCCATCTTTTGTAAGTCGTACAAAATACGCTTTTGTGTTGTCAGCATTGCACTTGTACTCGCATAAGATTTTCTGCTCAAAGCGTCAGCTACAACGTTCGCCTTTCCCGGGTGATACTGGATTGTGTGGTCGTAATCCTTCAACAGCTCAAGTCAACGTCGTTGTCGCATGTTGAGTTCCTTCTGGGTGAAGAAATACTTGAGACTTTTATGATCCGTATAGATATCCACCTTTTCTCCGTACAAGTAGTGTCTCCAGATCTTCAAGGCGAAAACGACTGCTGCCAACTCTAGATCATGAGTAGGATAATTTTTCTCATAATCTTTGAGTTGTCGAGAGGCATAGGCTATAACCTTTCCATGTTGCATAAGGACACAGCCTAGACCTTTGCCTGAAGCATCGCTATATATGACGAATTCTCCTGATCCTGATGGAATGGTCATAACAGGAGCTAAAACAAGTCTCCTTTTGAGTTCTTGAAAACTCTTCTCGTATTCCTCGCTTGATATAAGTTTTGTACTAGAACGAATGATACTGATATCTAATAATTAAACTTTCAACTCTTGGTGTTCTATGGGAGCCATTTGGTATGGGACTTTAATGCCGGGTTCAAGATCGATACAGAATTCAATTTCTCAGTTTGGGGGAAAGCCATAAAGTTCCTCAGGAAAAATGTCAGGAAACTCATTAACAATGGGAATATCATTCAAGTTTGACGTGTTTTTGTTCAAATCAGTGATATGAGCTAAAAAGGTTTGACATCCGTTTTCCAATAAACGAATGGTTATTGGCTAGAAATAACAGTTATAGATTTCAATGGTTTAGTTGCTTGAATTTGCATGAAAGGTTGATTAGGAATATAAAAACTAATAATCTTATGAAAACAATCAATTTGAGCATGATGGGTAGTCAACCAATCAATTCCTAGAATCACATCAAATTCATGCATCTCCAAAGAAATAAGGTCAATAGGTACTGTGAGGTTGTTGATTTGAACTAGACAAGATTTATAGACAGTAGATGTAATAGGTATTTCTCCCAATGAGGTTTCAACTGATAAGACAAGATTTAAGTTTTCAGAAGTCAAATTTAAACGTTGAGCACATGCAGGTGAGATAAAAGAATGGGTAGAGTCAGTATCTAACAGAGCGTAGAATTCACGAGAATTTATGAATAGCTTACCGGTTATCACCTCATTCGGTTTCTTGACTGTTATCGTCAAATCGAATCCCGAGTACTTCATTCGGATCTTCACGTATTTCAACCATGGGAATACCACTAAATAATTCTCTAACGAACTGTTTCTCGGATTCTTCAACTTCATCAGTAGTAACGTACCAATGATTTCTGTAAGAATAGTATTTTCGATAGACTGCAGTTTCCACGATAATGACTAACTTAACCTGAATTCCTTTAAATTGTAACGCCCAAAAGTATAGAAACATCATTTTTAAATAATCTTGAAACTCATAGCTGGAACACCATAAATCCCAAAGACTAATATGAAAAGTCCATATATTCTGATCCTTTGTTATAGAGCATAACCAGGTGATATGACTCTCCCAATTAGTGAGTAAATTAAAGGCGATAATTTCCGCAAGTTCATTACTTCCTTTAATTGCTTCTAATAATGGATCTGGAACGACTGTAACAGAACTTTCACCTTTATCCTTACTGGATAGAACACGCATAATTTTTGTCTCAGGCAAATGATTCAACTCTGAGTTTGTAAGAAGATTATTCGTCGCCTCTTGTTTTGCAGCTACATTTGTTTCGGTCATTTCATAGTTAACCTCCTGATTTCCAGATGTCATACCTAACTGTTGTCACAAAATAATTGTTAGTTCAAACAAACTGACTCATCACTTCCTGTCCCTATATTCAAATCAACTCATTAGATAATAAAATCTAATTTAGGTGAGACACACTAGTGACCGATTCTATTCGTCTCTCCCCTCCTAATTCTAACCCCAGATCTCCATTAAAGACCATATCCCTAAGCTCTGATACCAACTGTGACGCCCCCAAATTTAGGCCCACACAGCCCAAACTTGAGTCGTCAAAAGACTACAACAAAATTATTACAACAAAGCACAACGTACAACAATACAGTGTATAATAATACACAACTAAGTCTTCACTATTATTGCCATACTATTTTACAACACGTGAAGACTAGGATAACTATTCTTCGGACTCTCACTCCATCCCCCGGCTAGACCCCGTTACGTTTTCATCTCCTGTTGAAAAACAATGGAACAAAAGAAAGGGTGAGCTCAAATAGCCCAGTAAGAAATATCATGACTAAGATAATGACGAATAAATTATCATTAGCCTTCAACAATTGAGTTCTTGATAGAATACAATAGACTACAAGGTTTATATAAAAAACTGTAGTTAAATTCTTAAACAATGTTCAGATCAATAATAGCAGCGGAATGAGCAATCTATTAGAAGAATAATGCAGACTATAATGTCCACTCGCTTCTCTTTTTAGTAAAAATATCATCAACTTTTATCATCTGAAATACCATTAGTCATGATAATAAAAATTCACAGTTCCTGATCATAATCATGCAGATCAACAGTTCATATTTGCACTACGGGCCAAAGACATTTAATATAACACCAACGGTCATGATTATACCAGATTCAGCCTTTGGTAATAATCATACCAATCAACAGTTCATCTTTGCACTACGGGCCAAAGATATTCAATAAAGCACCAACGGTCATGATTATACCAGATTCAGCCTTTGGTCATAATCATACCAACCAACAGTTCATCTTTGCACTACGGGCCAAAGAGAACATTCACCACGTGCCATAAAAGACACCGAACAGATGTATCGCCTTTAACCTAGTATATCGCCTTTAACCTATCATCTGTTCAACAATTATATCACATCTGTGCCCCCGGCCACAGATATTCACAACAGCTTGATTCTTGATGATTAATACAAATAACAGTGATACAAATGATGAACAGAAGAACAGGATAAACAATAAGTATCGGAAGTTTACTTTGTGCAGATTCAAATAATGTCCAAATTGCCAACATGATGTGGAGTGAAATTTAAAAATGATATTCAAGATCCACAGTTCAGAATAACGATTACAGTTCAATAGAAATGTTCAGAAAATAGGAAGGTTCAGTTGAACTAATGAAATTCAACTATTATGGAACATATAATATTTTCAGGAATTATAGAAGCAATAGTTCCATAATAAGTTTCGATTTAGGTGTATGGAAGAAAATAATATCCCTTACCGTAGCAGGTTTGATTAACAAAAGGTGAAGGGAATTAATATCCCTTACCATAGTAAGTTTGAATAATGGAAGATGAAAAAGATGGTATCCCTTATGAGTATAAAGGAAAATGATATCACTTACGAATATGGAATAAAAGTGTCATGTGATAATTCGTGTAGACAAATTATTTCCACACGAGACAAATAACAAGGGTTATTCACCAACAGGCGATAATCCGCGCCGTAAGGTTATTCCCATCAATTTGAATACGAATAGTTATTCACCAAACAGGCGTAATCCGCACCGTAAGGTTATTCCCACAATTTAATAGAATTTGAACACGAAGAGTTATTCACCAAACAGGCGTAATCCGCACCGTAAGGTTATTCCCATCAATTTGAATACGAATAGTTATTCACCAAACAGGCGTAATCCGCACCGTAAGGTTATTCCCACAATTTAATACATGGAAGTAAATGACACAAGAAAGAAACGATATTATTTTCGAGAATCAAAGAATGATAATCCCTTCAAGTAAGAAAGAAAATAATATTCATTTATGATGATGAAAAGAATGATACCCCTTACCGTAGTAAGTTTAAATAATAGAAGATGAAAGAATATGATATTCCTTACCACAGTAAATTTAAGAGTTTGAAATGAATGGTATTCCTTACCGTAGTAAATTTAAGAGTGTGAAAAGAATAATATTCCTTACCGTAGTAAGTTTAAGAGTATGAAAGAAAATGAAATTCCTTACCTTAACTCGTGACTGGATATTGATTTAAATGAGGTTGATCAACCTATATATTTTTAATATAATTAGTAATTACCACATATAAATTTCAAAGTGTATGATAATTCGTATAATATGAACTATCAAAATTATATATATTTAACATAATTTTTGTAGTATAATATAACTACTTTAAAATAGTTTTTAAAATAATATTCCAAAATAAATCTTCCAAAGAAAGCTTTTAAAAATGAATCTTCTCAAAGAAGAGTCTTCTAAGGGAAGATTTGTGAATACCGTGAAAAATAGGAATTTATGAAATTACTACTTTTTAATAAAAGACTTACTTGAAAAATTCCTGCACTCCTTTTGGCTTTCAAACTCTCAAAATAACCTTACTATTCTCAGAGAAAACTTATAAAATTCTTATAGAAAAATTCTATGTTTTAGGTGTGATTTTTCTATTCAGCTGAGCAAGCTATTTATAGGAGAAAAGAAGTTACTATGCGTGGTAGGTGAACAGAAAAAAAATTCAGCAGAGGCTGCTGCGCAGCCTCCACCAACCCATTCCCAGCAAACACATTTCTCACATTTCGTGTGGGCCCCACAATGGGTCCCACATGTTTCTTACTATTCACTTACTATTCACGTTACTATTCACGTCACTATTCACGTCACTATTCACGTTACTATTCACGTTACTATTTCAAATAGTAAAATTAATTATTTTATTTTTTTATTTATTTATTTATTCTTCCTGTGAGTCCAACATATAAAATAATGTTACCACAATAATGTAAGAAACACGTTACATATTTTTATTAATTTAATAATATAAATTATAGTGTATTTGCTACTGTGACAATTATTAGATTCAATAATTTTAAACTACAGTGCACCAACAATTATTGACTCGATGATATGAAATACAGTGTAATGACAATTATTGAATCAATAATGCAAAATACTGTGTAGCAACAATAATTGAATTGATAATATAAAATATTATGCAGTGACAATTATTGATGAAATGATGCGTAACAGTTACGGTGTCAATAATATGAGACACTGTGCAATACCGTGTGCTACTGTAGAGTACCGCATGCTACAGTAAAATACCATAAATTACCGTATGCTACTATTCTTTTATCACCGGTATTTTAACAGTTAACACCGTTGACTATTTTTATTTAAAAAGGTTACTTCTGTCGTTTTCTATATCCGACAAATATTCCGTTGTGGGGTCCACAAATAATTTGTTATTTCGGTGCCGTCGTACGGCACGAATATTCTCCGACCAAACGAATATTCCCCGACAAAACGAATATTGTCCGACAAAATAAAATTTGCACATAACATCTTTAACTTTCAGTTTTGTTAATTTAACCACTTACTGTTTCAGGAAAAAATATATACGAAGAAAAATTAAATTTTATATTTCATAAAATTCGGGGTATTACATTTATTGTGATTTTGGGGATTATTAAATTAACATATTAACATGGGATTGATTAAAATATCAGTTTAGATTTGGATAATGAGAATAAAATTAAAAATATTAGAAAAAATTCAATAGTTTAACTATGAGATAATATTAAAAAAATACTGTAATAGTTATTGTTACTATTTGTTTAGTATGAGAAAAATAATGTATTATTAGTATTTATTTAGTTAAAAATATCAATTTATTATTTTGATGTTGTACTATTGAGAAATTAAATTAGTTGATAAATATCATATCAATTTAGATTTATAGTAATTTTGGGAATTATAAAATCAACATATTGACATAAGATCGATTAAAATATCAGTTTAGATTTGAATAATAAGAATGGAATTAAAATTATTAAAAAAAATCAATAGTTGAAGTATGAGATAACATTATAAATATAATTTTTTGTAGTGATTTTATGATATAAAAATCAGTATTTGAAAATTAAAAAAGATACGTTTAATTTGGGAGTGATTAATCAGTTTAGATTTGTAAAAAATAATAACAATTATTTTAGATTTGTAAAAAATAATAACAATCCCGATTTTGGCAGTACTTATTTAATTAAAAAATATCAATTTATGATTTTGATGTTGTAATATTGAAAAATTAAATTAGTTGATAATATCATATTAGGTTAGATTTGTAGTGATTTTGGGGATTATTATTAATGTAGGATTGATTAAAATATCAGTTTAAATTTGGATAATGAGAATGGAATTAAAAAATATTAGAAAAAAAATTCAATAATTCAACTATGAGATAATATTAAAAAAATACTATAGTAGTTGTTAGTATTTGTTTAATATGAGAAAGATACTATATTATTAGTATTTGCTTAATTAAAAAATATCAATTTATAATTTTAATGTTGCAATATTGAGAAATTAAATTAGTTGATAAATATAATATCAGTTTAGATTTGTAGTGATTTTAGGAATTATAAAAATTGGATGCGTTTTCGTTAGTTTTTATGTAAGATTTTTTTTTTTAATTTGGTATAAGAGATGTGGCGGATTGTGTGAATGACACTTGTCAATTGATGGTGTCTATGTACTGCATTTTAATATATATAATAGATAGGTAGATAATATATTAGTTGATAATATCAGATCAGTTTAGATTTGTAGTAATTTTGGGATTATAAAATCAACATATTAATTTGGGATTGATTAAAATATCATTTTAGATTTGGATAATGAGACTGAAATTAAAAATATTAAAAAAAAAATCAATAGTTCAACTATGAGATAATATTAGAAAATTACTGTAATAGTTATTGTTAGTATTTGTTTAATATGAGAAAAATACTCTATTATTAGTATTTGATTAATTAAAAAATATCAATTTATGATTTTGATGTTGTAATATTGAGAAATTAAATTAGTTGATAAATATCATATCAGTTTAGATTTGTAGTGATTTTAGAAATTACAAAATCAACATATTAATGTGAGATTGATTAAAATATTAGTTTAGATTTGGATCATGAGAGTGAAATTAAAAATATTAGAAAAAAATTCAATAGTTCAACCATGAGATAAAAATAGAAAAATAAGATGCGTTGTCGTTAGTATTTGTTCATATCTAAAAAAATTTAATTGTGTAGTGCTTTAAATTTGAATATAATTTTATATTACAGATTGTTGGTGTGTGAGTATGGAATTAAAATTAAAAAAAATTAGGCATGAAAATTATATGTAAATTATGAGATAATATGAGAAAAATACTATAATAGTTATTGTTAGTATTTGTTTAATATGAGAAAATATTGTATTATTAGAATTTGTTTAATTAAAAAAATATCAATTTAGGATTTTAATGTTGTAATATTGAGAAATTAAATTAATTGATAAATATCATATCAGTTTAGATTTGTAGTGATTTCGAGAATTATAAAAATTGATGCGTTTTTGTTAGTATTTGTGTAAGAAAATTTTTTAATTTGGTATAGGAGAGGTGATGAATTGTGTGAATGACACTTCTCAGTTGACTATGTCAATGTACTTCATTTTAATAGATATAATAATTTTAATATGAGAAAAAGATTGTAATAGTTATTGTTATATTTGTTTAATATGAGAAAAATACTATATTATTAGTATTTGTTTAATTAAAAACTATCAATTTATGATTTTGATGTTGTGATATTGAGAAATTAAATTAGTTTATAAATATCATATCACTTTAGATTTGTAGTGATTTTGAGAATTATAAAAATTGGATGTGTTTTTGTTAGTATTTGTGTTAGAAATTTTTTTAAAATTTGGTATAAGAGAGTGGCAAATTGTGTGAATGACACTTGTCAATTAATGATGTCCATGTATTGCATTTTAATATATATAATAGATAATAGATAATAGATTATTTAAAAACCAAATATATATTTGTGATTATTTTCATATTTTTATGGGATAATATTTTAAAAATAGATTATTTGATAAATATAATAATAAATCAATTGTAATAAATGCTGGTAAAAAGTTGTGTTAATGTGGGCGTGACACATGTCAAGCTGTGGTTAAAGTGTACTGCATTTTAATATATATAATAGATAGATTGAATCGTAAGAAGAGTGTATTTATCACGTTTCCTATTTTTACGTTTTTTGCCCCTCACCTTATTGAGTTCTAAAACAAGTACTTAATTAGACAAGCACAAAATTTTAAATTTCTCGAATTCTTCTTCTTCTTTTTCCTGGTCATAAATTCTTTAATAGTCCTTTACATAAATAAATTTAATATTTATAATTCAGTATAGGTATGATACAGATGGTATTTTAAATTCAGAAAAGCACGATCAAGGTTTTAAAATTTTAAAATTATGCATAAATGTGCCGTCTATAAACCAACATATTCATCAATAATAAATAATCAATAAAATAAGCAAGACTAAAACTCACTCACTCTCCCGCTGGGAGTATATTCTACTCATACATCATTACTCTCTTCTTTATTAAAAGGCAGCAGGATTTATAATCACAAATCTGTCTCCTCTTTAAGCATGCAACCATGTGAGTTCTTTTACAAGCTAATTGAACTGGGAAATGTAGCAATCTTTGGAGCCATTAAACAAAAGGAAAGAAGAAAGTGAAGAACAGACCTTTACCCCCTCTCATTGATATTAACAATATTTAATATTTCCAAATACAAAACTTTCAGATTCCAACTTCTATACCCACTTGCTCCGAATGCAATGCAAACCCACCGTTCTTCATTGCTGATGATGATATATTCCAGGTGAAAATTTTGAGAAAAAGAAAACAAAATCATTCACCGATCCAAATACTTTTCAAAGCCGGGACTTTTCTTATAAGGATGCAACTTAAATATACTATACCTCGACCCCATTTATGTATGGGGGTCCAACATCATCTTTCCAAATTTTTGAAGAAGATACTGAAGTAGTGTGGCCGAAAATGAACAGCTCTATGTAGTAGGCACAAGCTTCGTCTACTCAAACCAGCAAATAACGGGATTAGCAGGCTGCAGCCACCAAATTTTGAGAGGATCATAGGTATTGTTTATGTATCCTGGTTCGGTTCTCTTCCCACCACATTCTGGCATGCATCTCTCCAAACTTTTCTCGGCTGTAGAACATGCATATGACATGAAAACCGAATTCAAGATCAAGTTAATTATTACAAGCCCATTACAACAATTCTAACTGACACATTCAAACAGTTGAAAACCCAGGTCATCATCATGAGTGGTATAGGTAGCTGGCTTGGAATGGAACCACATTTTTTCTCAAATTGTAAAAAAAGTGACGGGATGATCTTCGCTTGGATGACTAGAAACTGACCAATCCAGTAATGGTAACTAAATCTAACAACAGAGTGCAGGATTTAAGTGATACTACCATTTTTTATATTTACATTATTTTACCATTTAAAATTTTCTCCTTGTTTCTCCGTCAAACAGAAATATTAAATATTATTTTGAGTTCAGGACCACTCTTTCAATTCTATAGAGAAGTATGTGAAGAGAAGTTAAAGAAAACTAGCATTTTCACTTTAATCTGACGCAGGGTTATCTCATTTGCTACCAAACGGTCAAATAACTCAACAGCTGTGTCTATGTGAGCTGAAACAAGTTAAGAGTATAATAATTGCTAGTTCCCCTCTACATGTTGATCCACACAATTAGACTTACCACAGGATAGATGCACTTAAGGAATTTTACAAAGGCCATCAAGTCAATAAGTAAGAGGGCTAACCTGAATCTGACACGCCTGAGTTCTCTTGCGCCACCTGCCAAGGCTCTAATTGTAATATAAACCCCTGGCTCATCCTGTTCAACCCATTCAGTCTCTAGATCACTAGCATTGCTAATGGATAGCTCTCCAGAGCGATCTGCCTCTCTTGATGAGCTAGTCCTTATAGAGGCATCCACTGATGATGTTTCTGTCTTCGCGCCACTAATACTTGAGACTTTTGGAGTTGCAGTAAGACCACATGAATCATTATTATTGCGTGAGTGCATAGGGTGGTGTTCAAGTGAATCCGAGGATGAGTAGCCCATTCCCATTGGACGGTATAACGTACGAGGTAGACGTTCTTTATTCAATGGTGGTGTTGCAGGGCTGTCTTGGGCCGATTCAATTTTCAAACTCTATAAGAAGAAAGGAAATGACATTAATGACACGGAAAAATAGCAATATTAAGTATATGCATAATATGCAAAGCTGATGTTGATTTAGATAACCATTTGATAAAAATATTATCTTTAACAACTTATGCAAACGAATAACATCTCTAGCCAGGAAGTAGAATAAGATACAAGCATGCAAACATTCTGTTTTCAATTTCCAAGGTAATAATCTTTATACTAATTAGACTTCGAGCTCACCTGATCATCTTCAGATCTAGGAGGGGTTGGAAGGGGAAAAGCTTGGCGGTTTAACCTTTGGACATTGTAAAGTTCCATTATTTTGTCATAGTTCTCTGCCCACCATCTTTGAGCTTGCCATTTGTTAAACATTTCTCGACTAATAGATACAAATAGATACCAATCATTAGTCTTGATTTGGATCATCAAAAACAGGTTAAGTGTTACCATGGCACTTGATATACATTGTAGAAAGTTGTAGCTTAAAAATTAATGGCAATAAATGTGTGAGTGTGTGTGTATATATATTTAGGAAATTGATATTTGCATAATTCCACAAGTTTTTCACATAAGGGGGGACCCATTTATTATTCACATGAGGAGCACCTTGTGGCTTACTTGTAAAAATATCAATTCCCATTGTGTGTGTGTGTAATGACATGAGAATATGGAATAAGCAAAAAATAAAAAATATATATATATTTATGTGGCAACATAAAATTAATTGTAATCACCAATCAATCTAGTGCTCAAGTTGTCAAACCCCTCCATGTTAGGTATTAGATAATCTGATGCATTATAGAATGCCATCTTTTAAGGAAATACTATTATTACTAATAATTATGTTATGCCACAAAGTTGAACCTAACCAAACTTCTTGACGAAAGGTATGCTCCTCATTTTTAAACGGTTCTATAAAGCCAAAAACGCCCTCAGTGCATGGAGATAATTACATTTACTTAGCTTAGAAGGTATCCAATCCTTTTGTTCTTCCTTTCATGAAGGGGAGTGAGGAATGGAATAAGCATGTCATTCAAGCAACTGATCAAATAATTTAAATCATCTTATGCAAAAAGATTTAGGGTCACAGTCTATCTACAAACCGCTATCCGTTTCAGTTAGATTAGATTCATACACAAGTCATATGAATTTGTGAACAATATGCAGGGTAGGAGAAAATTATCACTATGTTGAGATTTGAATTCTTGGATATATACTAAACCTACCCTCAAAAAGAATCCATGCTTCTTGTTCTTGTTCACATTTTGTCATAACTCAGCTGGTTCAGGGGGGAAGAGTGTTCATATCTGTCCCTAGTTCTCTACAAATGAAATGACTTATAATAGTCACAAGATGACAAAGTTAAGACAAGGCGTGTAGAAAATTGAAAGGGAAAGCAACAGGATGCCCGACAGGACGACACCACTCAAGAAAAAGCTAATTCCAACACAATCAAACCTTCCAACACAATCAAACCAGACCCACTAAAAAGTTTTTTAATGAGTTGGCCTTTAAGACTTTTTTAGAAAACATTGTTATTATGGGTGGCCATTTCATAATGGCGGGTACAATCACAGTCAAACCTGTAACAGTTTAAATCAATTGAGGAGGAGCTAAATTTACTTTTGGGCACTTTATGTAATGATCACAGTAGACTTTCTTGCATGGACTGTTCAAATTACTAGTTGATTATCTGGTTAAAGTCGGCTTTTACCACACAGATATGATAGTCTCACTCACAGATGTTAAGCACTAAAGAAACCCCTAATGTTGCATTATGTTAGAAGAATAAAAGTATCTTATCAATTAACAATGCGTTTTAAGTATTTACCCGTTATGTTATCCACAAATATTGTTAATCAGCAATTTGAGAAAGCCTTTTTGTTTCACCCTTGAAGACCATGTCCGCAAAGCACAAATAAAAGAGATTAGTTTGTAGACGTAACTAAATGAGATCGACCTCCAAAATGATAGCTTTCGTTATATCACTAAGCTTATTATTAGAGCGACATATACGTACGTACTTGACCTTTTTGGAGTTGCACCAACTCTGATTTCTAATCCCAGCTTGTTATAATTAATAATTTAGTCCTCTAAAAGCACATTTTGTTGATAAAAAGGAGCCAAAAACAAATGAATAATGCTGAATTGAGGTACAAATATGAGAGGGAGAACAATACTCAACTGCCTAAAACTGCGAAACCAGCTGATACTAAATACCACATCTATTATTAATATTGGGAAGCAACAAAGCATATGCTAAAATTTTCAAATAGCATAAATAGAATGGATAAGGAAACCCCATGAAAATGTAAAGACAAAACGTAAGTATCACATAAACAAAAGTATTGGACACCCATTTCTTAAACATGTAGTAACAATTACTCATCAACCACTCTTCAGTCTTGACCTTCCAATAAAGTTGAAAGATCAACAAACACCAAATTACGAAAATACCTGAACCGAATTCGCTTGAGATCATTACCGCCGCGTGGAAGTGAAACAAAAGTAATTAGGACACCGGGCTCCACCTGAGCAACCCACTCTTTCGGTTCATTTTCCTCAACCAACACCACCGGTTCAGCCCGGCGCCCACTCGCCGACAGCAATACCGACGCCGGCGTACCTACCCCGCTCGAAATCCCCTTCAGCCTCGCCTCCATTTCCTTCCCCCACACCCTTCCCGTCGCCGCCGATCTCGAATTGGAGCTACCAGTCCGACGGTAAGACCACCGGAACCTCTCCGATCCGGAGGCCGACTCTGTCTCGGCAAAACTTTTCTGCCGGTGATGTGTCACCGGCCCCGTACATGGGCTGCAGCTCCGGTAAGCTCCCGATGTTTTCAATGCCAGGTCCTTAATCTATAGAACAACAAATTAACAAGCATTTTCCTAATTCATATACATTTACATCCATATTGATCAGTTATGCGTGATAATTGATGAATTTGTTGTAGTATATAGTACCTGAGAAGTGAGGGTTTTGATAGCTTGCTTATTATTAGTAGGAGGAGTTCCATTGGAGATTTTGATATCTTCTGGATCTTGTTGATCAAGTTGCTGATCAGTGTTGCTGGATTGCTTTGAACTAGGCATGCAGGTAAGCATTTTTGTTTGGGTTTTTGTCCACTTTTGGTGTATATGTAATTGATTGTGTAATGTGTGTGTGTATATATAGTTTATATATAGAGAGAGAGAGAGAGACGCGGTAGTGTGTGAAGTTTTAAATGTGATAGTAAAGAAAGGCCATAAGAGGATTTAGTAGAGTGGAGATAACGAGGAGGGAGGGAAGGAGTAAGTGCTGCGCCACTTTTAATAGCTTCCTTAATTTACGCCATTGAACAGATTCCTTGCTTACTAGCTTGCTCATTTAATTACTAAAACCCAAATTATTTTTATAATTAACACTACTCTACTATTACTATTTCCATCCATGAAACTTGCTATGTATTGGCTCAAATTTGTGCTGAATTAATTGCAATTATAAAATATATCATTAAATAAAATAAAGTGTTCCACCTATGTTACATCTCGCAAAAAAAAAATTATCATTAATACTTATACACACGTAATCAAAAAATCAACTTAAATATTCGCAAATCATTTCTTTTTCCATCCATAAACATGTACTCATATCGGTACTCAACCTTCGACATAAAATATGTCGAATGATTTTTATTTATTCGTTCAATGGCTAACATAAAATTTGATATAATATTTTAGATGTAAACTAATAACTAATTGAGAGTTTGTGACTATGATATATATATATGTATATTAATGTCAAATGTTAAAAATTACACCATATAATTTAGGCTTAAAATCGATTTTTGTTACATTTTATTTTGATTAAAAAAAATATTCTATACTTTTAATATCAAAATAATTTGCACTCTTCGCGCTAAAGTTTAAAGTTTAGTGTGCAAATTATTTTAATGCAGAGTGTGTGGAGGTTTCAAATTATTTAAGCACTCAAAGTTTAATATATTTTTAATTGAAAATAAAATCAGAGGCAAAAATCGAAATTGAACTTAAATTATAGGGTTCAATTTCTGGTTTAGTCTTTAAATTTATAGATTTGACCTTCAAAATATATGTTGACTACATTTTTTGAAAGCGTACATATTTTAGGAATGTAAGACCATTTCCAGTAAGTGGACTATCTCGTGAACTATATTTAATTCATATGACATTAACAAATGTCCTTTAGCCTACAATCCTTCTAATAGATAGACTATCCCGTAGACTATAATATAAAATTATTAAAAAAATAAATGAATTCAAAAAAAAACTTATAGTCCACCAATCATCTTTCCACCCTCCTATTTAAATATATTTAAAATTATAGTCCACCAAATTCTTATTCCTTAATATAGTCTGTTTGCTTCGCCACTCACGGACTAAATTTAGTATGACTACTGGAGTGAAATATGAATCCTAAACTATATTTAGTTTAGGATTATTGTTTCTCTAACCTGCTGAAGATGTTCTAAATCCCAAAAAAATTAGACGACGTGTATAGTTTGGTATTGGTACTGTTCATAAGAATAAATTATTTATGGATTATCAGTAAAATTAAAATTTTACATCTTCCAATAATAATGTCACGTAAAGAATTAAAAAGAAAATCAAGGCTTTGAAATCTAATATGATTAGTTAAATAATTTTATAATGGTAAATAATAAATACAAAATATATTAATATAATTCAAATCCCTTAATTTTCTCCTAATTCTATATGTCATGTTATTATTGGAGATGTAAAACTCTAATACTATGGACCATCCAATAATATAAAGAGAGAGGGCGTGTGACACAGCTTCAAGAATCACAACTCCTTTCCTTTTTTGCCCAGCAAGTTTAGTTATTTTATAATTTTGCCCTTTTTAATTTTTTTTATATTTTAATTTTATCCCTTAAATTTGATAAAATTATTATTTTGTACGCGCAACGAGTATGTCACGGTCACTAATATATATATTGGGAATCAATTTGAAAATGTTCATGTTTAGTCTTTAGAAGGGATGTTCATTTGGTAAATATCGAATTAAACCGAACTGGTATCGAACTTAACTAGTATTGAAATTATCCAAAATTCCGTACCGATACCGGTAAGACCAGTTCTGTATATCGGTAAACTGGTTCGATTTCGATTTTATTATTATTATTATTATTACTATTATTATTATTTATTAATAAAAAAAAAATAAGAAAATCAGTACAACCAGTATATATCGAATCATAAAATGCCGAATCAGTACCGGAACTGATTGTACCAATATACCGAATCGGTCTATTTTGTACCGAATTCACCGATTCGCACCGGTCCAATATATCGAAAAATTTGCACAGTCCTAGTCTTTAGATATGTAGTAACTAGGTTTTTAAATGGAAAAAAAAATGAAAAAGAATTTGAAGAAAAAGCATTCAAAATATCAAAGCAAAGGATCGGATTGCCTTTGGACCATGCTTTCTTTCTTTTTAGGAAAGTGGAATTGGTAGTCATATTGTTTATATGTGCCCTAAGCCAATCATTGAGTGCAGCTAATACTATTTAAAACATCACGCATATCGAGTAATAAATCGTGCATATTGAGTGCTTAGTTTTTTGTAAACAACGTATGAAGTAAAAAATCAACCATATAGAGCAAGTTTTTGGCAAATATATGTGAAGAAAATCAATGACCCTGTGTAGGACCGATGATGAAATTTAGCCCATTGAATATTACTACGTTGTTAATGGGCTATTTTGACCTGGGATATATATAGAGTTTTAATAGACTTATGGGTCATACATGCTCAGAAATGGGGTAGCTCAAATATTTAGAAAATTGATATTTTTATATGTTAATTTGATATTTTCACAAATGTATCATATCAAATTAACATGTAAAAATATCAATTTTCATATAGAATTGATATTTTCATAAACTAATTTGATACTTATACAAAATCAAATAAGATTCACTTATAAAAATATCAAATTAACTTATTAAAATATTAATTTTCAATATTTATTACTCCACTATCCATCCAACCCGCTAACCCAGTGTGACCTGGCCGTCTTGTGAGTGTATAATTAATACTCCCTTGTAGGAAAAGAGTTTTGTTATATGTAACGACTTATGTAATAATGGGTATAATGATCTAATATAAAAATAGTGAGACCCACTATTTTTACATTGCGGGTCATATCATTTTTATATTTAGTGATTGTACCCATCATTGTATAGGTAATTATTTATAACAAAATTATTAAAAAAAGCATTTACCTTGAACATTAAGACGTACTATATTTAATACTCTTACGCCTCATAAAAATAATCCCAGTCCCATGTCGATTTTAATTTTAAAAATTTAAAAATTATGTGATTGATGTAAATTTTAAAAAGAATATATATTTTTTACTAATATTATTTTTAAATAACTTACTATATCAATAAGTACAAAACTTTAAAAAGCCTCATATTTCTTACGTAATATCCCCTTCCTTCCAAAATTAAATTTATATATATTTTTTAATTATTTCTAAACTTATAAATATATTTAAATTTTAAACTATAAACTATAAACCGAAAAATATAAATTTTGGTTAAAAGTTGTTGTTTTAGAAGTGCGCTAATAATTGGGGAAGGGATTACGAGCATTTCTTTCACTTGACTATTGGAAAGACGGCTGTAATCTCATCCTATCTATCTATATTATGGAGTATGTAAGACCCCGAATTTTATGAAATACAAAATTTAATTTTTTTTCATATATATTTTTTTGAAACAGTAAGTGGTTAAATCGATCAAGTTAAAAGTTAAGGATGTTATCTGCAAATTTTATTTTGTCGGACAATATTCGCTTTGTCGGGGAATATTCGTGTCGTACGACGGCGCCGAAATAACAAATTATTGGTGGACCCCACAACGGAATATTTGTCGGATATAGAAAACGACATAAATAACCTTTTTAAATAAAAATAGTCAACGGAACTGTTAAAATACCGGTGATAAAAGAATAGTAGCATACGGTAGTTTTTGGTATTTTCTGTAGCACACGGTACTCTACAGTAACACACGGTATTGCATAGTGTCTCGTATTATTGGTCTGATAATTGACACCGTAACTGTTACGCATCATTTCATTGATAATTGTCACTGCATAATATTTTATATTATCAAGTCAATAATTGTTGCTGCACTGTTTTTAAAATTATTGAACCTAATAATTGTCACAGTAACATATGCACAGTAATTCACATTATTGAATCAATAATTGTCATTACACAGTAACGTATGTTTTCTTTTACATTATTGTTATCTCTATTATGATATTTTTTAAACAGTTGTATTTCATTAATTTATTGACTTGATATCTAAGAGCTAACTATACTGTATTTATAACAATTAGTCATAATAATTGAATTGATAAAGTTATTTGTTTATAATATAAAGTTAGGTGATTATTAGGTGATATGAAATGAATGGTGTAGATTAAAGTGTGAAATATTGTTGAATAATTGAATTGATTTGTTTATAATATAAAGTTAGGTGATTATTAGGTGATATGAAATGAATGGTGTAGATTAAAGTGTGAAATATTGTTGAATAATTGAATTGATTTGTTTATAATATAAAGTTAGGTGATTATTAGGTAATATGAAATGAATGGTGTAGATTAAAGATAATATAAAATTTGAAATGGATGGTGTAGATTAAAAGATGATATTTAAATGAATGGTTTAGATTAAAGGAATGATAAGATTTTTGGCTATAAATAGAAGCCTTAACTTAAGGATTTTTCATAAACTTCCTTACTTGCTCTTTCTTTCTCTCTCTAAATACTTCTTGTGAAAGTTCTCTCTAAGTGTGCTTAAGTCATCTTGAGTATTTGTGAAGATCTATAAGTATACGTGTACTGTTCAAGTTAATCAACCTCATTTAAATCAATATCCAGTCACGTGTTGAGGTAAGGGATACCATCTTTTTCATCTTCCAATATTCAAACGTACTATGGTAAGGGATTATCATTATTTGATTCTCGATAATAATATTGTTTCTTCCTTACTCATAAGACGTGCATTTTATTTCCATGTATTAAATTGTGGGAATAACCTTACGGAGCGGATTGCCGCCTGTTGGTGAATAACCTTTCGTAATCATTCATTATTAATCTCTGAGAATAACCTTACGGAGCGGATTGCTGCCTGTTTGGTGAATAACTCTCTGTACTCAAATTCTATTAAATTGTGGGAATAACCTTACGGAGCGGATTGCCGCCTGTTGGTGAATAACCATTTGTATTAATTTCCTTCACCTTTTGTTAATCAAACCTGCTACGGTAAGGGATATTATTTTCTTTCATACTCCTAAATCGAAATATATTATGGAACTATTGCTTCTATAATTCCTGAAAATATTATATGTTCCATAATAGTTGAACTTCATTATTTCAACTGAACCTTCCTATTTACGTGAACCTTTCTATTGAATTGTAACTGTTATTCTGAACTGTGGATCTTGAATATCATTTTTAAATTTCACTCCACATCATGTTGACAATTTGGACATTATTTGAATCTGTACAAAGTAAACTTCCGATACTTATTGTTATCCTATTTCTTCTGTTCATCATTTATATCATTCTAATCATCCAAAAATCAAGCTGTTGTGAATATCTGTGGCCGGGGGCACAGATGTGATATATTTGTTGAACAGATGATAGGTTAAAGGCGATATAATAGGTTAAAGGCGATACATCTGTTCGGTGTCTTTTATGGCACGTGGTGAAAGTTCTCTTTGGCCCGTAGTGCAAAGATGAACTGTTGATTGGTATGATTATGACCAAAGGCTGAATCTGGTATAATCATGACCGTTGGTGCTATATTGAATATCTTTGGCCCGTAGTGCAAAGATGAACTGTTGATGTGCATGATTATGATCAGGAACTGTGAATTTATATTATCATGACTAATGGTATTTCAGATGATAAAAGTTGATGATGTTTTTACGAAAAAGAGAAGCGAGTGGACATTATAGTCTGCATTATTCTTCTAATAGATTGCTCATTCCGCTGCTATTATTGATCTAAACATTGTTTAAGAATTTAACTGCAGTTTTTGATATAAAACTTGTAGTCTATTGTATTCTATCAAGAACTCAACTGTTGAAGGCTAATGATAATTTATTCGTCATTATCTTAGTCATGATATTTCTTACTGGGCTATTTGAGCTCACACTTTCTTTTGTTCCATTGTTTTTCAACAGGAGATGAAAACATAACAGGGTCTAGCCGGGGAATGGAGTGAGGGTCCGAGGAATAGTTATCATAGTCTTCACGTTTTGTAAAATAGTGTGGCAATAATAGTGAAGACTTAGTTGTGTATTATTATACACTGTATTGTTGTACGTCGTGCTTTGTTGTAATAATTTTGTTGTAGTCTTTTGACGACTCAAGTTTGGGCTGTGTGGGCCCAGATTTGGGGGTGTCACAGAGTAATTAAATAGACAATTTAACTCTCTCTTTTTTTAATTTGACTTTTTAATTTTTTTATATTCAATCAATTTTTATTATTTATTAATTTAAATTAAAATTAGAATTAATATGTTAGATTTATAAGAAAACAAGAAATACTAATATACTCCCTCCTTTCCATTACATAAGTCGTTTAAAACATGATTACACATATTAAGAAATATCATTAATACTAATGTTAGGCAATTAATGTTGGTTTGAAATTCCATTACTACCCATACACTCATTAATTACTCTTTTTTCTCTCTCTCTTAATTATTTCATCTTTAATGATAGAATAGGAAATGATTAAATTTGTTCTTCTAGATATATGTAAAACGACTTATATTTTGGAAAGAAATTTTTTTTCTAAAACGACCTATATAATGGAAATGAGGGAGTAATATTTAAGAAAATAATCAAAATAAAATTATTTTACCTATTATTAATTTGTTACTTTTATTCAAAAATTAAAATTAATATCACAATTTTATAAGAAAATATGAATTCGTAATATAGTTTTATAAGAAAATAATCAAAATAAGATCATCTTATCCAATATTAATTAAATTTTTTATTTAAATATATATACAATTGATGTGAAAATATTATATAACTGCAAGTGCACAGTGTTGTTTTGAAGAATGAATAAGTATAGGTCGAACCACATAAACTATAATAATTTTAAAATATTCATAATATATATCACAAGTAGGGTTGAGCAAAAAATGGTTAAAACTGAATTACCAAATCGAATAAAAAAATTAATTGAATTATTTTAATTATTTTGCTTAATTCGGTTATAATCGTTTAATTATTTGGTATTTAGATTCGATTTCAATTATTAAAATTATACTATTTGGATACCCGAATAACCAAATTAGATACTTAAAAAAGAAATTTTTAACTTTGTCTTATGGTTATACACTTATGTATTATTAATTTTAAATTATTAAACTAGTTTGTGAATTATTGTGGTTAAATATTATTTGAAAACTCTAGTGTAAAATCTGAAATGAATTTTTTTGTTTGATAAAAAAATAAATTCATATTTCGATTATATTCTGAATAATATAATTTGGTTATTCGGTTTTCGACTATTTGGTTGTATTAATTTCGGATATTTATTCGGATAGTGAAATTGTATGAAATTCGGTATTTGGTTACAACAAAATTGACAATTCAGTTCAGTTATAACTGAATATTGACTCCTAATCATAGGTGAATTAGAAATAAATATAAAAAAAATAAAATTGATTAACTACAATTAAACATTAATTAAACTAATTATAAAAAAAATTAATAAAAAAAAATAATCTAGGAATCGGAATCCACTAAACAATAAATATAACAAATAATTCAATATCTTCTATTTTTATAACTCTAATTATGCAACTGGTTTGGTATACATAACTCTGTAAATAAATTAATCAAAAGTCCAAAGAAAAATTAACTATGATTTTAATCTCCCTTTCTTTTAATTTAATAATTAACTTAGGCCAGTATATACTATAAAAATTTAAGGATTAATTACAACTGTGACGCCCCCAAATCTAGGCCCACACAGCCCAAACTTGAGTCGTCAAAAGACTACAACAAAATTATTACAATGAAATACAACGTACAACAATACAGTGGATAATACAACACAACTAAGTCTTCATTATTATTGTCACACTATTTTATAACACGTGAAGACTATGATAGCTATCCCCGCACTCTCACTCCATTCCCCGGCTAGACCCCGTTACGTTCTCATCTCCTGTTGAAAAACAATGGAACGAAAAGAAAGGGTGAGCTCAAATAGCCCAGTAAGAAATATCATGACTAAGATAATGACGAATAATTTATCATTAGCCTTCAACAGTTGAGTTCTTGATAGAATACAATAGACTACAAGGTTTATATCAAAAACTGCAGTTAAATTCTTAAACAACGTTCAGATCAATAATAGCAGCGGAATGAACAATCTATTAGAAGAATAATGCAGACTATAATGTCCACTCGCTTCTCTTTTTAGTAAAAATATCATCAACTTTCATCATCTGAAATACCATTAGTCAAGATAATACAACTTCACAGTTCCTGGTCATAATCATGCAGATCAACAGTTCGTCTTTGCACTACGGGCCAAAGACATTCAATATAACACCAACGGTCATGATTATACCAGATTCAGCCTTTGGTCATAATCATACCAACCAACAGTTCATCTTTGCACTACGGGCCAAAGAGAACATTCACCACGTGTCATAAAAGACACCGAACAGATGTATCGCCTTTAACCTAGTATATCGCCTTTAACCTATCATCTGTTCAACAATTATATCACATCTGTGCCCCCGGCCACAGATATTCACAACAGCTTGATTCTTGATGATTAATACAAATAACAGTGATACAAATGATGAACAGAAGAACAGGATAAACAATAAGTGTCGGAAGTTTACTTTGTGCAGATTCAAATAATGTCCAAATTGCCAACATGATGTGGAGTGAAATTTAAAAATGATATTCAAGATCCACAGTTCAGAATAACGATTACAGTTCAATAGAAATGTTCAGAAAATAGGAAGGTTCAGTTGAACTAATGAAATTCAACTATTATGGAACATATAATATTTTCAGGAATTATAGAAGCAATAGTTCCATAATAAGTTTCGATTTAGGTGTATGGAAGAAAATAATATCCCTTACCGTAGCAGGTTTGATTAACAAAAGGTGAAGGGAATTAATATCCCTTACCATAGTAAGTTTGAATAATGGAAGATGAAAAAGATGGTATCCCTTATGAGTATAAAGGAAAATGATATCACTTACGAATATGGAATAAAAGTGTCATGTGATAATTCGTGTAGACAAATTATTTCCACACGAGACAAATAACAAGGGTTATTCACCAACAGGCGATAATCCGCACCGTAAGGTTATTCCCATCAATTTGAATACGAATAGTTATTCACCAAACAGGCGTAATCCGCACCGTAAGGTTATTCCCACAATTTAATAGAATTTGAACACGAAGAGTTATTCACCAAACAGGCGTAATCCGCACCGTAAGGTTATTCCCATAATTTAATAGAATTTGAACACGAAGAGTTATTCACCAAACAGGCGATAATCCGCACCGTAAGGTTATTCTCAAAGATTAATAAGGAATGAATACAAAAGGTTATTCACCAACAGGCGGTAAACCGCGCCGTAAGGTTATTCCCATAATTTAATACATGGAAATAAATGGCACAAGAAAGAAACGATATTATTTTCGAGAATCAAAGAATGATAATCCCTTCAAGTAAGAAAGAAAATAATATCCATTTATGATGATGAAAAGAGTGATACCCCTTACCGTAGTAAGTTTAAATAATAGAAGATGAAAGAATATGATATTCCTTACTATTCTCAGAGAAAACTCATAAAATTCTTATAGAAAAATTTTATGTTTTAGGTGTGATTTTTCTATTCAGCTGAGCAAGCTATTTATAGGAGAAAATAAGTTACTATGCGTGGTAGGTGAACAGAAAAAAATTCAGCAGAGGCTGCTGCGCAGCCTCCACCAACTCTTCAGCAAATTCTCACATTTCTCACATTTCATGTGGGCCCCACAATGGGTCCCACATGTTTCTTACTATTCACGTACTATTCACGTCACTATTCACGTTACTATTTCAAATAGTAAAATTAATTATTTTATTTTTTATTTATTTATTTATTTATTTATTTATTCTTCCTGTGAGTCCAACATATAAAATAATGTTACCACAATAATGTAAGAAACACGTTACATATTTTTATTAATTTAATAATATAAATTATAGTGTATTTGCTACTGTGACAATTATTAGATTCAATAATTTTAAACTACAGTGCACCAACAATTATTGACTCGATGATATGAAATACAGTGTAATGACAATTATTGAATCAATAATGCAAATTACTGTGTAGCAACAATAATTGAATTGATAATATAAAATATTATGCAGTGACAATTATTGATGAAATGATGCGTAACAATTACGGTGTCAATTATCAGACCAATAATATGAGACACTGTGCAATACCGTGTGCTACTGTAGAGTACCGTGTGCTACAGAAAATACCATAAATTACCGTATGCTACTATTCTTTTATCACCGGTATTTTAACAGTTAACACCGTTGACTATTTTTATTTAAAAAGGTTACTTCTGTCGTTTTCTATATCCGACAAATATTCCGTTGTGGGGTCCACAAATAATTTGTTATTTCGGCGCCGTCGTACGGCCCGAATATTCCCCGACCAAACGAATATTCCCCGACAAAATAAAATTTGCACATAACATCCTTAACTTTCAATTTTGTCAATTTAACCATTTACTGTTTCAGGAAAAATATATATGAAGAAAAATTAAATTTTGTATTTCATAAATTCGGGGTCTTACAACCTCCCCTCCTTATGAAATTTCGTCCCCGAAATTGACGTACCTGACATTTCGAAGAGGTATGGATACCTAGACTTCATCTCAGATTCTAGCTCCCAGGTCATTTCCTCAATATCTTGGTTCCTCCATAAAACCTTAACTTGAGGTATAACCTTTGAGCGTAAGATCTGCTCCTTCTTATCTAGGATCTTAACAGGTACCTCCTCATACGTTAAATCTTCTGCTATAACGTCTGGTTCTAACTCAATGACGTGGTTTGGGTCCTTCACATATTTACGTAACATAGATATGTGAAAAACGTTATGGATGCGAGACATACTTGGTGGTAGGGCTAGTCTGTAGACTACGGATCCTACTCGATCGAGGATTTCAAATGGGCCAATAAATCGAGGGTTGAGCTTTCCTCTCTTTCCGAATCTCGTAACTCCTTTCCATGGAGAAACACGTAAGAATACATGATCTCCGACGTTGAATCTCTCATCTCTCCGATGAAGATCGGCATAACTCTTTTGTCGTTCTTGTGCTGTCTGTATTCGTTGTCGGATCATTTGGATCTTTTCGGTCGTCAAGCGTACCAACTCGGGTCCCAACAGTTTTGCTTCTCCTACCTCATTCCAACATACTGGAGAGCGACACTTGCGTCCATATAAAGCCTCGAATGGAGCCATACCTATACTTGCTTGGTAACTGTTGTTGTAGGAAAATTCCACCAATGGTAAGTACTTATCCCAACTTCCTTTGAAATCTAGTACGCAAAGTCTCAAAAGATCTTCGAGGGTCTGGATCGTCCTTTCCGATTGTCCGTCCGTTTGAGGATGGTATGCAGAACTAAAACGTAGTTCAGTGCCCATAGCTTTTTGTAGACTGATCCAAAAGCGTGAAGTGAATCTAGGATCTCGATCAGAAACTATGGAAACTGGCATGCCATGCAATCTCACGATCTCATTTATGTACATACCGGCAAGACGTTCAAGTGAAAAGTTTTCTCGTATAGGCAAGAAATGAGCGGATTTGGTCAATCTATCTACGATGACCCAAATTGCATCTAAGCCTTGAGAAACTTTGGGAAGACCCGTCACGAAATCCATATTGATGTGTTCCCACTTCCATTCGGGAACCTCAAGTGGTTGTAAAGGACCCTTAGGTACTTGATGCTCTGCCTTGACACGTTGACAAGTTAAGCACCTTGAGATAAACTCTGCAATCTCCCTTTTCATATTGTTCCACCAAAATGTATGTCGAAGATCTCGATACATCTTGGTACCTCCAGGGTGGATTGCAAATGGCGTGTTGTGTGCCTCCATCATGATTTTATGCTTTAATTCAGGATCGTTAGGAACACAGAGTCGAGAGTTGACTCGAAGTATTCCTTTCTCGTCGATTCTTGCTTCGGGAATGGTACCTTCTTGTACTTTCTTTATCATGTTTATCAGTTCCGGATCGGTAGCTTGAGCAGCTTTAATTTTATCGATTAAAGCTGGTTCTACTTGCACGTGAGCAATCTTCGAGTGGGTCCCTGATGTCTTTAGCTCCATCTCCATCTTTTGCAAGTCGTACAAAATACGCTTTTGTGTTGTCAGCAGTGCACTTGTACTCGCATAAGATTTTCTGCTCAAAGCGTCAGCTACAACGTTCGCCTTTCCCGGGTGATACTGGATTGTGTGATCATAATCCTTCAACAGCTCAAGCCAACGTCGTTGTCGCATGTTGAGTTCCTTCTGGGTGAAGAAATACTTGAGACTTTTATGATCCGTATAGATATCCACTTTCTCTCCGTACAAGTAGTGTCTCCAGATCTTCAACGCGAAAACGACTGCTGCCAACTCTAGATCATGAGTAGGGTAATTTTTCTCATAATCTTTGAGTTGTCGAGAGGCATAGGCTATAACCTTTCCATGTTGCATAAGGACACAACCTAGACCTTTGCCTGAAGCATCGCTGTATATGACAAATTCTCCCGATCCTGATGGAATGGTCAGAACAGGAGCTGAAACAAGTCTCCTCTTAAGCTCTTGAAAACTTTTCTCGCATTGCTCGCTCCATATGAATTTTGTGCTTTTCCGAGTAAGCTGAGTTAATGGAGTGGCGATTCGAGAAAATCCTTCTACGAATCTCCGATAATAACCAGCTAGGCCCAGAAAACTTCGGACTTCGGTTACTGTCTTGGGTTGTTCCCAATTTAGTACCGTTTCAATCTTCGCAGGATCGACTGATATTCCTTGACTAGAAATCACATGCCCAAGAAACGTGACCTCCTCAAGCCAGAACTCACATTTCTTCAACTTGGCATATAATTTGTTCTCACGGAGCTTCTGGAGTATCAATCTCAGGTGTTGTTCATGATCCTCACGACTTTTGGAGTATATGAGGATGTCATCAATAAAGACAACCACAAAATGATCCAAATATTCCTTGAATATTCGGTTCATCATGTCCATGAAAGCTGCAGGAGCATTGGTTAGTCCAAAAGGCATGACTAAAAACTCATAATGCCCATAACGAGTTCTGAAAGCAGTCTTTGGAATGTCCTCAGCTTTAACCTTTAACTGATGATATCCAGAACGGAGATCAATCTTTGAGAAATGTTGAGCACCTTGTAATTGATCAAACATGTCATCAATTCGAGGTAACGGATACCTGTTTTTGATGGTGACATGGTTCAATTCTCGGTAGTCAATGCACAATCTCATACTCCCGTCTTTCTTCTTCACAAATAGAACAGGAGCACCCCAAGGTGATGCACTCGGACGAATGAAACCAGTATCCAACAATTCCTGTAGTTGGACTTTTAACTCTTGAAGTTCAATGGGAGCCATTCGGTATGGAGTTTTGGAAATGGGCTTGGTACCAGGTTCAAGATCAATACAAAATTCAATTTCACGGTTTGGGGGTAAACTAGGAAGTTCCTCCGGAAAAACGTCAGGAAACTCATTAACAATGGGAATATCATTCAAGTTTGACGTATTTTTGTTCAAATCAGTGACATGAGCTAAAAAGGCTTGACATCCGTTTTTCAATAAACGAATGGCTTTATGGCTAGAAATAACAGTTATAGATTTCAATGGTTTAGTTGCTTGAATTTGCATGACAGGTTGATTAGGAATATGAAAACTAATAATCTTATGAAAACAATCAATTTTAGCATGATGGGTAGTCAACCAATCAATTCCTAAAATCACATCAAATTCATGCATCTCCAGAGAAATAAGGTCAACAGGTAATGTGAGGTTGTTGATTTGAACTAGGCAATATTTATAGACAGTAGATGTAATGGTCATTTCTCCTAATGGGGTTTCAACTGATAAGTCAAAGTCCAAATTTTCAGGAGTTAAGTTTAAACGCTGAGCACATGCAGGTGAGATAAAAGAATGGGTAGAACCAGTATCTAACAAAGCGTAGACTTCACGAGAATTTATGAATAGCTTACCGGTTATCACCTCGTTCGAGTTTCGTGCCATTTGGGATGTCACAACAAAAGCTCTCCCTTGAACTACAGATTTTCCCTTATCCGCGCTAGCTTTTGGTATCATCACTGCAGCTGGACTTGATTTTGTGGCAGGACAAAATCGCGCAAGATGACCCTCTTTCCCACAACTGTAGCACTTTTTGGACTGCAGTGTACAGTTTGGGCTGATGTGACCTTCCTGACCACACCTATAACATCTCACTGGTGGTCGATCTTCTCCCCTTGAAACTGGGGTCGGTGCTGGTGCTGGTACTGGTGCCCTTCCATAATTATTATGGAATCTCTTTCTTTTGAAATTGTTCCCACTGGATTCTCCTCTTCTGTTATTTGATGTGGAATTACCACCGAAGTGTTGGTTACCTCCTCGATAGTTCTCGTTCCTGTGGTTGTTATCATTTCTCTGATCATTGACTCTTGGCTGTAATTTTTCATCTGTTTGCTCCACCCTTTGAGCCCTATCAACAACATCTGAATACAAATTAAATTTATGAGAGCTAAGTTGTTGACGGATTTCGAATCTTAGACCACGTAAGAACATCCGACTCATCCGTGCTTCGTCATCTACTAGATGAGTCGCAAAACGAGACAGTTCAGCAAACTTAGCTTCATAGTGAGAAACTGTCATGTTTCCCTGCTCCAGCTTAATGAATTCCACTTCCTTCATATGGCGGATGCTTTCTGGGAAGTACTTTTCATTAAATAGCTCTTGGAATTCTGTCCAAGACATCTCAAGTGCTGAAGGGTGGATACGTTTTACCGCTTCCCACCAGTGATCCGCCTCACCTCGAAACATAAAGGTAGCAAAAGGCACCTTCTGATCATCAGCGCATTGTAGGACATCAAGTATTTTTGTCGTCTGCTTCAGTCATGCCTCCGCTTTGAGTGGGTCAGGCTTCCCGTGGAATTCAGGTGGTCCCAATTCTTTAAATTGCTTGACAGTGATCATCCTCAAATTACCAGCGTTTCTACCGTTATTGTTAACTGGATTTCCTCTTGCCTGATTCTGCATGAACTGCATGAAATTCCTAAAGAATCCATCATTCATCATGTTATCAGGAATATTATTTCCTGAGTTGGCAGGAGGATTGTTTGTGGCTTCTTGATTTTCGGCTACATTCGCTTCGGGTATTTCGTAGTTAACCTCTTGATTTCCAGATGCCATACTAAACTGTGGTCACAAAATAAATGTTAGTTCAAATAAACTGACTCATCACTTCATGTCCCTATATTCAAATCAACTCATTAGATAATAAAATCTAATTTAGGTAGGACACACTAGTGACTGATTCTATTCGTCTCTCCCCTCCTAGTTCTAACCCCAGATCTCCATTAAAGACCATATCCCTAAGCTCTGATGCCAACTGTGACGCCCCCAAATCTAGGCCCACACAGCCCAAACTTGAGTCGTCAAAAGACTACAACAAAATTATTACAATGAAATACAACGTACAACAATACAGTGGATAATACAACACAACTAAGTCTTCATTATTATTGCCACACTATTTTATAACACGTGAAGACTATGATAGCTATCCCCGCACTCTCACTACATTCCCCGGCTAGACCCCGTTACGTTCTCATCTCCTGTTGAAAAACAATGGAACGAAAAGAAAGGGTGAGCTCAAATAGCCCAGTAAGAAATATCATGACTAAGATAATGACGAATAATTTATCATTAGCCTTCAACAGTTGAGTTCTTGATAGAATACAATAGACTACAAGGTTTATATCAAAAACTGCAGTTAAATTCTTAAACAACGTTCAGATCAATAATAGCAGCGGAATGAACAATCTATTAGAAGAATAATGCAGACTATAATGTCCACTCGCTTCTCTTTTTAGTAAAAATATCATCAACTTTCATCATCTGAAATACCATTAGTCAAGATAATACAACTTCACAGTTCCTGGTCATAATCATGCAGATCAACAGTTCGTCTTTGCACTACGGGCCAAAGACATTCAATATAACACCAACGGTCATGATTATACCAGATTCAGCCTTTGGTCATAATCATACCAACCAACAGTTCATCTTTGCACTACGGGCCAAAGAGAACATTCACCACGTGTCATAAAAGACACCGAACAGATGTATCGCCTTTAACCTAGTATATCGCCTTTAACCTATCATCTGTTCAACAATTATATCACATCTGTGCCCCCGGCCACAGATATTCACAACAGC
Organism: Hedera helix; assembly: GCA_947179155.2. NCBI lineage: Eukaryota > Viridiplantae > Streptophyta > Magnoliopsida > Apiales > Araliaceae > Hedera > Hedera helix. The sequence continues at coordinate 44,724,053 of OX359274.1, forward strand.
TTGATTCTTGATGATTAATACAAATAACAGTGATACAAATGATGAACAGAAGAACAGGATAAACAATAAGTGTCGGAAGTTTACTTTGTGCAGATTCAAATAATGTCCAAATTGCCAACATGATGTGGAGTGAAATTTAAAAATGATATTCAAGATCCACAGTTCAGAATAACGATTACAGTTCAATAGAAATGTTCAGAAAATAGGAAGGTTCAGTTGAACTAATGAAATTCAACTATTATGGAACATATAATATTTTCAGGAATTATAGAAGCAATAGTTCCATAATAAGTTTCGATTTAGGTGTATGGAAGAAAATAATATCCCTTACCGTAGCAGGTTTGATTAACAAAAGGTGAAGGGAATTAATATCCCTTACCATAGTAAGTTTGAATAATGGAAGATGAAAAAGATGGTATCCCTTATGAGTATAAAGGAAAATGATATCACTTACGAATATGGAATAAAAGTGTCATGTGATAATTCGTGTAGACAAATTATTTCCACACGAGACAAATAACAAGGGTTATTCACCAACAGGCGATAATCCGCACCGTAAGGTTATTCCCATCAATTTGAATACGAATAGTTATTCACCAAACAGGCGTAATCCGCACCGTAAGGTTATTCCCACAATTTAATAGAATTTGAACACGAAGAGTTATTCACCAAACAGGCGTAATCCGCACCGTAAGGTTATTCCCATAATTTAATAGAATTTGAACACGAAGAGTTATTCACCAAACAGGCGATAATCCGCACCGTAAGGTTATTCTCAAAGATTAATAAGGAATGAATACAAAAGGTTATTCACCAACAGGCGGTAAACCGCGCCGTAAGGTTATTCCCATAATTTAATACATGGAAATAAATGGCACAAGAAAGAAACGATATTATTTTCGAGAATCAAAGAATGATAATCCCTTCAAGTAAGAAAGAAAATAATATCCATTTATGATGATGAAAAGAGTGATACCCCTTACCGTAGTAAGTTTAAATAATAGAAGATGAAAGAATATGATATTCCTTACTATTCTCAGAGAAAACTCATAAAATTCTTATAGAAAAATTTTATGTTTTAGGTGTGATTTTTCTATTCAGCTGAGCAAGCTATTTATAGGAGAAAATAAGTTACTATGCGTGGTAGGTGAACAGAAAAAAATTCAGCAGAGGCTGCTGCGCAGCCTCCACCAACTCTTCAGCAAATTCTCACATTTCTCACATTTCATGTGGGCCCCACAATGGGTCCCACATGTTTCTTACTATTCACGTACTATTCACGTCACTATTCACGTTACTATTTCAAATAGTAAAATTAATTATTTTATTTTTTATTTATTTATTTATTTATTTATTTATTCTTCCTGTGAGTCCAACATATAAAATAATGTTACCACAATAATGTAAGAAACACGTTACATATTTTTATTAATTTAATAATATAAATTATAGTGTATTTGCTACTGTGACAATTATTAGATTCAATAATTTTAAACTACAGTGCACCAACAATTATTGACTCGATGATATGAAATACAGTGTAATGACAATTATTGAATCAATAATGCAAATTACTGTGTAGCAACAATAATTGAATTGATAATATAAAATATTATGCAGTGACAATTATTGATGAAATGATGCGTAACAATTACGGTGTCAATTATCAGACCAATAATATGAGACACTGTGCAATACCGTGTGCTACTGTAGAGTACCGTGTGCTACAGAAAATACCATAAATTACCGTATGCTACTATTCTTTTATCACCGGTATTTTAACAGTTAACACCGTTGACTATTTTTATTTAAAAAGGTTACTTCTGTCGTTTTCTATATCCGACAAATATTCCGTTGTGGGGTCCACAAATAATTTGTTATTTCGGCGCCGTCGTACGGCCCGAATATTCCCCGACCAAACGAATATTCCCCGACAAAATAAAATTTGCACATAACATCCTTAACTTTCAATTTTGTCAATTTAACCATTTACTGTTTCAGGAAAAATATATATGAAGAAAAATTAAATTTTGTATTTCATAAATTCGGGGTCTTACAACAACACATCGAAACTTGAGAACTATAAAACAAATGCATTTCAATAACAAAAGCGTGAAGGCAAAATCAATTAAATATTGAAACACAAATAGTAGAATAGATGAAAATATTATCATGAATAATTATTTAATTTCTTCTTCATCCTAGCTCTAAAAAATAGCTAGATATTAAAATAAATAAAATAATTAAGGCAAAGAAAAAGAAAGTTAGACATAAAATAAAATTAAAAACTCATTTTATTTAAAATCTTCCAATGAGCATACAATGAAGAAGTAATTTAATATACTCCTATCCCTAACCTAAACTAATGCATAAAATTAATACACGATTTTCCAAAATAAAGGACTCTATAGATAAATCACTTGTGCCATAATATTAGGTATAATGAATTTGGTCAATTTTTCTTCAATATTTTACATAAGATTATACTCTTTATCCTCATCTTTCGAGTATTCTTTTTGTGCACATCTTTTTACTAGAGTCCAAACAAAGATCAACTAGAAAATTTCCTTTTCCATTCAACTTCATCCATTTATTTAATATTTGAAAACAAAATAAAACTACTTAATTAAATTAATAAAAATATTAAAATAAACAAAACTAAGTAATCAAAATGCATGAATTATGGACCGATCAACAATAATAGAAGTTTAAGTAAAACTATATTACCACTTAGATAATATAATTTGAGGAGAAAATTATAATAAAAATTATCTACCTTACTTAAATTTATTAATATTATTAAAATGTAAATATAATTATAATTTTGAGTATAAAAAATATTTAATTATTATTTATATTATTATTAAAATAAAAATATAATATATTAATTGACCATATGATTCAATTATTATAATTGTTATATATACTATATGTATAACATATAGTATTACTTCTCCTTCTTTAAGTTAATTTTTTTTTTCTTAGATTAGGTCAAAAATTAACCCATGTGTGTGTGTGTGTGTGTATATATATATGTATGTATATGTATGTGTGTGTGTTATCGTGAAATAAAATTTATTAATGATAAAACATTTTGATAATCATCAATCTTTCAGTCAACTTGGTATGTTATATGTTTTAATCTATTGCACCACACTTTGGTATGTAATAATATTTAATGAGTTCATTACTATTGTTACTCAATTTATTATTAAAAAAAATCGTATTTAAATAGTATATAATTGAGTTTTGTTATTAAATAAAATATTTGATTATAATATTCGTAGGCTACTTGCACGAAAGAAATTTCAAAATATTTTAAATTGAAGGTAAAAAAAAATCATGTTTAATACATAATTATTAGGATAAAATTTTCTTTATTTCAAAATTAGAAATATGAACATAGATAGCTCAAAAAACATTAAAAAATCAAAATCACAATAAATAATATGTATATATATATATATAGAAAGGATCCATGACATACCTCCTTAAAGAGCTCACCAAGCTCACCCCCTTTAGCGACGGGCTTGGCGATGGTTTGGTCCGTCGCCATAGGTTCGTCCGTCGCTAAATGTTTATCCGTCGCGATATGTTGTCCGTCACTAAAAGTGTGACGCCCCCAAATCTAGGCCCACACAGCCCAAACTTGAGTCGTCAAAAGACTACACCAAAATTATTACAACGAAATACAACGTACAACAATACAGTGGATAATACAACACAACTAAGTCTTCTTTATTATTGCCACACTATTTTATAACACGTGAAGACTATGATAGCTATCCCCGCACTCTCACTCCATTCCCCGGCTAGACCCCGTTACGTTCTCATCTCCTGTTGAAAAACAATGGAACGAAAAGAAAGGGTGAGCTCAAATAGCCCAGTAAGAAATATCATGACTAAGATAATGACGAATAATTTATCATTAGCCTTCAACAGTTGAGTTCTTGATAGAATACAATAGACTACAAGGTTTATATCAAAAACTGCAGTTAAATTCTTAAACAACGTTCAGATCAATAATAGCAGCGGAATGAGCAATCTATTAGAAGAATAATGCAGACTATAATGTCCACTCGCTTCTCTTTTTAGTAAAAATATCATCAACTTTTATCATCTGAAATACCATTAGTCAAGATAATACAACTTCACAGTTCCTGGTCATAATCATGCAGATCAACAGTTCGTCTTTGCACTACGGGCCACAGACATTCAATATAACACCAACGGTCATGATTATACCAGATTCAGCCTTTGGTCATAATCATACCAATCAACAGTTCATCTTTGCACTACGGGCCAAAGAGAACATTAACCACGTGTCATAAAAGACACCGAACAGATGTATCGCCTTTAACCTAGTATATCGCCTTTAACCTATCATCTGTTCAACAATTATATCACATCTGTGCCCCCGGCCACAGATATTCACAACAGCTTGATTCTTGATGATTAATATAAATAACAGTGATACAAATGATGAACAGAAGAACAGGATAAACAATAAGTATCGGAAGTTTACTTTGTGCAGATTCAAATAATGTCCAAATTGCCAACATGATGTGGAGTGAAATTTAAAAATGATATTCAAGATCCACAGTTCAGAATAACGATTACAGTTCAATAGAAATGTTCAGAAAATAGGAAGGTTCAGTTGAACTAATGAAATTCAACTATTATGGAACATATAATATTTTCAGGAATTATAGAAGCAGTAGTTCCATAATAAGTTTCGATTTAGATGTATGGAAGAAAATAATATCTCTTACCGTAGCAGGTTTGATTAACAAAAGGTGAAGGGAATTAATATCCCTTACCATAGTAAGTTTGAATAATGGAAGATGAAAAAGATGGTATCCCTTATGAGTATAAAGGAAAATGATATCACTTACGAATATGGAATAAAAGTGTCATGTGATAATTCGTGTAGACAAATTATTTCCACACGAGACAAATAAAAATGGTTATTCACCAACAGGCGATAATCCGCACCGTAAGGTTATTCCCATCAATTTGAATACGAATAGTTATTCACCAAACAGGCGTAATCCGCACCGTAAGGTTATTCCCACAATTTAATAGAATTTGAACACGAAGAGTTATTCACCAAACAGGCGATAATCCGCACCGTAAGGTTATTCTCAAAGATTAATAAGGAATGAATACAAAAGGTTATTCACCAACAGGCGGTAAACCGCGCCGTAAGGTTATTCCCACAATTTAATACATGGAAATAAATGGCACAAGAAAGAAACGATATTATTTTCGAGAATCAAAGAATGATAATCCCTTCAAGTAAGAAAGAAAATAATATCCATTTATGATGATGAAAAGAGTGATACCCCTTACCGTAGTAAGTTTAAGAGTGTGAAAATATTGATATTCCTTACCTTAACACGTGACTGGATATTGTTTTAAATGAGGTTGATCAACCTATATATTTATAATATAAATTAGTAATTACCACATATAAATTTCAAAGTGTATAATAACTCGTATATTATGAACTATCAAAATTATATATATTTAACATAATTTTTGTAGTATAATATAACAACTTTCAAATAGTTTTTAAAATAATATTTCAAAATAAATCTTCTAAAGAAAGCTTTTAAAAATGAATCTTCTAATAGAAGAGTCTTCTAAAGGAAGATTTGTGAATACCGTGAAAAATAGGAATTTATAAAATTACTACTCTTTAATAAAAGACTTACTTGAAAAATTTCTGCACTCCTTTTGGCTTTCAAACTCTCAAAATAACCTTACTATTCTCAGAGAAAACTCATAAAATTCTTATAGAAAAATTCTATGTTTTAGGTGTGATTTTTCTATTCAGCTGAGCAAGCTATTTATAGGAGAAAAGAAGTTACTATGCGTGGTAGGTGGCTGAAAAATTTTCAGCCGAGGCTGCGCAAACGTTTTAAAAATTTTCAATACTTGCACAGTAACTTTGCACAGTAATTTTAAAATTTTCAAAAAGTGAACAGTAATGAACAGTAACTTCTGTCGGCAGATGAACAGTGACTTTCCCCGAGATGAACAGTAACTTCCGTCAGTGAATAGTAATTTTTCCGGGAATGAATAGTAAACTCCGGTAGTGAATAGTAATTTTTGAAAAATAATAATATTTTTTTTTTCTTTAATAAAGCAAAAATACCAATTAGTAACATGACAACTAAAATAATTCTACCACAGTGATAACGATAATTCAAAATAATGCAACGACTACTGTGTCGATTATCATATCAATAATATGAATTACTATGCATTTGTTACTGTGGCAATTATTGGTTTAATAATGCAACATGTCGTGTAGTAACAATAATGCAAAATACTGTGTAGCAACAATTATTGAATTGATAACATAAAATATTATGCAGTGATAATTATTGATGAAATGATGCGCAACAGTTACGGTGTCAATTATCAGACCAATAATATGAGACACTGTGCAATACCGTGTGCTACAGAAAAATACCATAAATTACCGTATTCTACTATTCTTTTATTACCGGTATTTTAACAGTTAACACCGTTGACTATTTTTATTTAAAAAGGTTACTTCTGTCGTTTTCTATATCCGACAAATATTCCGTTGTGGGTTCCACCAATAATTAGTTATTTCGGCGCCGTCGTACGACACGAATATTCCCCGACCAAACGAATATTCCCCGACAAAGCGAATATTGTCCGACAAAATAAAATTTGCACATAACATCCTTAACTTTCAATTTCGTCAATTTAACCACTTACTGTTTCATGAAAAAATATATATGAAGAAAAATTAAATTTTATATTTCATAAAATTCGGGGTCTTACAACCTCCCCTCCTTATGAAATTTCGTCCCCGAAATTGACGTACCTGGCATTTCGAAGAGGTAAGGATACATAACTGTGGTCACAAAATAATTGTTAGTTCAAACAAACTGACTCATCACTGCATGTCCCTATATTCAAATCAACTCATTAGATAATAAAATCTAATTTAGGTAGGACACACTATTGACTGATTTTATTCGTCTCTCCCCTCCTAGTTCTAACCCCAGATCTCCATTAAAGACCATATCCCTAAGCTCTGATACCAACTGTGACGCCCCCAAATCTAGGCCCACACAGCCCAAACTTGAGTCGTCAAAAGACTACACCAAAATTATTACAACGAAATACAACGTACAACAATACAGTGGATAATACAACACAACTAAGTCTTCTTTATTATTGCCACACTATTTTATAACACGTGAAGACTATGATAGCTATCCCCGCACTCTCACTCCATTCCCCGGCTAGACCCCGTTACGTTCTCATCTCCTGTTGAAAAACAATGGAACGAAAAGAAAGGGTGAGCTCAAATAGCCCAGTAAGAAATATCATGACTAAGATAATGACGAATAATTTATCATTAGCCTTCAACAGTTGAGTTCTTGATAGAATACAATAGACTACAAGGTTTATATCAAAAACTGCAGTTAAATTCTTAAACAACGTTCAGATCAATAATAGCAGCGGAATGAGCAATCTATTAGAAGAATAATGCAGACTATAATGTCCACTCGCTTCTCTTTTTAGTAAAAATATCATCAACTTTTATCATCTGAAATACCATTAGTCAAGATAATACAACTTCACAGTTCCTGGTCATAATCATGCAGATCAACAGTTCGTCTTTGCACTACGGGCCACAGACATTCAATATAACACCAACGGTCATGATTATACCAGATTCAGCCTTTGGTCATAATCATACCAATCAACAGTTCATCTTTGCACTACGGGCCAAAGAGAACATTAACCACGTGTCATAAAAGACACCGAACAGATGTATCGCCTTTAACCTAGTATATCGCCTTTAACCTATCATCTGTTCAACAATTATATCACATCTGTGCCCCCGGCCACAGATATTCACAACAGCTTGATTCTTGATGATTAATATAAATAACAGTGATACAAATGATGAACAGAAGAACAGGATAAACAATAAGTATCGGAAGTTTACTTTGTGCAGATTCAAATAATGTCCAAATTGCCAACATGATGTGGAGTGAAATTTAAAAATGATATTCAAGATCCACAGTTCAGAATAACGATTACAGTTCAATAGAAATGTTCAGAAAATAGGAAGGTTCAGTTGAACTAATGAAATTCAACTATTATGGAACATATAATATTTTCAGGAATTATAGAAGCAGTAGTTCCATAATAAGTTTCGATTTAGATGTATGGAAGAAAATAATATCTCTTACCGTAGCAGGTTTGATTAACAAAAGGTGAAGGGAATTAATATCCCTTACCATAGTAAGTTTGAATAATGGAAGATGAAAAAGATGGTATCCCTTATGAGTATAAAGGAAAATGATATCACTTACGAATATGGAATAAAAGTGTCATGTGATAATTCGTGTAGACAAATTATTTCCACACGAGACAAATAAAAATGGTTATTCACCAACAGGCGATAATCCGCACCGTAAGGTTATTCCCATCAATTTGAATACGAATAGTTATTCACCAAACAGGCGTAATCCGCACCGTAAGGTTATTCCCACAATTTAATAGAATTTGAACACGAAGAGTTATTCACCAAACAGGCGATAATCCGCACCGTAAGGTTATTCTCAAAGATTAATAAGGAATGAATACAAAAGGTTATTCACCAACAGGCGGTAAACCGCGCCGTAAGGTTATTCCCACAATTTAATACATGGAAATAAATGGCACAAGAAAGAAACGATATTATTTTCGAGAATCAAAGAATGATAATCCCTTCAAGTAAGAAAGAAAATAATATCCATTTATGATGATGAAAAGAGTGATACCCCTTACCGTAGTAAGTTTAAGAGTGTGAAAATATTGATATTCCTTACCTTAACACGTGACTGGATATTGTTTTAAATGAGGTTGATCAACCTATATATTTATAATATAAATTAGTAATTACCACATATAAATTTCAAAGTGTATAATAACTCGTATATTATGAACTATCAAAATTATATATATTTAACATAATTTTTGTAGTATAATATAACAACTTTCAAATAGTTTTTAAAATAATATTTCAAAATAAATCTTCTAAAGAAAGCTTTTAAAAATGAATCTTCTAATAGAAGAGTCTTCTAAAGGAAGATTTGTGAATACCGTGAAAAATAGGAATTTATAAAATTACTACTCTTTAATAAAAGACTTACTTGAAAAATTTCTGCACTCCTTTTGGCTTTCAAACTCTCAAAATAACCTTACTATTCTCAGAGAAAACTCATAAAATTCTTATAGAAAAATTCTATGTTTTAGGTGTGATTTTTCTATTCAGCTGAGCAAGCTATTTATAGGAGAAAAGAAGTTACTATGCGTGGTAGGTGGCTGAAAAATTTTCAGCCGAGGCTGCGCAAACGTTTTAAAAATTTTCAATACTTGCACAGTAACTTTGCACAGTAATTTTAAAATTTTCAAAAAGTGAACAGTAATGAACAGTAACTTCTGTCGGCAGATGAACAGTGACTTTCCCCGAGATGAACAGTAACTTCCGTCAGTGAATAGTAATTTTTCCGGGAATGAATAGTAAACTCCGGTAGTGAATAGTAATTTTTGAAAAATAATAATATTTTTTTTTTCTTTAATAAAGCAAAAATACCAATTAGTAACATGACAACTAAAATAATTCTACCACAGTGATAACGATAATTCAAAATAATGCAACGACTACTGTGTCGATTATCATATCAATAATATGAATTACTATGCATTTGTTACTGTGGCAATTATTGGTTTAATAATGCAACATGTCGTGTAGTAACAATAATGCAAAATACTGTGTAGCAACAATTATTGAATTGATAACATAAAATATTATGCAGTGATAATTATTGATGAAATGATGCGCAACAGTTACGGTGTCAATTATCAGACCAATAATATGAGACACTGTGCAATACCGTGTGCTACAGAAAAATACCATAAATTACCGTATTCTACTATTCTTTTATTACCGGTATTTTAACAGTTAACACCGTTGACTATTTTTATTTAAAAAGGTTACTTCTGTCGTTTTCTATATCCGACAAATATTCCGTTGTGGGTTCCACCAATAATTAGTTATTTCGGCGCCGTCGTACGACACGAATATTCCCCGACCAAACGAATATTCCCCGACAAAGCGAATATTGTCCGACAAAATAAAATTTGCACATAACATCCTTAACTTTCAATTTCGTCAATTTAACCACTTACTGTTTCATGAAAAAATATATATGAAGAAAAATTAAATTTTATATTTCATAAAATTCGGGGTCTTACAAAAAGTTTTAGCGACGGACCAAACCGTCGCCGGGTCCGTCGCTAAAGGGGGTGAGCTTGGTGAACTCTTTAAGGAGGTATGTCATGGATCCTTTCTCTCTCTCTCTCTCTCTCTATATATATATATATCTTATATACTCTATTACTATAATATAATATAATATGAAATAAATATAATATCTATTAATATCTTTTTGTGTGTGTGTATATTAAGGGTGAAAGCTTTTTTTTTCTTAACATATTTTTTTCTCATTCTTTTATTTATTGGAATTGCGATTCCTTAAGGGGATAAGGAATCGTGATTTCAATGTACAAAAAAACGCAAGGCGAAGTGGTTTTTCATACTAAACTTAACATACCAGATGGCCTTATGTAAAGGAATAATACATCGCTAAAAATAATACATCGTTATCGAATCCATTTTTTGCGAATCTGCATTAGCACAAATTCGATCTTTTTTGGGGTAAAAGAGTAAGTAGGAGTGTAAATGAATCGAGTCGAGTTGAATATTGAGTTGCTAATATTTGATTTATTAATTTATTGAGTATGAAATAAGATTTGATTGAGGGTAGTTTAGCTATCGAGTTGGGCATGATTTCAAATCGATCACGAACAGTTTGAATTTTTTAAACAAATATGATTTGAGTTTAAATAGAAAATTAAAATTTGAAGAGGTTTGAGTAATTTATCAAATTTTAAACTTTATTCTTATTTGAATCGCTTATATTTCGTGTCAAGTTTGAATTGAACTTTTAGTCGAATGAGTACGAATCAAGTCTGAACTATTTGGTTTATTTTATAGCTTAGGAGTAAGTGTAGCTATAAAATTCGCATTTGGCTTGACTGTTGAAAAATGACGGGTGATAAACAATTTTTTTTCTTAGTCTTCTTTATTTAAAAAAAGTTTTGATTCCACAAAACTTAAAAATAAATTGTTAGTCAGAATAACCATTCTTTTAAAGTTTTACGGTTACAATTTCTTCGTCCTAAACGATCGACCCATAGGTAAGGCTATAAAATGAACAAAATGATTCGAGTTCGATTCATATTCGTTTGACTAAAAGTTCAATTCAAAATATAAATAATTCAAATATGAACAAAATTTAAAATTTGATAAATTACTCGAATATCTTCAAATTATAATTTTCTATTAATACTCGGATCATTTCGCTCGAAAAATTTAAACTATTCGAGTTCAATTCAAAAATCTTATCCGACTCAATAACTAAACAAATCTCAATTAAATTTTATTTAATACTCCCTCCGTCCCATGATAAAAGTCTTCTATTGACTTTTATGGTTAAATTGATTATTTTTCAAATTAATATATCTTATTATTCTTTTATATATATGTAAAAAACTATAAATATTATAAACTACATATAATTTAGTACTAATTTTAATATTTATTTTTTAAAAAATTTAAATATATATGTTTAATTGTTAATTTTAAAAATAATTATTTTGATCATAAAAATTAATAAATTTTTTTTATCTTAGAACAAGTACTTAATAAATTTTATAAATTAAATTTGTATAAGCCAATATTCAACTTTTATACCCTTACTTACAGGTGATACATGACTACATGACGAAGAGCGTGAATAAAGCATAATAGTACAAGCAACGTCAGCTGCAACGTGGACAATCGAGTGAAGTGATACGTGGACAGTAAAGGGCGGCTAAGGTTGTTCGCGTGTGATGGTTGGGGGTTTTTGGTGGACCCAAAAACTATATAGAAAAGTTTTCTCAGAAGAAAGAGAGGAGAGAGAAAGACGTTCAAATACTAAAAAAAACAAAAATAAAAAGGGGTGAGTGAGGAGTTGTGATAGCAAAGGTGGGTGGTGGTTGTCTTTAATTCTTTATTGGAAATAATCAAAATATATTCAATTTAATACATTCATCAAAGCCCATAAGATATCGAGAATTTTTAGAGGGAGTAAGAGTTTTTTTCTAGAGAGAGAAAGGACTTGAGGGTTTCAAGAGAGGAGACATGCCCAATTTCATCCCAACACTTACGTTTTTCGCTCCTTCTTGACTTACCAGATCCCAAAAGGTTCTCACCGTTTGTGCTATTTTCATATTTATTTATTTGTGCATGTATTTGTATATTTACTAGTCTTGTTTCTTCTTCTTATCCAGTTTTAGCTCTTTTTGTTTCTTCATGTGCTTTTTACTTTTATTTTTTATTTTTGTATAAACATATACATATTGGATAGTTATGAGTTTGCTTTTGTTTATTTTTCTTCAACGTATGTGGGTTTTGCGATTATGATGTTGTTTCTGTAGTAAATGGGTAGGGAATATGTGGGTGAAGTTGTTGCTATTGTTGGGTTCTTTGTTTGTTTGAGGTTCTGGTAGATTTTCTCTCTTTTCTCCTCCCAAATAAATAAATAAATAAATAAAATAAAATAATAAGAAAAAAAAACTTTGAAGAAAAGGAAGTTTGGGTTTTTTCTTCATAGTCCCAGCAGCTCCAATTTGGAATTGCTTGACTATATATCCATCTGCTTTTGTGTAATTGCTTTTCACCTTGCAGTTTTTTTTAGAGAACAGATCTTCTGTCCAGGAGCGGAGCCAAAGGTCGGCTTCGCAGGCTGCGCTCCAAAAAAAATTATTCTCCCTTTTCAAAAATTATAGTTCTAAATTTTGGCATTATAATATTCTTAACCCGTCTCAATTAAAATTCCCTGTTCCGCCGTTGCTTCTGTCCCAACCCTAACCCTGTCCTGTTCCCACGTATTGTTGCAATCCTTATCCATTTACAAAGTTAAGCGTAAATAAGTAAATAAATAAAACTTGATAGTGATACATGGGATGGTACATGGTGCAATCCTTATCCATTTACAAAGTTAAGCGTAAATAAGTAAATAAATAAAACTTGATAGTGATACATGGATGGTACATGGTGCTAGACTCAGGGGCGAAACCAGTATTTGCTCCCAGCATGAGCGGATTTTAAATAATATTTTTGTTAAAATTAAATAAATAAAATTTGAATTAAGCATAATATTAACTAATCATAATAATATTTACAAATTGTAATGCTATCTTCCAGGACCTCATAGCTTGAAAATGTTGCAAGGTATTTTCATTATCAGTAGTTTCAAATACATTATTTTTGATGTAAGGAACTAAATAATCACCTAACCATTTGTCACCCATTTGGTTTTGGAGGGTGATTTTAATAATATTTATCATTGAAAATATCTTTTACACCATGGCAGTAGTGATAAGTAAAATCAAAGTCAATTTTAACAACAAATAAACCTGATAATACAAATCAACCTTATTCTTATTAATCAACTTAGAGTCTTGGTGTGCTCATTTGCTAGGGTTTAATCCGCTTGATATGGGCAGAGGCGGAGTCGCGGAGATGTAGGAGAGTAGGAGATTTTTTCTCATTATTTCCATTGTAGGCAGTGAAGTGAATCAGAGAGGCGAGATCGCGAAGGAAATGTGAAATTAAGAAATATGTTTCTTTAGTTTTTTTAGAATATAGGTAGTTTTAATAATTTCCTTTTGCTCCTCCAAGTTTAACCTTTCTATCAATCTATCCCTTAAATTTATTAAATTATATTTCTGCCCCTTGTCCCCTATACTTTTAAAAAAAAAAATTGAGGATAGGCAACCTATGCTGCCCTATGAATAGTTCCGCCCCTGGTCAAACTGGAGATTTTGAAATGGGTTGGGAGTACGACTCATTTCGTTTTGTTGGTGGAGGTTTTTGTAGTTCCTCAATAGTTGGGCAAGTGAATAATGTGCAAGATGCATGTTATTTTGGTTGAAAGATTGGACTTTGATTCGTTTGGGTTGATTTGATTAACATAGCGAACAATATCTTAAAACAAAAAGTGAGATACGTCTTTAAGAGTAGGTAAACTGTTCTTATTAAGTTATAAGTCCATTTATTGCATAGTTTCTTCACTTCTTAGTACATAGATAGACCACCAATTACTTGATCCGATAAACAGTAATGTTGAAGGTTTTTTTGTGCTATTCTTAATTTTGTGCACAAAGTTTGATCTATACCTATTAAATGGAAAAAGTATCTAGTGGAATTGTCAAAATAGACATCCCAATTTCGTACAACCACACACATGGGTTTATTAGGGTTTAGATAGTTAGATGGTGTGATATAACGTTGCTCAGATTTATGATCAAATTGCACAATGTTGTACAGGAGAGTAGTGTCGCACCACATCAGTACGATGACATGGTGTGACATTCCCTAATGGGGGGCGGGAGTTTAGGGACAAGGTTATATCTCACACACAAAAAAGTAATTCTTATATTTTCAGTGTATCAAAATTATAGAGTATATCACTATGTATAATACTCCTAAACAAGTTTCTAACCTAAATTGGACTGTAATAAGATAATTACAAATTTAAATTCAACTTCTAATTAATGGGCTTTCAAAGCCTTTTATATTGTCCTAGAACCTAGCATCACTAATATTGTGGTATAAATAACTATATATATAAGACTTATCAAATTAAAATGTAGATTCTCACACATAAACCTACCTGTAGAAACTAGAATATAGAATTGCTAACCTAAATTGATAATATGATTAGGTATCTTTATATGGCTTTGAAGAATGAATTTTATGGTGCAATAATGTCTTTTTAGTTAAAGTTGATCATGGAATCATTTTAGGCTTCTTCAGCTCCAATTATATAATAAACTCTCTTAAGGCCACATGTGAAAATGGTTGCATTGCTCATTCAAAAGTCGGTGTAAACTTGGTGAAATGTATGAAATGGTGAAAGGACAGCATGCCTGAAGCTTTTGTCCCTTTGGGACGAGTTTTGTATGAGAGCAAACGAAAAGCTTCTCCACAACTAGTTATATAAGAGCTAGGACTCACAATTCTTGAGGAAGACTCAAAGTGGATGCGTACTTATAGGAATAAGTTGCTGAACTCGCTCCATTGAAGAACACTGGCTCTTGCATTTTTGGTGGAATTGGTTAAAGGATTATCAATGGCCTAGGCCTCGACTCTCAAGTGTGGTTCATAATGCAGTGAGGCATGAATGGTGTTCATTGTTTGAATAGGGGTGGTGAATGGGCTTGTTGAGAGTAGTGGTTCACACTCAAGGTAGAATTAGAATCAATATATTCAACTCTATGAAGGAAAAATTTGGTCATTATGAAATTACATTTGAACTTCATGTGAACTCACTGCCGTAATATGCAGAGTGACCACAATCTAATTGCCCAAGCGTTTGGGTCAAGTTGGATTCAAACATGCGCATCAAGGCCCTTGTCAAGGACATCTCGTCAAACTAACAAAGCTAATGAGGACTTCAGAAAATTAAACAAAATCCAGGCACATGAAATTCTAAGCATGAATTTTGATGGTGAGGGAATAAATTTATGGAAGTTAAGCAAGTTTCTAACAATGAGCCTACTTTAATAAAGTTTCCTCTGGAAGATGATAATGATTTTTTAAGATGTTCAAGTTCAACCCTTTATAGCCTTTAAATACTAAGTTGTTCCAAAATACGTTGAACAATGAAGTTACCTATTTTAATCTATCTATTTTATGGTTGAAACTTCCTTTTTCTTATGTTAGAAAATAAATGAATGGAAACATGTGTGTAGTGGGTACATTAAGAATCTAATTAAAACTAAAAGGTTTAACAATGTTAAAGGCTAAAATATTTAGTTGATAAGGGTTCATTTGTTAGTTATCCATTTCGAATCCTAGATATGATAAATAGATAAATTATATGTATATTTTCTGAATTTTAACCCTATAAATAAGATTATATAGAAATTTATTATACGCGCGTATGCTTGGTGATGGGTGAGGTGATTGATGGCATTGGGTGGGAGGGGCAAGAGCGGAGAACAGAAGAAAACAAATGTCCCAGCTTCAAGTCATATTTCATTAAGGAAAAAGGAAGCACATCCACTAATTTACTAGGGACTCTTAGTGAGATACTTAAAAAAAAATGGACTCTTGAACTGGGACAAGTGAGCATTTGAATGGAAGAAGGTATAAAGAAAAAGCTGTTTCTTTAGGGACAAGTGTCAGCAATGAATGTTTTTGCTGCAGTGGTGCTTGTTCATGTGTATGATTTTTTCTTCTTCAGATCTTTGGAGAATCAGAACTTAGATTTCTATGAGAAAATAGGACTTGGTACTAATGTTTGTTCCTTTAAACCTGATCACTGAGTGACTAACTGCTTTTGTATCTAACTTCTTTGATTGTTTATGAACATGAGTTGTTGTACTTAATCTTGAGATTTGAAACTTTTGTGGTTTATAATAAAATTACATTTCCCCCCTGATTCATGTAATTATCTGACTCCATTCAAGATTCTCTCGTTACTTCATGTTTTTTATTATTTGGTTTTAACCTTGTCTTATTGTTTTCTCCCTTTTTAAGCCAGCTAATCCTGAAGCTATCCGCATTTTACACTAGTTTATTAATTTAATAACTGAAGGATTTTGATTCACAATTTAGAATGATTTGATAAAGTACATGGCTGTACGAGTGCAAGACTTCCCCAAGAAAAGTTTTTGTCAAAGTTCTATCCAGCCAATGCCCCATTTTCCTTCTACCACTACAGCATGGTGGAATTTTCAGGAACAACAGTTTCCTCAGCCTTTATCCAAGAGTTTAAGTTTGAGAGAGGGATCTCCTCCTCAAGCCTGGCAGGAGGGGAAGCATGCAGGTAATCAGCCACAAGGCCAGGACTCATCCTTAACTCAGGCGACTGATCTACCTCACCAAGAAGTGGCTGCTGTAGGAGGGAACAATTCTCAAGGTCAATACATTTCTTCCGATACAGGTTTTTCTGCCTTCTGTTTCTTGATTATCCTTTCTTTAATCATTTTGTAAGGTACAAGGTATCATTAAATGTCGTTTTTTCTGTTTTACACTTCAATTTTCTATGGCTCATCTTCTTCTAATGGTTCATTACGATTATATATCAGGAATGAATTATACATTTGGATGTAGTTTGTACAATACCAAATCCTTACTATATGTGTCCGCTTTCCTGTTTGATACTTTGATGTCTTTTTATTCGTTTGTCTTCCCTTTCTGGGTGTATAGGTTGATATGAAGATGAGAATCGTTAATAAAACAATCTCCTCAAACTTTGAAGGAACTTTTTATTTATTTCATGGAATTTCCATGAAAAAATGGTGGATTTATGCATTCTGGTAATCTTACTCTCGCTAAATACTTCCTCTAGTTTACTTTTGAGAAGGAATTTTTTTTACCCCCATAAATGGTTATACTGAACTCTATGGTGGCGTTAGTCTGACATGTTAAAGCTTGCATTAAGGTAATATATTATTTTCCTTGCTACTGGGCTTGGAGGGACCATTTGATATATAATTATCTGAACTTTGTCCTCGACGAATGAGTTTAACATCAAGTTGTTTCTAAACATCAAATTGTTCCTTTCCATGTACTCAGCTCAAGATGAAAGCTACATAAAGCATGTTGAAGGTCAAGTGAAACCACTTTTGTTTTTGGCAAATCCAAGTTTTGGCATCAATTCTCCCCAAGTTGATGTAAACCCATCAATGGTAATTTAAACTGTTGTCCGTCGGTTTTTCTTGATTTCTTGACTGCTAATCCAATGCCAAGTTGATACAAACCCGTCAATGGCAATTTAAAACTGTGGTTCACCTATTTTTCTTGATTTCTTGACTTCTAATCCAATGCTTTTAATGTTCAATTACAGGCTCACATTCCATATGCTTTTGGTGATCCCTATGTCAACGGGTTATATACTGCATATGGACCACAGGCTATTGTAAGTAATGTTAAACACATTGTTAATGTTTTACACTACTTGCCAGTATGAGAGCCTTGCAGCTTTTTATCAATTATAAACCAATGAGCAGAAGGAATCCTAATTAATTACCTTTGTGGTATTGAAATTTCAACTTCCTCGTTAAGCTTTGATCTGAACTACTTCTTGAAGCTTTCCTCTTGTTATGAGGAAAAAATATGAAGGGGAAAAAAGCTCTTCCCTCAGCTATTCCTCCATTGTAATTAAATTGCATTTCAAATCATTTCTACCGTGAGTGTTATATTTCAGTGTACTTTTGTTCCTTTCAATTATCTGTTCTTGTTCCAGACATCAGATTCTGGAAATTTATTATTTTGATCATGTGTTGTGACCCTCCACTTTCTTTTAGTATTATTATATTTTCACTCTATTGTTTGCAGACAAGTGATTAGTTTACTTATCTTCAGTTTTATGTAATTTTATGTTCCCAAATTTGATGATTTAGGTTTTAATTATTGATGTAATGACGGCATGGTTGTTATTAGTTCATATCTATTATACCTATTATTGAGTGAAATTTATTTTGCCAGGTGTAGAGTCAGAAATTGCAAAAATGAGCTATTAAAAACTAACCGAGTATACTTTAGATACGAAAATGTACAAGTAAATGGCTTTGTATAAGATTGAACTAAATCAATTGCACATTGCTGTGATGATGTTCTTACATGATTCCTGATTGAGTAAATTTATATGCATTTTTGTTACTTTTAAACTTTTTTCTATCTGTTTTTGATGAATTTATTCGAAAAGCTACACTAAAATTTTGTTTTACTTGCATCTCATTGTTTTATCCGTTTTCCTTGGTTTGTATTTAAAATTTTCAAACATGCTAGCTTCTACCAGTTTTGTCGGTGATTATATAGTTACTCTATCATGGCCATTATGTATTTAGTTTGGCATTTGTGCCTCTTTTGATGTAATTATTTTTGAACTTGGCCAGATTCAGCCCCAGGTGATTGGTATAGCACCTGCACGGGTCCCGCTGCCTATTGAACTTGCAGAAGATGGCCCCATATATGTAAATGCCAAACAGTACAATGGGATTCTTCGAAGGAGACAGATACGTGCAAAGCTTGAGGCTCAAAACAAACTCCTTAAGAATAGAAAGGTATGTGATGATAAAGACACTTTAGCTTAGGATCCTTTCACCATGACTTGATAAACTGTACAGTGATGGGGAAAAAAAGGGAAACAATGAATTGGGAAGAAACTCAGCTTGGTTGCCACCAAGAGTAGTGTAGCATAATTGTACTATCCCATATCAATTTATCACCAATGCAGCGCACACCTGTACCCAATAAGCATACTGGATCACCTCCTTATTTAAAAAGTTAACCTATTAGATTGAGGTTCCACCATACCTTTTAACCCATTTACACTCTCGAATTTACCCGATGTGAGATTCATGTGAAATATCCTAACAATCTTCACATTTCACTTGAATATCCATTACAGTATCATACTAGAGTAGCTACCATTGAACACACCTTTGAGTCCTTTCAAGAGCCGTACTCAACTTTAATTACTACTCCACAACGCTGGAGGTAAACGTGGGAGTACAATCTTGCTCACACTGAGCAGTTTCCTAAATTCAACCTAAGTCTGCTCCATTCGACTCAAATCATATTTTACTACGTAGTGACAAACGCATAAGTGGTCCTCCTTACTCCTTGTGAACCCTTTACCTTGAGCAGAGTCATCCTGAGTCCGCTCCATTTGACTTGAATCATGTTCCACCGCGTAGTGGCAAATGCGAGAGTGATCCCCCTTGCTCCTCCTTGTAAACTCAAATTTTGCTCCATCGCGTGGAGAGAGTAACACGCGGCCTGCGAATATGCTCCACCATGGAGTATTAACTTAATACTTGGGCCCATTGAACAATGAGCTCTAATACCGCTTGTAGCGAAATTGTATTATTCATCCCATGCTGCGCACACCTGCGTAGACTGACCCAATAAACATGTTGAATGATGTACTTACCTAAAAAGTTAACCTATTAAGTTGAGGTTCCACTATATTTATTTATCTGATGTGGGATTTATGTGAAATATCCTAACGAGTAGTCCTACTAGTTGTTTATTTTTATATAAATTTATCCCCAAGTTCAAAGGCCTCATCTCATATTCCTCTCATGCTACTTTTTGTAATGTTCACACCTCCTAACACGTAAATTTATGTATCCAGGTGGTGAAATGGTGAGTTTTAGGGTCATAATCAAAATTTTGGATGCAGAACTGAGTATTTCAAGATAACATTTGGAAACAAGAAAATGCAGCTCTAAATTTCTATAGAAAATGTGCTTCTGTTATCAGTTTATGTTCTGGGAAGTTCTTACGATCTTAAATTGTTTAACAAACCTTAGATTCCAGATTAGTTCATTAAGAATTGTAGCTTACCATTGTTGTCATTATAATAATTAATGAAGCATTCATTTGTCAACATGAACATAGAGCTAATTGGAATTGTTTTGATGATATATAGCCATATCTTCACGAGTCTCGGCATCGCCATGCACTGAACAGGATAAGGGGATCTGGTGGACGCTTCCTCAGCACTAAAAAACCACAGCGACCAAACCCTACTCCTCCAGCCAACTTTGATCTTGATTCAGTCTCTGTTAGTCAGAAAGAAACAAGCAAAGGTGAAGCATTGCTGGCCTCCTACTCCAGCATCACACGTGTTGCTAAAAATGATGTCATCTTCAAGCAGCCAGATCACCTGTTCTCAAACATTTCTTCCCACATGGGAGGAAGTCGGGGGCTTATGTTCAATGGACCTCAGCATCATTCTCCGGTTGTCCGGTGAGAAATGGGAATAAGCAAAAAAGACCATGTCACCGGTTGGGCAATTCATCCTTGGCTTTGTTACCTTTTCCTTAAATATGTTGCGTTGGTTGTATGGAGCAGAGTGCTTCTAGCATGTAGTAAAGAAATCTGATGCTAACTTTATCTTTATCTTCTACATACATAGTAGGAGTCTGAACAAGTCATGTTGTGTTCTCTAGTGATCCATGAATATTGGATATTTAATAGCAAGTCTGTTACAGCACAAATATTGTGTTGATTTTTGTGCACATCCTTGTTTATAAGTAGCTCTCCTATCAGGAGAAATTATTGTATACTCTTGGAGCATATTTACAGTATACTCTACCCTCTCATGTGAGGGTAAGTTTCATACGGGCCACCATGTGTGAACTCCACTCTCATGTGAGATGGTGGAGAATACTCTAGCTACTTTCTCCTCCTATCAGTTGGTCCATAATTCTTACAACTGCTCATGAGTTGCTAATTGGGCTTGGCATGGCCAAGCTTTTGTGCTCATCCGTGTCATTTGTAGATTTTTTGAGAGTTTTAACGGATTATGGAGTGTGAGCTTTGTGTTTTTGTATCGGCAGGCAGGCAGCTGTTCGTATATTTTGCAGGTAGGTACACAAGTGGCGCCCCCAAGAAGACTTGGCCAAAAATGTAGACAAGTTAGAGCATTCACAACAGTTTCCCCAATAAGCTCTTTATCCCTAGCTTTGAAGAATACAATAATAAATCATTATCCAACAGTTTCCTTATCCTTATTTAAGTCTCTATTCATCCACCATATCATCCACCAAATCACCAGAAACTCCATAACACAACATTCTGAGTGCTGCAGTGACTTTTTGTAATGAAGATAAGCCCTCTATGCGTGCAGCATTTCGACGTTGCACAAAATATTCATCGTAAGCCAAAACAGCATCATGAATGCGAAGGAATAAATTACGACTCATGCGAAATCGTCTTCGAAATAGCCTATGAGGAAATGTCGGGTTTTGGGATAAGTAATCTCGTACTAAGTTTTCATGGCCTGTCTTACGATCACGATCGATGTAAACACGACCGAGAACAGAACCTCGACGTGTGTTCGCTTTGCCTTTTCTCTCTGCAATTTCTCCTTCCATGGTTAAACAATTTTCATGCATAACCTCTTGTTCAACAGAGTCAAGTAAGAGATGTTGATGTCTTCTTCGAAAAAATTGAAACATTTGTGATGTTAAAAATAAGAGAAGAATGCTGAATTGAAATATTGATCGTTGCACTTTTTGATTTATAGCGACATCTATTTTTAAATTAAAATAATAGCATTTTTTAAATTCAAGCAACAATTATTTTTAAATAAAAAATAGTTAATTGTTGGTTGAACTCAAAATGTGTGTTCATCTGCTAGGAATCCGGTGTATTACTTTCTAAAGTTCAACAAAATTTGTCCATTTAAGAATAATTTTTAAGTACAACGGTCAAAACATGATTTGACTGTTGGAACTTTCAAATTTTAACTTTTAAATTTCAAATGTTATTATTTTAAGGAATCAATATAAGGAACCTGCTGGGTACACAGCGAAAAAATTAAATCCCTATTATGCAGAATGAACAAATAACACTATAAAGTAGGGATAAAGATAAGGAAACTATTGTGAATGCTCTTAGAAATGACACTCGAATTTTAAAAATATTTATGAAAAATAGAGAGGAGATGTATAACGAGCTTTGTTTGTTTTAAAGGAAAATTTTATAACTGCTTTTATTCTAAACTAGTAACTGTTTTAAGGGAAAATAAGAAAACAAAATTGAAATTTTGGTAAAATAAAATATTTTAATTAATGCACATCTAGCAATTAAAAAAGGAAATTTAATAAAAGATTTCTATTTATTTGTGGTAAGAAATTTGTTACGAATGAAGGAAAGAATAAAAAGTATAAATACATATAAATTAAACAAAACATTATTTTTATTATTAAAAAGTGTTGTATGATGCGAATCTTATTGTAAAAATATACTCTTATATTTTTTAATAATAAGAATAATGTTGTGTTTGATTTGTGTGTGTATATACTTATTCAGGAAAGAATTACTACTAAACCAATTAAAAAGAGAGGAAAATAGACAAATGAACTCACCTGTTGATGTTTTTTGTACTAAAATTTTGGTCCCATAATAAAACAACCCAAAGTAGCAACTGAAAATACAAAAAAGTTATCCAGTCGATCGGGCTCCAGGGACCGGGGTCAGGTGGTGTCCTCACTAATTAGATGCTGTCATTTGTATGAAATTTTCGTAATTCTCATATTTGGACCCACTAATTTATTGAAATTTGTACAAACTTCATACAAATAACCATATATAATTGATGTGAAGCACTAATTGATCTTGTTCCAAGATCAGCTAATAATTTTTCCCAAACCATCAGGGAACAAATAAATAAAAGTGCAATTAAAGTTTAAAGCCACGTAATTCACAAACCAATAAAAAGTTCGAAGTTTTAACGGCTTCCATCTTCCGGGAAAATCAATTTTACTGGAGTAAATTTAACTGCTACGGCCTACAGTTCTTAAACCGACATCGTTTAGCTTCTCGGTCCTAGGAATTGAACTCCCACCGTTTCCTCGCTTTGTTAACAGTCACCAATTACACGGCGTTGTCTGTACATCTGCGGCCTTCCCAGAGAGAGAAAGTGTATGTATGTACTCTAATACAGATATTGATATGTATGTATATTATAGTTAGAAAGAGAGAGAGAAATGGCGAGTTACTTGAGTGTTTTGCTGTACGGAGTGGGAGGTATAGTGGTGGCAGGGGTGGCATTGCTGGTTGCTTTTCAGGAGAAATTAGTGTACGTGCCGGTGCTACCTGGTCTCACCAAGTCCTATCCGATCACGCCCGCTCGTCTTCGTCTCCTTTATGAGGATATCTGGCTCAGATCTTCCGACGGCGTTCGCCTCCATGCCTGGTTCATCAAGCTTGCTCCCGACTGCCGAGGTTTTTATTTTGCTAATTTCTTAATGTCTACCTATTTTCTATGTATGTATGTGTTTGTTTGAGGATCGGATTTGAGGAATTTGGTTATTGTGTGGTCTAATTATGCTTGAATTATTTTGAGAGATTGATTTTCAGATGAGTTAGGGCTTTTTTTGTTTTGTTTTATTTTGAATTGTTTCTGAATTGAGATGTTAGGGTTGGGGCTTACTGTTCATCAACTAGTTAATGCTCAAATATTGGAGGTTTTTTGCAAATGATCCAGTGGATGGGGATTTGTGGGAGGAGCTGGAATTAGTTTGAGGAGATATTTTAATTTTTGGACTCCTGAAATGTATAGATATCTTTCTTGGTTATTATAGAAAAAGCTAAGTTAGAATATTAACAAGTAACTAGTGTTTTCGAGCTCTAGAAATGATTATTTAATTAGAGTATCTATGCATTTTATGAATGTGTGGTATTATGTCCATATGTTATTTGGGAAAGATAAAATATGAGTAATATAGCACTTAACAAAAAAAAATGAAAAATTCAAGTGATGGTGGAACATTTAGTCATTGTGGAGTAGGGATAAACCACCTAGTGAATAAATACTCCACCAATCACACACACCGGCTAATTTCATAGTGTGAGTGGTCCAGGAGATCATTGTCTTTGCGGAATATTAAAAAGACACTTACCTGTTTACTACCAATTGAGCTATCTCCTTGGAAAACACAACATAATGATAACAACATGGAGTCGATATGATTCTCCCTCCATTCCATTCCATATTAATAGACTTTTTAGAAAAAGGAAATTTGTTCCAGTTTACTTGTCATTTACAACTTTCTATAACTTCCCATAAAGGGTAGTGATGAAATTTTACTCCAATTTTAATCATCAAGTGATAGTATTCAATGAATTTCTTAATCCATGTGCATGAAGGTAAAACGACTATTATTATGGAATGGAGTGAGTACTATTTATATAGTCACACATGTAATAAGTAGATTTATAAATTCAGACTACTGTGAGCTTTAAAGATTTGAACACCTCCACCCATCTGCAGTATGGTATCATCGCCCGAGATATTTGGTCAAGAAAGGAATATGCCAATTTCTTTGTTAAATTTCATCAATGTGAAATGCTAAGAAAACAAAAAATGTCTTGGGTTGGCTTGATTATGGACACTTGTAAGAGTTCTTCCTATATACAATTTCAGTTTTTAAAACTTGGGATAGTTTGCCACTTCAAGACATTGGTGATAGCTACAGGCCTACAGCTGGGTATTGTTGTTCAGCAATCTAAATATGTTTACCGTTTTAGCTTCCATGGTTGCGTATATTGTGTAGAGAATTTAAATTGACTTCTGAAAACTAAGAATGTAGTGTTGTTGGTTTTGCAGGGCCAACCATTTTGTTCTTCCAAGAAAATGCTGGAAGTATCCTTTTGTTTTGTTTGGAGGACTGGTCTTAGTTTCTTTTTCTATTATTCTATGTTTTGATTACTTCTCTTTTATTTGTCCCTCAAAAGTCTTGATTGTATTGAATTTTTGTGGAAGGCCTTTACGGGTTAACTACAGATATTGCCCATCGCCTTGAAATGGTGCATATAATGTTACAGAGACTGCAATGCAATGTTTTTATGCTTTCTTACAGAGGGTATGCATATGTTGTATTTCTTTATAGGAAGGTTTTCTTTCTGGTCTGGCTGCTTAAATAAATTACCAGCTTCTGGAATAGTATAAATTTATTATATGATCTGCTCATTTAACATAGAAAGTAATGGTTCTTTATAATGGGCAGCTATGGTGCTAGTGATGGCTTCCCATCTCAACGAGGAATCACAAAGGACGCTCAGGTTACTAATCTATGCCTTTTTATTTATTTTACTTTTGAACCCTGTCAAAGAGTGCTATTAAATTTCAAATGGCATACTTGTTCCTGTTGGTTAGGCTGCATTGGATCATCTGATTCACAGAACAGACATTGACATATCTAGAATAGTAGTCTTTGGAAGGTCACTTGGGGGTGCAGTTGGAGCTGTACTGACTAAAAACAATCCGGACAAGGTGAATCTATCTATTAAATTTCACGTGTTCTTTTTGCTTTCTATATTTTGGTTGAGCTTGTAATCCATCATTTCTAGAGAATGTGATCGTGTACTTTTTGGAAAAAGTTATGCTTTGGTATAGAGTATGAGTTGTAAGATCTTGTTACCTTGCCTGACCAGATTAGTAACACATTGATATTATTTCAATGTAGCAAAACACTCTGAATGAATAATTGGATGGCTTCTTATGTAACACCCAAGTAATGGGCGTGGTTGAGATTTAACTAAATATAAGTTCAGGTCGAATTTCAACTGGTTAATTGGGTGCTTCTTTGATATCAAAATTACAGTCTACTTTTTCTTTTTTTCTTCATCAGATTCGGATATCATCTTGTTAATTATCTTGTATTCTGTTTCTCATATTATTATCTCTTTTGGATTTTGCTAAATACGGAGTAAATAAGTTTATCATAAGATATGTGTGCAATGACATGATAAGAGACTACGCTTACTCTTAGATTGTGCTCTTGATAGGAATCTTGGCCTACCTGATTGAGTCATTCATTCAGGGTAAAGTCTCTTCAAAATTCAAAATTTTCATTAGGGTATGGGTAATTCCAAAATAGATAGAGCAGTTAAATCTTTTATTCTCCTTATTAAATAAGTTAACTAATTTATAGTTTTTCTTTATATTGCGGACTCTTGGTTGCTTACCTGGAAATATTCTAAAAATCGTTAGGCGGGCTTAGGCGGCGGAGGGGGCACCTAGTAGTGCCTAGGCGTTTTCTTGGACGGGCTAGACATTTTCTTGGGCGACCATATTTTTTTATTTTTTTATTGTACATACTTGTTGTACTATACAAAACACATAGTAGATGCACTTTTTTAAAATTTTACATGAAATATTACCAATAAAACTATCTTTTAAGGCTTAACAAATTCATTTTAAGTATTATAGAGTTTCAAAGTAGAGGTCTGATTCTGCCTAGGCGACCAGGCAAATCTAGGCAATACTAGCGCTTAGGAGGGAATTAATCAGACCTAGACAGGAATTTTTAGAACATTGGGAACAAATTTTGTTAACAAGATATGTATATCTCGCATGGATCCTATTGATAGAACACATCTAGTGATAATTTTTTTCCATAGCTAAATCAATAGTCTTTACTCTTGTATCTCTAGATTGCTCCTACTCTTTGCTGCTGTTGTCCTATGGTGGCATTCGCAACTGAATTTGCCAACTGAAGTCCCTAATAACGTTTTGGTGGCATTATTAAGTTTCTCTTAGTTGGTCGAATCAATTTCTTTTGATTCATAATGTATTCGAATTTTCTTTTTCCTTCTCCCCTACCCCTTTCTTTTTTTATTGTTGGTCTTCACGCCACCAATGCTTTAAAAATGAAATTTAAATGATGATAGTGCTTCTTAGATTCTTAATTGTTGGTGTGTTGCTCAAAAGAGTAATGCTAGATGTTTCAAAAGTGTTTCAAATACACATAGTATTACATTGGTTGCTCAGATATCATGGTGAGTCCTAAGCAACCAATGTAGTAATGTTGTGTATTTGATACATTAAAATTTGAGACCCCTAGTATTATCTTACTGAAATATGCCTTTTGGCACTTCTCACATGCCATCTTTTATACATTGTTCTTAAGTGTGTCTACTATTGCAGGTTGGTGCACTAATACTCGAGAACACTTTCACATCTATCCTAGACATGGCTGGAGTTCTACTACCCTTTTTGAAGTGGTTTATAGGAGGAAGTAGTTCGAAAGGCCCAAGAGTTCTTAATCGTTTTGTTCGTTCTCCTTGGAGTACCATTGATGTCGTTGGCCAGGTGAGGTTTGCTGGGTAAATACTTCTAAAAGGGTTTCGCTAGGAGGCGGTCTGACTTATTCTTATAATTTTAAACATTTTTCAGTTACCTTTTTGGTTGTCTAAAGCCTACAATGAGATTTGATCGAAACGCATGCATCTTTTGTACTTTGCAATTGCATGAATTAGCTTGTTTAAGCATTATATGCATCTCTTATTACATTAAAAAAAATGGTGCATATCTATTTTATGCATAAACTTTTACTTTCTGCTCAAGTTTCCTTTTATATCTATGTACACTGTGCAACATTAGTGTTGATAAAAAGCAATCTTCTTTCTCTCTTCTTTGTTTCTCCCTCTAGTGTGCTCACTATTCCGTGTATCACCTCGATCTTTGACTTTTAATGACAGGTCAAGCAGCCAATTCTTTTTCTCTCCGGATTAAGAGATGAAATGGTTCCTTTTACGCACATGCAGATGCTCTATGCTAAAGCAGCCGCACATAATAGTCAATGCACTTTTGTGGAATTTCCTAATGGCATGCATATGGACACATGGCTCTCTGGTGGTGATCATTATTGGAGAACAATTCAGCTGTTTTTGGAAACAAATGTCCCAGAGAAAAAGGATGATTAACTTACCTACAAAGGCAATGGTAAGTTTTGGTTAGCACAATTTCAAGTGTTCTACAAATTATGCAAAGTTTGTGTACTCCGACTCTACTTTCAATCTAAACAGATACATTAAAACTTGCACCAAGGGCAATGCTAAGTATTGACCGTGAAATCTTCCTGCTTGGGCAATGTTCCAGATATCAAGTATTATGTTTGTTTCTGCAAAGTTAATGTTAAAATTTGAACAATTTATTAGAAATGCTAGTACAGTAGGGTACCTTACTTCTGATCCCCTCCTGATTTAGATATGGACACTTGATTGTTTAAAATTGCCCGAGTGTCATAAGTTTAATTAATAAGAGCGTCTAATTCATTTTTTTAACTTGGGTTTTCCAGGCCACAAATGCTGTCTTTTGAGCTTTGCATGGTCAAGGGTTGGCTTAGCATTCTAAATATCTCACTTTATGACGTCTAATGGTTGTTGCTAAACCCTAAGTCAAAGTGTTCATTACCGGTGACATATATTATACTTTATTGTGGAATTATTCCGTTAGTTTAAAGTTTTTCTCGGCTTCAAGGCATGCCTCTAAATGTTTATTTGCTTCAGTTCTATTTAGTTCTGTCTTTTGTGTTGAAATATAGTTATCTTCTTAGAAGTTGAAGCATCAGTCATACTCACTAAATGTAGTTGCCTCATTCAATTTTTTTTGATTATATGGTTTCAGATTATGAGGCAAGTTGACTGGCTGAGATTAGACTGTAGAGCTTAGTCAGTTTGAGCACCATTGTACTAAAAATATATGCATCTTTTGTTGATGTTGCAGATTTCCAGTGACTAAAAGCTCTTTGTAATTGCCAGTTGAGAGCTGCTGTCCATTTAGGTTACTTCAGTTGAAAACATTTTTTTAGTTTGGAATTCAGAAGATGGCCAACGTGTGAATGCTCTTAGCTTACTGTATGACTGACATAGTGCTCCATATCAAATCACATGACTTGATTTATCTTTTTATGACAAACAGTCGTGAAATTTTCATTTCTTTTAAGTTTGATGGACTGAATTGCTATCATATTCATTTTGAGCTCTCTGATTACGCAGGCTATAGTTAGTTTGATACTGAAATCTTGAGAAGGCTGAACATTTACATGAGATGATGTAAATTCTTTTATGCCTTCCTGGTCTGCTCAGTTTTATTATTTCCATTTGCTGTAATGTGGGTCGAGTAGACTTTGATTGATAAACCTGCTTATTGAGAGAATCAAGATTGCTAAATGTAGTTTTGTTTCTTAATTAGGATTTTATGAATATCATATTATGAGATATATGATAAACTGCAACAGCCATTTATATGAAATTTCATACAAACTAGAATGTTTTATTGTAGTGGTTATTGGCCATGTACCTATAATGTTATCGTCTGGCATTTTATGTGCAGAATGACTTGCCTTCAGCCTTTATTTATCTATCTGTATTATTAAGGGAGAGGGGAGAAAATAAGTGTTCTCCTAAAACTGTCAGAAATCTCTCTTTTGTTACCCTTATAAATTTAGTTTTATTACAATTTCCTCCTTAATTTGCCTACATCTCCGGACCGGAATTAGTTTGAGTTAAGCTAGGGGCCAGCTCGGATCGATCCTGGTCAAACCAGGCCTGAATTCCGTCTTGACCCGAAATTGATCGAGTTTAGCATGGCTCGACCATCCCGTGCTGTGTGGGAAGAATATGGAGACTAGAGTATGAGGTAGGAGATGAATTTTGGGTAAATTTCAAAATCTGCATTAAAGTCCCTGAATTAGACTAGTATTATTTCACAAGGTTTTTATTCATTTAGGACTCGATTATTATTTTAAGAATTTACATGACCGATAAAATTTGGAAGCTACGTGCAATATTAGAGCCACCGCTCGGATTTTTTTTCTCCCTTTATTTGTGAAAGTATCAATCTCTAAATTATTCTTAGAAAAAAATAATTATTTTTTTTTTAAGAAAAGGGCAAATTAATGAACAGTGACAATGGGGCATAGTTTAGGGGACCGACTAGATGTGTCATGACCCACAATTTTTTTATAAATTATTTTCATCTAATGGACTGTTTGGTAATAATTTAATGATCTAAATAACTTAAAATTTAAATCGATAAAT